>JBBPFD010000056.1:227099-333646 GCA_038363315.1 Mugilogobius chulae
AATCTGAGATGAGGAGCACCTCTGAGATGAGGAGCACCTCTGAGATGAGGAGCACCTCTGAGGGGAAAAGCACCTCTGAGGGGAGGAGCACCTTTGAAGAGAAGGGCACCTCTGAGGTTAGTGACTCTTCTGAGGATCGCGACTCCCCAAGGGAAGCGGCTCCACTGAGAGAAGGGCATCTCTGAGAGGAGGAGTACCTCTAAGGGGAGAGCACCTCTAAGGGGAGCGCTCCCTCAGAAAATCAGCTCTTCTGGGGGAGCAGCTGTTGCGAATATGTTCCTGCCTGAGGAGTGTTGCTGCACGCCAAAGAGCTGCTGCGACGAGGGAGGCTGCTGTCCCAAAGGAAACTGCTACGCCACAGGAGGTTGTTGTGCCAAGGAAAAATGCTGTGCAGAAGGAGGTTGCTGTGCCAGGGGAAACTGCTGCGCTGAAGGGGGTTGTGGCGCCGAGGGTGGCTGCTGTGCTGTGAGGTGGTTCTGCCCTGAGAAGCAAGAAAAAAGCTCAAAAACCAGATGAAGGCAGCTTTGGAGAACATCAAGAAGACACTGCAGGATCTGACGAAGTTCATGGAAGCTTTAGAGAGGTTCACATGTTGTTATGAATCATAGAAACACCAGAGATCTGTTGCATGAGGTAACGGTTTGGTGTTGCAGTTGGCTGTGACATCAGAGCACGTTCTAAAACCTTCCTCACAGCTGCAGGTGTCTGTGGACTCAGGTCTGTGGCTAAAGTCCTGTCTGTGTCAGAGATGTGGCTCCATGGCTCCTGATGTTTAAAAAAACCACACAAGTTCTTCTTTCCAAACTGCGGAACATAGAACCACTGGAGCTGCAGCTGCAGGTCTACATCACAGCTCTGAGAGCATGTGTCGCCCCCTACAGGACAGGTTACAACACTGTCTTCTCTTTCTCTGAAGCTGTTTGAATAGTTCACATCTGCTCTGTCCACAGTACCTGATGGATCTCCATCTGGACACACCTCAGGTCCACCTAAGAGAAAAACTATCTGAAGAGCAAAGAACACAAATGATCTCACACATCCAAGAGCTTCAACAGCTCAGTAAGAACCAGAGGAGCAGGTAAAAGAGCAACAGAGGAGTTATGTACATCAGGGTCTTACAGTGTCTCTGTTTCAGGGAGGATAAGAGCTTCCGTCTGCAGTTTCTGCTCAAAGATAAAGATCAAACATTTATCTCAGAGTTCCGTGAGAGAAAACCCAAGATGCAAAGTGTCTGGATGACCTGGAGAAATGTGCTGTGAAGCTGGACCGCATGCAGACAGGTCGACTGGTCTCTGGAGTGATCAGCAGCTTTGTGGAGCAGCTGGAGAGCTGCTCCATTACAGTTTAGACCAAATGTTTACAGACATTAGGACTCCTCCATCTTGCTCCTGACAGGACTCATTTTATTCAGCCGTCAGCGGAGTCATCAGTCCTGACCACCATGATCGCTGATGTGTGGGAGAAAAAACACCAGAAAATAAAAGCGAACGCGTCTCTTGCAGAAGTTTGAAGATCACATGAACGAGCTGCAGCGATGCCTGAACAGCTCCATCATGGTGGGTCTCGAGCGCAGTCCTCTGGAGGATCAGGTGGGGCAGGAGTGAGCATCGGGGCCAAACTGTGCTGATTGGAAGACCATAGATATCATTTCTAATTGTGTCACGACCATCTTCTCTGGGGAGGAGCCGGCATCCATCAGCTGGCGCTTCGAGGTCCATGGAAGAAATCCAAAATACTCGGCCTCGTCACCAATTCCCTGTTTTTAATCATGGGATGCCGTTTTCATTACTGCTTACCTCGTCAACCTTTGCAGAAAGAAAAAGGCTGAAGTGTCCAAGTGGCTCAGAGCGAGAGCCTCTTTAGTGACCGCTGAAGTGACGCCTGGACAAACATCTGCAAGAGTCTGGAGACAGGACAGGCAAACGCTGAGAAGAACATGCAAGTCCTCAACGCTCCCTTCTACCAGTGACAACAGCTGAGTCAGATGATCACATTTACTCTTTTATATTCAAGGTTTTATTCTGTAACTATTCAAATGAACGGACCACAGAATGATCCAGACACATTTTAAGTTTCATATAAAAGACCTAAACTTCTTCTTTTAATCGCTTTTATAACAAACTCATGTAGATTATTGATGTACAATAGCTTCTATAATAAAAAGATCATTGTTATATTTTGTTGTTTTTCTAACTTGAAATCATTACAGACATCTATTTTATTTTGCTGTGAGGGTCGCAAGTTAGTTACATGTTATTTTGCGTCCTGGTCTGACAAGTTTAAGAACCTCTGATCTAAAGCCGTGGCAGTGAAGTTATCGTTCAAAGCACCGTCTCTAGACCAGTCTGCAAAAAAAAAAACATCTGAACTTTTCTCATGACTGTTTAGTTTCCACGTTTCTCTCTTGTAGGCCTCCATCACACTAAAATATTGTTTTTGAAATCCAAAATACTTAAATTCAATGGCACAAATTATCAAACAGAATGCATTACCTAATCAATCAAACCTTGAGAAATGCATCTTGTATGAGTGTTTCCTGTTTCAATCTGGCTGAACTGTTGTGGGGTTTGTTTCTTCAGTGAATAAAAGGCTGAACGTGAAGCTGAAGGTTTCATTTTGACTCAACGTCAGCTGCAACAGAATCACAATCAGGTGAAACCATTTTGTCTACTTCAAAATCATAATATTAGGTTTTGTTATAATAGAGGTTATGCACTGACATCATTTCATTCCAAAAATGCTTAGCAACATTTAGAATGAGTGGCATTTCTTCAATGTATTTATTTGTTGTCGTGGCAACGCTTGTCTGTAACAACAGTTATGATTTAGGACATTTTAACTGCAACAAACGGACTCAAAAAACATTTTTTTAAGAAGAAAAAGGTAATAAGTTCAACTGTGTGATTTCAATGTCTGATAAATGTGAGAAGCTAAAGTTTATCTGCTTGCTACAACTGTTGACTTGATTTTCTCTGTTTACATGTCGGTTACAAACTCAATGCTCAGTAGACTTGTGGTGGTTAAATTTGTTATCAATCTGTAGTTTATTTTTCCTGTTTTAGCTGTATTTTCAGCTTTTACAGTAGAAAATGTGCTTTCTCTCCATTGACTCTCATGCATCCTTGCCACTCAGCATGAACATTTAGAATGCTGTGATGTCACCTGCAGAACCTCTATAGTCAGACATTACGCACTAGAATATGTTATTATTACAAATGATTAGATATTGTAAGTTAAGCCCATTATATCTATCTTCTTAACTTTACAATACATAAAAGTTCAGTTTTCTCCTAAATGTAAATGTTTTGTGTTGCCGTTTGTTAAGTTGAGCTCAGTGCACAAAGAGGAATAGCTGCTGCTTTTGATGAGAGAGATCAACACAAATATAAAGGATTGTGTGTTATATAGATGAGACAGGAAGGTGCAGAGATGGGGGTAGAGGAGGCAGGATATTCACCAAACTGTCAGAGCCAGAGTCAACAGCAGAATATAATTTATTTCAACTTTAAGATCGCTTAAATATACAGTAAGTGTTTTCCTGGCATCCAGAGTAACTAAAGTCCTGACCTGTTTAAGTCGTTTTTAACTAAATTTATGCAATCATGGCTTTAAAAAATATAAATAACCAGGACTTAATATTATCCTGCACAAAGTGAGGAGAACTCAGAGTCTGCTGTGGCATTTAGTGCAGAGAAAGAGCTGCTCAAACCAGAGTGTTGTGGTTTGTCACAGGAAATCTCCAAGACAAAGGCGAGTAAACAAGACAGAGAGTAAGTCTGTGAGGTGCTTCTGATGCTCTGCTTTTACAGGATTATTTCTGAAACAATGTGTTTGGTGAGGTTCTTCTAACACTTAGAAATGGTTCTGAATCTACTCATTATTCTCAGGTTTGATTCTTGATGAATCCCATTTTTAAATAATAGGTTAACCAGTGTTTCATGGTGGTTTGTGGTCCATGTTTAAATATATTTCATTTCATGCCATGTTTGGAGCAGCAAAGTCACTTACTGCCCTCATTGATCAAAAACATTGCTTATAGATTCATTATAACTCCTTACCCATGTTTTCTTGCAGTGCTACCAGCTTCAAGTATTATTCCATACCCATCAGTGTAAGATTGCAAAAATTATGGGGTCGCCATAGTCTCCTCTATGAACTGTAAACACTGGGCTTACTCTATATTATCTCAGGTTAAGCAGAATTAACTTTCCATCAGCCCAAGCTGACTTTTATTTATGAAATGTATCGAATGAAAAGCCACACATTCCTTTAAATTACCTCAGCTTCTGCCTTTTCACGTGACATCACAGCATTCTACAAACCAATAGGTTGTGTTCACATGACAATCCCAACATTTTCCAAGCTGATAAAATTTAAGGTTCAGGACAGTCAAAGAATGTGTAAAACATACCTCAGACTATTTACATTGTTTTTCTCAGGATGAGCCAGCAGGAGACAGAACTACTGCTCAGGGAGATACGTCTTCAGGAGGGACACGTCTTCAGGAGGGGACACGTCTTCAGGAGGGACACGTCTTCAGGAGGGACACGTCTTCAGGAGGGACACGTCGTCAGGAGGAACAGGACCTCCGGACGGAACTGCAGAAGTACATCACAGACACCTTTGATAACTTAACAACAGACCAGTCTTATGTGACTGAGAGCGGAGACTGGCTGCAGGAGCTGGAGGAGGAGGAGACACATCCTCAGGAGGAGACAGGTCCTCAGGAGGAGACAGGTCCTCAGGAGGAGACAGGTCCTCAGGAGGAGACAGGTCCTCAGGAGGAGACACGTCCTCAGGAGGAGACACGTCCTCAGGAGGAGACACGTCCTCAGGAGGAGACACGTCCTCAGGAGGAGACAGGCCATCAGGAGGAGCAGGACCTCCAGGAGCGCTGCTGAAGTACATCACAGACACCTTTGATGACATACGAACAGTCCAGTCTTATGTGACTAAGAGCAGAGACTGGCTGCAGGAGCTGGAGGAGGAGGAGAAGCAGCTCATTAAGCTTAACAGAAAAAATCAAACACGTCTGAATCCAAGTATTCCACAGATCATTGTCAACTACCTGATGATGCTTGTCTGCTTCTGCTACAGGATGTGTTGCTGCTGCCGTAAGAAAAGTGACAGCTCCTCTATGGGAAGCTCCAACACATCTGCTGGGAAGGGCACCTCTGGGGAAAAAGACACCTCTGAGGAAAAAGGCACCACTGAAGATAAGGGCACCTCTGGGGAAAAAGACACCTCTGGGGAAAAGACACCTCTGAGGAAAAAGGCACCACTGAAGATAAGGCACCTCTGAGGAAAAAGGCACCTCTAAGGATAGTGACTCCCCCAAGGGAAACGGCTCCTCTGAGGGGAAGGGTACCTCTGAGGGGAGCTGCTGCCCTCAGACCTGTTGCAAGAATTGTTCCTGGCCTGAGGAGTGTTACTGCACGCCAAAGAGCAGCTGCGACGAGAAGGGCTGCTGCCCCAAAAAAAACTGCTACGCCACAGGAGGTTGTTGTGCCAAGGGTGGATGCTGTGCAGAAGGAGGCTGCTGTCCCGGGGGAAACTGCTGCGCAGACCAGGGCTGCTGCCCAGAGGCAGCTGCTTTGCCAGAGGAGGCTGCTGTGATAAGGCATGTTGCTGTGCCGATGAGGGCTGCTGTGCTGAAGGGGGCTGCTGTCCTGAAGGAAACTGTTGTGCCAAAGGAGGCTGCTGCTGTGCCGAGGAGGGCTGCTGTCCCCGGAGCAGTTGTTGCATCGAGGGAGGCTGCTGCCCCAGAGGAAACTGCTGTGCAAATGGAGGCTGCTGTGACAAGGGAAGTTGCTGTGCCAAAGGGTGGTGCTGCACCAATGGAGGCTGCTACACTGAGAAGGGCTGCTGTCCTGGAGGAAACTGCTACGCCAAGGGAGGCTGCTGTGCTGATGGGGGCTGCTGCCCTGGGGGAAACTGCTATGGCAGAGGAGGCTGCTGTGCGGTTCAGGGCTGCTGTCCCGGTGGAAACTGCTGCGCTGAAGGGGGTTGTGGCGCAGAGGGTGGCTGCTGTGCTGTGAAGTGGTTCTGCCCCGAGAAGCAAGAGAAAAAGCTCAAAAAAGAGATGGAGGATGCTTTGGAGAACATCAAGACAACGCTGAATGAAGCGAAAAGCTTCATGAAGGCTTTAGAAAGGTTTAACATCTTTGTTTATGAAAGTCTTAAAGTGCATATGACAGATTATTTGTTAACATAATCCACCTAGAATATATTTGTAGATATGATAAATATTATGCTATGGTGCCTCCTGGAGCTGCGGGGATGACGTAGACGGAGGGGAATGCTAGTCAGTTCAGGCTGTTTTACAAGTAGAAATCAGCTTCATTTTTATCAAATTTTTGCACCGTTGCCTGGATTTGTAACGAGCTAATTGTTATTTATAGCTAAATTAGATCACAGGATGTTATTTGTGTATTTCTCATGAGTAGTTTTAATAGTTTATTGTCAAAAATGTTAATTATTGGTGTGGACAGACTTAAGAATTTGCTGAGTGGACCACACAGACCAGAAAACAAAAGCCTGTAGCTTTTTTAAATGAAGGAATAACCCAGCCTTCTACACGTAACATAACACATTAACTAACTAGCTTCACCTGAAACACTGCAAAATGTATTTAAGCCTTCAGGGGACACTCTCATGTCACAGCGGCAACAACAATTGCAGATGCCCTTCCGCGCTCGCCTCTCGCCTGCACGTCCATCGTCTATAGGCCTCCCAGCACCTGAATACTCCCTCTGCGCACTGTCAGTGAGCTCTTAGACCGTGTGATGGTCAACATGCCACAGGCATCTGCCAAATTATTATAACACCACAGAACATGATCTCCTCCACACACGGTCAGCGACCGGCGTGATTAAGAACATGAGCCTTTTAGGTCAAATAACTCTTGCGAGAAAAATTTTACTCACCATAGACGTCCTAACTATGTCCACTGATGTCCAAGTGAAGTTTAAAACAAATCTGTCTTACGGAGACACAGTTTATTCCAGATGTTCGTGCCCACATCACATTACCACGGTAAAATTCGTTGTTCGGTTTCTTTCAGCATAAAATCCTTTGGCCCCGACGCATTGTCTAAATCCACAAGTTGAATAAATCCAGTCTTCATTTCCAGGAAAGCCTTTGCGTTGTTTCTTAGAGTGTGCGAGACGCGGTCAAAAACATGCTCAGTGCAGTAAACTAAACCGCTAAAGTCCTACTGTAGATGCCGCTTCCTGCTGCAGACATAATCTTGTCATTTTGAATGCTAAGAAAACAAATTTATCTCCCAAAGTTGGTCCACAAAAGTTGACATTTCCATGTTTGCTCCTGTCCCGCTACTGAACTGTAAAGCATGTGACACAACAGCGTGAGAAGGAGGTGCTCTGTCCAGATAAAAGTTTCTATGTTCATTTAACACACATAAAATCAATTTCGTTGATAAAATAAAAAGTAACCTATATAGAGAGGGGTGTGGAAATGTCCTGGCAAGAAAAATAAGGCTGGAAAACACCGATGTTATTAAAATTCTAACATAGTAATCAATAAAGAAAAAGGGGCGTTCCCCTCCCGCTACGTCACTGCCCACTTCGATGTTCAATGCGGAAAAGATTTTAAATTTCACAATAAAATGGTATTTTACTGCTAAACAAAAATATATTTCGGGAAACAAAGCCTAATGTTGTGGTAAGCACTGTTATTGCTATGGTTTCTTGAAAAAAGTAGTAACAGTAACAAGGGAGCATGAGTCACGCATGTGTGAGACTCATGTGCGCACATGGGTCTCATCCGTGTGGACAAGACGCATGAGTTACATGAGTGCGCGAGTCTGCATGAGTCGCATGTCTCCATATTGCTGCTATGATTTTTGATTGATTTGTAAGATGAGTTTGGTGCCTGATGCCTGTAAGAGTTGGTAAATGTGACAAAGTTTACACAGTCTATGTCAGAGGTAACTGTTTGTGTGCTGCAGGTTGGCTGTGACATCAGAACATGTTGTAAACATGTTGTCTGTGGACCCCAGACCCGTGGGTAAAGTCCTGTCTGTGGTCAGAGATGTGGCTCCATGGCTCCTGATGTTTAAAAGAAACCCCACAGAGTTCTTCTCTCCCAAACTACAGAACATAGAACCACTGGAGCTGCAGCTGCAGGTCTACATCACAGCTCTGAGGAGCATGTGTCGCCCCCTACAGGACAGGTACAACACTGCCTTCTCTTTCTCTGAAGCTGTCTGAATAGTTCACCTCTGCTCTGTCCACAGTGACCTGAAGCACCTCTGTCTGGACACACCTCAGGTCCACCTGCCAGAAGAACTATCTGAAGAGCAAAGAACACGAATCATCTCACACATCCAAGAGCTTCAACAGCTCAGGTAAGAACCAGAGGAGCAGGTAAAGGAGCAGACAGAGGAGTTATGTACACCAGGGTCTTTACAGTGTCTCTGTTTCAGGGAGGATGAGAGCTTCCGTCTGCGGTTTCTGCTCAGAGATAAAGACCAAACATTTATCTCAGAGTTCCGTCAGAAAGAACTGAAAGAACCTGAGATGCAGAAGTGTCTTGATGACCTGGAGGAATGTGCTGTGAAGGTGGACCGCATGCACAGAGGTCGTCTGGTCTCTGGAGTGATCAGCAGCTCTGTGGGATTAGTTGGAGGAGCCGCGTCTATTGCAGGTCTATGCAAGATGCCTACAGATATTCGGGACTCAGACTCCTCCATCCTGCTCCTGACAGAGATTAGGGACTCCTCCATCCTGCTCCTGACAGGACTCATTTTATCAGCCGTCAGCGGAGTCATCAGACTGACCACCATGATCGCTGATGTGTGGGAGAAAAAAACACCAGAGAATAAAAGCTAACACGTCTCTGCAGAAGTTTGAAGATCACATGAACGAGCTGCAGCAATGCCTGAACAGCTCCATCATGGTGGGTTTTGAGCGCAGTCCTCTGGAGGATCAGGTGGGGGCAGGAGTGAGCATCGGAGCCAAAGCAGTGCTGATTGGAAGAACCGTAGATATAATTTCTAATTATGTCACAAACATCTTCTCTGGGGATAAGCCAGGCATCCATCAGCTGGCGCTCCGACTAGGCTCAAGAACAAGCTCCAAAGTAATTGGCTTTATCACCAACTTTATATTTTTATTCATGGATGTGGGCGTCATTATTTTCAACTTTAAGGACCTGTGGAAGAAGAGTCCTGCTGCAGTGTCCGAGTGGATCAGAGCCAGAGCTTCTTTAATGAAAGTCGAAGTGGAAAGATGGAAGAACATTTGTAAAAATCTGGAGACGAGACGAGAAAACGCTCAGAGGAACATTCAACTCCTACAAACTCCATTCAATGTTTTACTCTGCAATTATTCAAATGAACAGACAGCAGAATGATCCAGAACACATTTTTATTTTCATATAAAAACCTTCTTTTATCTGCTTTTATAACAACTCATGTAGATTGTTGATGTACAATAGCTTCTTTAATAAAAAGATCACTGTTACATTTTGAACCGTGTGCGTGAGCTACATTTAAACAAACATGTGACAGTGGGCGGGGTTAGGGGGAAGGTGAAAACAGATCATTTCTGAGAGACTCAAATGAAAGAACATGGAACTTTAACTCTTAACTTTAGGATGTGTTTTTTCCTTTTGTGTATTTGCAAAGATATACAGATATTAAACAAATAAATAATAGTTCTTAAATATACACATGCCAACGACTCTTCTCTTTCCAAAAATCATAAAAATATGATTTAGAGCATCTGCTTCTCTTTATAAAACACATTTCACAGACGTCTCACTGCACAGTTTGTCCCACAGCAGCTTCCGTAAAGCTCACTTCCTGGTGACGCAGATCCGGTAGAGTCAGTGGCCCTTTCCCAAACCAGTCCCAGTCCAAATATTCCCCTTCATGTCCGTTTCTTCTCTCCTGACCTGTTTGATTAAAGCTTATTCTGTTCTAACTCAATTTTTTTATATCATATTGTAATGTGTTTTTAACAAGTGTTTCAAATTTACAAAGTAAAGAGGCATTTTCAGTTTCCGCTCTACTGCTTATGTTTTATGCAGAAAGAGCCGATCTCTATCTGCTTATCTGGAAACTTGTTTGAATAAAACAACTGTTTGGATCAGGTCTGAACCGGTCTGACAGACGTCTGTGTTTTTCACCTGAATGTCACTTTTAAGGGTCGTAGGTGGAGTTTCATTCACAAATGTTGATTCAGCAGCAGAACTTTAGTTTTCTCACAGATAAACTCTTGGAGTTACTGACAACAGCTCTGGCTTGAGTTGTTGCTCCAGCTTGGTCAATGACCAGTGGTTCTTTCTGCATATCGCGTGTGCGCGCATCGCCCGTGTTGAGAAACAAGAAATCCCTCTAAAAGTTTTGTCAGTACAATGTCTTGATACCTCTGAAATTATTATATTTGAAAATATATTTTTTTTACTAAACTTGTAAACAAAAGTGGAACTAAATTCACATGGCGCATGTTGCTCATGAGGCTGTTTTCACAGTAGACTTGTTTAAGCAGAGAGAGGCGGTGAAGGCAGAAGCAGATGGATGCAGTCTGTGTTGGGAGTCGGGTCTGAGGACGGCGCAACGTAGGTCCCTGTAATCTTGAGAAATCAACAGACTTTTCTATCATCACAAACACTTATAATCTCCCAGAAAAGGCTCAGGATGTTGTACAACACAGAAACATTATTAATGTGACACTGATGAGCTGAAAGTTATTTATTTCTAGACACAGCTCAAGTGTAGAAACTTTATTATTCAGCTCTTTCTTCATTGCTCTGGTGAAAAGTGTCAGTTCAAGTAGAGATGCTCGATTATGATGAAAATAATAATCACGATTATTTAAGGAATAACTGAAATCACATTTATTCAAACGATTATTTGTTTAGAAAGAGTGCAGAGCATTAGCGCTCCTTAAATGCAGAGAAAGAAGAGATCAAATCAAATGAATGAAAGATCTTCTAAAAGTGAACCACTGTAAAAGTATCATTCAACTGTAAAGAAACAGTCTGGGACCTACTTCTTTAAGTCAAGGAAATATCTGAGCGCTTACAAACACACTTTTGAGTCAGGGTTAATAATTATGATTACTCGATTACACCATTTCAAGTTCAAGGTGTGTAAGGGAAACAGGAGCATTTATTCAGGACAACATGTGATCAGAGACTGGCTGTTTTCAGATTTCTCCCTCAGCGTCATTCACCTGCTCTCGTCTGCAATCCAGGCGGAGACTTCTGCTGCTTAAACAAGCCTAGTTACACACAGCTGTTTAGTGGCTCCTGCTGCTCACTTTAAGTGTCTGACTGTCTCATCCTCACTCTTGCCCGTGTGCACTTGGAACACTTACCTCACAGAAGCACAAATCTGAGTGTTTAGGGAGGAAAGAAGTGAGTAGGGAGTCGTTTGGGAAAGAGCCACTGCCTCAGAATCCTGTCCTGCCTGATCTGTCACTTCCTGTTTGCTGCTGCTGCTGCTGCTGATGATGATGTCACTTCCTTCACCAGAACTTGGCTCGGTCCAGCAGCGAGGGCCGGACTCTAGGACCAGGGTAGAACCGGTCTCGGACTTCAGGCTCCAGACTCACTCCAGGGACTTTGAAAATCGACTCGGCTGAAAAAGAAACAAACAAAATATCTGTTTAAAAGTGGAGCAGCTGATTTTCACTCTGTAAACATAAATCAGTTTAAATCAGACAACTTCTTCTCATAAATCCTTTGACACATGGTTCACATTCACGTGGATTCCTTTTATATAAACTTCTTTTTACAAACAAAGTGAAACTGGAGAGAACCACCAAATCAGAGCTAATCACAGAGCAGCATTCAGCTTCTGATTAGACGGTTGTTAATTAAAAAGTATGTTAAACAAGGTCATGGAAAGTCTTTCATTAACTGATTAGAACCAAACACAAAGTTTTTTATGGATTTTTACACATAAAAAATAAAAATGTATCATAAAATACTTTCAACTTCAGAGAATAAAACTAACTGGAATTTTATTTTATTTCAGTTTCAAACAAAAGTGCAAAATCGTTCGGTTTAATAAAGTAACAAGTTTTCTCCATCTTAACAAATTTATTTTTATTACATTTTAATTCAGCTTTTCCGAAAAACAAAATTGCTTGAAATAATGATTTTATAAACATGACTCAGATGTTTAATAATTTTCTATTTTACTGAAAAATAATTTAATTTATCAATATTCTGCCTCAAAGTTTGGCTTTCAATCCAAACCACATGTTTTTACTGGATTGGTTATCGATTTTTTGATTCAAACAAAATAATTGACGGTTGGACATGACAATCTTGATCCCTTTTTTTATTATTATTATTTGCCCTGTCCTACCAGCAGGACAGAACAAATTATTCATTCAATTTTTTTTATCTAAAATAATTTCGATTTTTCCAAAACTTTTTAAAAACCCATAGAATTCGAAACTTTTCCAGGGCCTGGAAATTTGAATAAAATTTTCCATGACTTATCAAGGTTTTCCATGACTGTTCGAACCCTGGTATTCATGGCTACTTCACAAATAACATTGAACTTGTACATGTACTTTGTTGCTTTGCTCAAATAAATTGGTGTCGTTGGACCAGTCTCTGTAATCACACATAAGTAAAACAAACTGCAGTTACACATTAATAATAAAACTTGCCTAAGAACGTTAGCTATTAGCGCGGAGAAGCTAAGGAGAGTTAGCATTTGAGCTAGCGCAGTTAGAACAAATCTTCAGATAAACAGAACAATCTCAAAACGCGTAGTAGCTGAACAAAACGTTATCTCACATCTAAACGTGTGTCCTAACTTATAAACTATAAACTCTTGTGCGTTAACTCACCTGCGAACTCAATAAAATACGTTTTTGCTGAGTAACGGTCCGCTGTTCTGACGGTAGCTTCATTACTTATATATATTGAACTTGTACATTTACTTTGTTGCTTTGCTCAAAACACTGGTATCGTGGACCAGTCTCTGTAATCACAATGTGTAACGCAAACTGCAGTTACACAAAATAAAAATAAGAACGACGGACCCATTAGGCGAGAACTAAGATATTAGATTTAGTAGCCCAGTTAGTAAAATAAACAGAAGAACTCAAAAACAGTCCTAGCTGAACAAAAAAAAAATGTTGTAATTCTAAAAAACATTGTGCTTAACTCACCTTACTGAACTGACCTTCTTCTGCGCCTGCGCAAGGAGGCCTGTCAGCCTGTTCGGTTCTGACTGCGCCATTACTGACCCTTACTGGTGCAATGCAGTATTGCATCTGTCATATCTTAGAAACATAGAGCTCATAAACTGTAAATTAAATGAAAACTGGTCGGAGGAGTCTCTGTTTAAGATAAATACATCCATAAAGAACACAGCGCTATATTTAAGTCTTCAGCAAACATTAACTTAACTCTAACCCCGGTCTTTTACTTTTATTTAGATTTTTAATTGTTTTGTTATAAGTGTTTTCTTTAAACTGTATTTGTAGGTGAATACATCTTCAAGTCTAGTTTTGTCCATTTTCACCAGACAGATGTGCTTCTGTAGATTATACGACATCTCAAGGTGTTTTTATTTATTCCAATAAACTAAATAAATAAAGTTCTTATTTCAAACCTGAACATTTGTCACTGGTGCAAGACTTTTACTCGGCTCATGGTAAATGTATTTTAAAACAGTGAAAAATGTCTTGAAACAAGTCATTCTTATTTGGTCAAAACTATTTAAAATTAAGATGAATACTATGAAGTCTAGTCCTTCTGACAAAAGCAGAAAGAGCTAAATTCTGTCTAATAATATTTATTAAAGACACATTTGTTCTAGAAGGTTCTGTGCTTTTGTATTTAGAATATTCCGGACTCACAGTCTGACAAATTAAGAACCTCCGGAGGTAAAAAGCTGAAGTATCTGTGGTGAAGTCCGTCCTGAGCCGAGATCCGGACTCTGGGATCCAGTCTGAGCAGGTTCTGAACCAGGTCTTCGGTCTTAGAGGGAAGCAGCCCCAGTCTGAGGATCAGAACCAGGATTAAACCAGGATCAGAACCAGGATTAAACCAGGAATAAACCAGGAATAAACCAAGAATAACCAGGATTTAAGCAGGATTAAACCGGGATTAAACCAGGTCTAAAGCAGGAACTAAAACCAGGATTAAGCCAGGCTTAAACAGGACTAAAACAGGACTAAACTAGGACTAAAACAAGACTAAAACAGGTCTGTACCAGGCATTATCTGTGAGGAACTTTGTAGAGTAAAACAGCTTAAAATTATAATTTATTTTTAAAAATCTGACCTTTTCCAGACGCTTCTTAGAGAACGAGGGTCACAGCGTCCAAAACTGTCTGAGAACAGAGAGTCATATTTAAATCAAGACCTGAACCTGGACTAAACCTGGACTAAACCAGGACTAAACCTGGACTAAAGCAGGACTACAGCAGGACTAAACCTGGACTAAACCAGGACTAAACCTGGACTAAAGCAGGACTACAGCAGGACTAAACCTGGACTAAAACAGGACTAAACCTGGACTGACCTGTGCTGAAGTTTGGAAGCAGAGAGACTCCAGGCCAAGTCTCCTCGGACGGGACTCCCAAAACCTGAGAAATGTGACAAGAACAGGTCTAAACCAGGACTAAGTCAGAACTAAACCAGGTCTAGAGCAGAAGTGTTTTTACTCACAGAGAAAATCTTCTTCAATTGTTCAGAAACATCAGAAAGTCCAGGAAACGCCGGCGCCCCCTGCAGCATCTCCACCAGAATACAGCCGGCTCCCCTGAAAAACAAGTCCTGGTTTAGTCCTGGTTTAGTCCTGTTTTAGTCCAGTTTGAGTCCAGTTATAGTCCTGCTTTAGTCCTGCTTTAATCCTGTTTTAGTCCTGTTTTTAGTCCTGTTTTAGTCCTGTTTTAGTCCTGCTTTAGTCCTGTTTTTAGTCCTGTTTTAGTCCTGCTTTAGTCCTGGTCCAGTCCTGCTTTAGTCCTGTTTTAGTCCTGCTTTAGTCCTGTTTTAGTCCTGTTTTAGTCCTGGTCCAGTCCTGCTTTAGTCCTGCTTTAATCCTGTTTTAGTCCTGCTTTAGTCCTATTTAAGTGCTGTTAAAGTCTTGGTTTAGTCTTGGTCTTGTCCTGGTCGAGTCCTGCTTTAGTTCTGGTCCAGTCCTGGTCCAGTCCCGGTCCTGTACACTGGTCCAGAGCGCTGCTGTAGTCTTTAGATCCCAGCAGGACTTCAGGAGGTCTGTACCACAAAGTGACCACTTCAGACGAGAAGGTCTGACATGGGACCGACTTGGACCGGGCCAAACCTGGGACCAGAGAGAGACCGGGTTAGATCCAGGACCTCGGAATCTTGTCTTAGTCCTGCTTTAGTCCTGCCTTCAGTTCTGGTTTAGTCCAGTCTAAATTCTCACCAAAGTCAGCCAGTTTGAGTCCAGTTTTAGTCCTGCTTTTGTCCTACTTTAATCCTGTTTTATAGTCCTGATTTAGACCTGGTTTAGACAACTTTGGTACGATTTTAGTTTGTCTAAAATCGTACCAAAGTTGGCCAGTTTGAGTTCTCTTCTGAAGCTGCTTTAGTCCTGTTTTAGACTTGGTTTAGACCTGGATTAGACCTGGTTTTGTCCTGGTTCAGTCCCGGTTTAGTCTTGTTTTAGTCTGGTTTAGTCTTGTTTTAGTCTGGTTTAGACTGGTTTTAGTCTGGTTTAGACTGGTTTTAGTCTGGTTTAGACTGGTTTTAGTCTGGTTTAGACTGGTTTTAGTCTGGTTTAGTCTGGTTTAGACTGGTTTAGTCTGGTTTAGTCTGGTTTAAATCCGTACCGAAGTCGGCCAGCTTGAGCTCTCCTTTGAAGCTGATCAGGAGGTTTTGTGGTTTTAAATCTCGGTGGAGAATCTTCTGTTTGTGAACAAAACTCAGACCTCGCAGCAGCTGGAAACTGAACAACTGCAGCACAAACACAAAGGGTTAAATGTTTTAGAGATTTTAGAGTTTCCAGAATGTCAGAGCTGCAGTTCAGACTCATCACAACATTCTACAGAACAATATATCCAGTAGGGTTTTTATTCTCTAGTCTTCATCTGTGACCTGTCCAGGAGCTCATACGGAGGTAAAAAGATAAACTCTCTTAACGTGAACACAGCTTATGACCTGCTGTGATGTGGAAGAGCCTCAGATCTGGTTATGATCCACGTGATACTGACCCTGACGTTGTGCGAGTGCAGACCTCCTGGATGCTGCTGCATGTACTGGGACAAGTCCGTCTGCTGTGGAAACATGAGGACCAGACATGACTGTGGGCCTCAGAAAGACCTCAGACAGAAAGTTTAAAAAGTCTCACCACGTAGTCCTGTTTTAGTCCTGCTTTAGTCTGTGTTTTAGTCCCAGTTTTTAGTCCTGTTTAGTTGCTGTTTAGTCCAGTTGTTTCTTTTAGTCCTTTTAAGTCTGAGTTTTTAGGTCCAGTTGTTAGTCCTGGTTTTAGTCCTGTTTAGTCCTGTTTAGTCGTTTAGGTCCAGTTTATAGTCCTGTTTTAGTCCTGTTTTGTTTTAGTCCTGTTTTAGTCCAGTTTATAGTCCTGCGTTTAGTCCTGGTTTTTAGTCCTGTTTTAGTCCTGTTTCTCACCACGTATTCAACAGACAAAAGTGGACGAGTCGGGCGTTCTGGAACGATGTCGTGAAGTAAAACCACGTTGTTGTGTTTGAGTTTCTTCAGAAGAGAAGCTTCTCTGATCGCCGTGAACGGGACGCCCTCCTGGACCGACGTCCGGATCACTTTGAGAGCCACGAGCTGACCGTTTATCCTGAAACATAAGACCGGGACCAAGATCAGGACCAAAACCAGAGTCAGGACCAAGACCCAAGCCAGGACTAGAGTCAGACTAAAGACCGAGCCTGAATTGATGTCCCTTAGAGTCACCATCTAGACTGTAGTCAGGCTGGTGCAGTGATTCAGGGCATTTCTATGTTGAGTTTACACGTTCTCCATGTGTCTGTGTAGCTTTCCTCCAGGTGTTTCAATTTCCCTCACCACTAAACACACATACACACACACATCAGACTCTGAAGTGCGTTGCCCAAAGGCACAGTGTCTCACCTGCTGATGCCTTTGTAAACTTCTGCGTACGCTCCTTCTCCCAGTTTTCTCCAAACTCAGGTACGAGTGAGACATCCCGAACCGGAACCTCTGTGAGGGAGGGCATCCGAGGTAAACGCACAGGTCTGAGGTCATGTGACAGAGGGGAGGGCATCTGACACACACCAGGGATAAAACAAGGACTAGAACAAGACTAAAGCAAGACTAAAACAGAGACTAAACCAGGACTAAAACGGACTAAAACAGGACTAAAACAGGACTAAAGCAGGACTAGAACAGGACTAAAACAGGACTAAAACAGGACTAAAGCAGGACTAAAACAGGACTAAACCAGGTCTAAAACAGGACTAAAACAGGACTAAAGCAGGACTAAAGCAGGACTAGAACAGGACTAAAACAGGACTAAAACAGGACTAAAGCAGGACTAAAACAGGACTAAACAGGACTAAAGCAGGACTAAAACATGACCAAAACTGGACTAAACTGGACTAAAGCAGGACTAAAGCAGGACTAAAACTGGACTAAAGCAGGACTAAAGCAGGACTAAAGCAAGACTAAAGCAGGACTAAAGCAAGACTAAAGCAGGACTAAAACAGGACTAAAACAGGACTAAAGCAGGACTAAAACTGGACTAAGCAGGACTAAAGCAGGACTAAAGCAGGACTAAAGCAGGACTAAAGCAGGACTAAAACTGGACTAAAACAGGACTAAAGCAGGACTAAAGCAGGACTAAAGCAGGACTAAACTAGGACTAAACCAGGACTAAAGCAGGACTAAAACAGGACTAAAGCAGGACTAAAGCAGGACTAAAACAGGACTAAAACAGGTCTAAAACAGGACTAAACCAGGACTTTGTGGGATTTTAGTGGGAGGGCATCTGACTGACCCAGCTGTGCGTCTGCTGCTGCTGCTCCTCCTCGTTGCTCCTGTAGGGGTCGCTGTTACTCCTGCCTCTCTGGACTCTGGACCTTTTGTGCGGCAGGCTGTGGAACCAGCGCGGATCTGAGCCGGACTGAGCCGAACTGGACCCGGACTGAGACACAGACAGGTTTAGGTGAGAGAAGAGTTTGTGCTCAGAAGTGTTCAAGTTCATATTTTGACACAAACCCTTTAAACATCATGACGCTGCTTTTCTGAAGAACATTAAAGAGTCTGTGGGATGTTTTTGTTCCTGAAAGTTCTCAAACATGTTTAACCCTCAGTGTTTAAAACTGCAGCTCATAAAAATACATAAATATATCCAATTATAACCATTATGTTTATTTAAAAAAGTATAATTATAACAAGCTTCAGTTAAAACAAATCACCAACAACCCATTTTCTTCTCTTTTCCAGTTGTATAGTGAGGGTTTTATTAATAAAATGCACTAATAATTACTTTATATTTGACCCTGGGCCTGCTGGGAGAAATCTATTAATTAATCCTTAGTTTATAATATTTAAATAATGTTATCTCTCATACTGAGTGATTTCAGCTTGAGTCATTTTGTTTAGTCTTTTCAAAAACAATATAAAAACAACTTTTAAAGATTTTATTAAAAGTAGAGTGGTTGGTGGTTTCCCCGTGTCTGGGTGAGTTTCCTCCGGGCGCTCTGGTTTCCCCACCAACCAATCACAGGCAGGTTAGAGAAGGCTTGGTGGTGGTCGGAGGTTGAGGTGGTTCAGGAGGGTTTACTGTGAGAAGCACTGTACAAATAAAACTTACTTTCACAGTAATAAAAAACTGAATAATCTGCCCAAAGTTTGACTTTTACTTCAAAATACAAGTTTTATTCAAACGATTGATTATTGATCTTTTAATTCAAAACCAACAAAACCTGCATCTCATCTTTGCATGTTTCAGTTCATTTAACAAAGCTCTGAACCCGCCCCCTGATCCAGGACTAAACCAGGTCTAAACCAGGTCTAAACCAGGTCTAAACCAGGTCTAAACCAGGACTAAACCAGGGACTAAACCAGGTCTAAACCAGGACTCACCTCTGTCCTCGGGTCCATTTGCAGCTCCTCTTCATCTTCTTCATTCTCAGATTCAGATTCACTGTTTTCTTCTTTGTTTTATGTCGACACCAACAAACCCACTTCTCCATTAGTCCTGCTTTAGTCCTGGTTTAGTCCTGGTTTAGTCCTACTTTAGTCCTGTTTTAGTCCTGCTTTAGTCCTGTTTTTAGTCCTGGTTTAGTCCTGGTTTAGTCCTGCTTTAGTCCTGTTTAGTCCTGTTTTAGTCCTGTTTTAGTCCTGCTTTAGTCCTGGTTTAGTCCTGCTTTAGTCCTGTTTTAGTCCTGTTTTAGTCCTGTTTTAGTCCTTTTTAGTCCTGGTTTAGTCCTGGTTTAGTCCTGTTTTAGTCCTGTTTTAGTCCTGCTTTAGTCCTGTTTTAGTCCTGCTTTAGTCCTGTTTTAGTCCTGTTTTAGTCCTGCTTTAGTCCTGCTTAGTCCTGTTTTAGTCCTGTTTTAGTCCTGCTTTAGTCCTGCTTTAGTCCTGTTTTAGTCCGTAGTAGTTTTAGTCCTGTTTTAGGTCCAGTTTTAGTCCTGCTTTAGTCCTGTTTTAGTCCTGCTTTAGTCCTGCTTTAGTCCTGTTTTAGTCCTGGTTTAGTCCTGTTTTAGTCCTGTTTTAGTCCTGTCTTAGTCCTGCTTTAGTCCTGCTTTAGTCCTGTTTAGTCCTGTTTTAGTCCTGTTTTAGTCCTGTTTTAGTCCTGCTTTAAATCCCGGTCTGGTCTTGTTTTGGTCCAGGGGAAGATCCTCATGACTCGTCCCATGACTTTGAACAGCAGCTCATTCAAAGTAGTGACATCACCGTGACATCATCAGGACTGAAACAGGACTAAAACTGGTTTAAACGGGACTAAAACAGGACTAAACCAGGACTAAAACAGGACTAAACCAGGACTAAAGCAGGAGCAGGACTAAAACAGGATTAAAACAGGACTAAACCAGGACTAAAACAGGACTAAACCAGGACTAAAACAGGACTTAATCTGGACAACAAGAAGACTGAACCAGGTCTAAACCAGATCTAAACGGGTTAAAAGCAGAGATAAAACCAGGACTTAAACAGTTTTAGGTTTTAATTGCATAAAAATAAAGAAAACCACATCAGACTTTAAATGATAGATTATTATTTTCATTATAAAACATTCACTTTATAAATAATTCTTCAGGTCTCGATCTGATTCAAGTCCAGACCCGGGTCTCTGGTCTCACAGTCCAAGTCCAGACCCAGATCTCACAGTCCAGTGTAAATGCTCCGGTCCAGGTCCAGACCCAGACCCAGGTCTCTAAATCCGTTCTGTGGGAGTCTGGCTTCAGAGTAAAGTCCTTCAGGAGGATGAGACTGGAGTTTAGGTTTACGGCCCGGTCTGGACTCTGGCCTGGACTCTGGCCTGGACTCTGGTCTGGACTCTGGATAGGCTCCTGGACCAGCTCTTGGACTGGCTCTGGGACCTCGCTCTTGTCTGGACTCTGGACCGGCTCTGGGACCTCGCTCTGGTCTAGACGGTCTCTGCTCTGGTCCTGGTCTTGAGGTGGATTTTGGCTCTGCTCCGGGTCTAGAACGAGGTCCCGGTCCTGGACTGGGTCTGGGAGACTGTCCCGGTCCTGGACTGGGTCTGGGAGACTGTCTCGGTCCCGAGGGCAGGTCCGAGCCGAGTCTAGGAGAAGGTCTGGGACTTGGACCGAGCTGGATCTCTTCGTACTGAAACAGAAGATAAAGTTTGTGTTTGAGACGATTGGAGCTGACAGAATCTGATTTAAAGTCTGTTCTTTGTTCAAACACAAGAAGAAGAAGAAGGAAGAAAAGGAAGAAAGAAAGAAGGAAGGAAAGGAGGAGGAGGAGGAGGAGGAGGAGGAGAAGTAGGAAGTAGGAAGTAGGAAGTAGGAAGTAGGAGGAGAAGAAGAAGAAGAAGAAGAAGAAGAAGAAGAAGAAGAAGAAGGAGAAGGAGAAGGAGAAGGAGAAGGAGAAGGAGAAGGAGGAGAAGGAGAAGGAGAAGGAGAAGGAGAAGGAGAAGGAGAAGGAGAAGGAGGAGAAGGAGAAGGAGAAGAGAAGAAGAAGAAGAAGAAGAAGAAGAAGAAGAGAAGAAGAAGAAGAAGAAGAAGAAGAAGAAGAAGAAGAAGAAGAAGAAGAAGAAGAAGAAGAGTTTACTCAAGGGGTGTTAGGTTTAGTCATTTCTAAAGAAGCTGCAGCTGATGTCAGACTAAAACCACTTCTCCAACATGAAACACGAGACACTCTAACACTTTAAACTCCTGCATGACCTAAACGTGTAACAGCTCCTCTTTCTGTGGTGGTTTTTCTGCTGAAACAGGAACTCTCACATGAGCTGAAGGTCAAGATCAGTGACTTATTCTGACGACCAGAGAATAAAAGACAAATAAAAGTACAAATATGAAAAGGACAAAGGATCAGAGTCCTGTAAAAGTTCAGCTTCTGTGAGTTTATCTGAGACTTTCTTTGCACAAGATGGCTGCCGGAGCTGTGGTTACCATGGAAACGCTCTCTCTAGGCTTTAGATTAGCTCCATAGTTGTGGACTCAGACCAAAGACGTGAGACAGACTTAAGTCTCAGAAGTCTCACATAAGCTGCTGTTTCTGTTTCTGGTTTTGTTCTCTTGTATTTTTATCTGTCGCTGCTGCAGATATTTGTGTCTTTGTAAAAATAAATATAAATACTGTATATAAATAAAAATAAACTCGGTGCATGTGACTGTGGCTCAGGTCACACGACTGGACCTATTTACAGAGACGTCTGATCAAACTCATGCTGTGACACAAAGTGAATGAGTCGAGGAAACTCATCAGATTAAAAATGTGTCTAATGAACTTTTAGAGATTTCACAGTGAATTATAAAAATATTCACAAGAAAAACTTCTGACTTACGCTGCAAAAACAACTAAACTGCTTCTTAAAATTATCATTAAAGCTTGAGAAAAGACAAATGATAAATACATGTGTGTTTTTCATGTTTAAAACAAGTCGTCTGTGAACTGGACAAGGTTTAGGTTCAGGTTCAGGTTTAGGTTCTGGTTCTGGTCCAGGTCCAGGTCCAGGTTCTAGTTCGTGTGTTTGCTGTGGGTCTGAGTAAATGTTTGTGGAACTGGAGCAGAGGTGAAGACATTTACTGGACCTGGGTCAGGTTCAGGTTTAGGTTTAGGTTTAGGTTCTGGTTCTGGTTCTGGTTCTGGTTCTGGTTCGTGTGTTTGCTATTGGTTTAAAATGTTTGTGAATCTGGAGCAGAGGTGAAGACATTTCCAGGTGAGAGTTTGACTCCCACGACTCAAAACCACAGACACATATAAGACTTTAAACAGTCTGAGTCTGAATATCACAGACCAAAGACTAAAGGCCCACGTCTGACTCTGACACAAATATAAGACTTGAAACAGTCTGAGTCTAAATAAGTGTGCTTGTCTCCCACAGACTCAGTTTCACTCTCTATCAGACACTTTCAGGTGATGAATTTAAATGGAGCTGTGATTATTTCAAATTAGAATAAAACACGTAGGAGTCAGGCCTGTCGTGGCTCATATTAGTGAGGCTGATTTAAGGAAGTGTTTAAGTGAAGAACTAAAGTGCTGTTTTAACATTCATCACTTTAAACTGTTCAAGAGAATCTCACATGTTGAAAGTGCAGAAAGAGGAGTCTTTTCTGTAGTTCTAAAGATAAAAGTCCAAGTGTAGGAGTAAGTCTGAGTCAGTCTGAGTCGTTTCTCTGGCTTCAAGTCACAGCAAGTCAGACATTTTTAAAACCAACACCATAAAAATACAAAAATAAAACATGATTTGAATGATCCTTAAGAGCCTCTGTGTCTTTGTGAAATGAAACACACTTTTGTACCTGGTCCTATTGTGAAATGCAAAAACACTTTTACATGAAATCTAAAACTTTTCTTTTACACCTGGTTCATCTTTGTAGTTTTCTGAAGTTTGACTCAAACTAAAGCTGCCCAGAGGAACTTTCAGGAGGTGAAAGGTCAACAATACAATTCAGTAGAAACAGAAAGTTAAAACCAAACTAAGACATTATGAATCTGTTTTATGATTTATTCTGAAAAGATGCAACTAAAAGAAGCACGTCTCTATGGAAACAAACAGGAAGAGGTCAAAGTTCATTCTGTTAGTTTGTTCTCATGTAAACTCACTCAAACCAAGTATGACTTTTTAATTATTCATTTAATGTAACAACAAAATCTAATGATAAAAACATTTTATTCTAGTCTATTTTGGTTCCAACAGTTACACAGTGCAGCTTTAAAAACTAAAAAGACTCTCATGATAAATAGTCATGTTTTCAGTACATTTAATTTATAGTAAAAATATCTTTGGTCAGTTTGTCACTAAATCTAGATTTCTGCATTTTGTACATTTTCATAGTTTGTGTTTTTCAGTCACATTTGGATCTTCAGCCAAGTGAGTGTTGGGTAAGTTACTGTAAAACTGTAATACTTTATATATTACTATATATACAGGGATAAAAAGTAAAACATTTGTGTCAAACATGTAGCCTACCTGAGTAACACCACTGTGAGTGACTTTGAGTTAAGACCTTGTACAACACTAATTCTGTCACATTTACACTTGGTTCTAGTTAATTTACAAAAATGTGACATCACAACTCACTTTCTCATAATATTTGATTCACCTTTAAGCCACAGACAATATTTTAGCGTTTTGGTCTTGAAGTGTCGTTTTCAATAGAATATAAAAGCAATTATTTTATATGAAAGTAACTTGAGTTACTCAGATTTTGACTGTAGTATATTATATTATATTATATTATATTAATTATATTATAAGTAATGAGTTACAGTAGTGAGTTACTGAAAAGTGGAATATATTACAGTAACTAGTTACTTTGTAATGAGTTACTCCAACACTGAACACAAGTCATGAGAAGTCTGAGTCGAGTCAAGTCTCCCAGCTCTGTAAGTGTCTGTAATAACACAATATCTACACATTATTACACATTGTTATGTTTGTGGCTGGACTGTGACTTTGTTTAAATAAATAAAGTTTGTGGCTGGACTGTGACTTTGTTTAAATAAATAAAATACAGTTTGTGACTTTGTTCAGATAAATAAAAGATAGTTGATAGTTTTGCGGCTGGACTGTGACTCTTGTGACTCTTGTGACTTTGTTAAATAAATAAAATAATACAGTATAATATAATAAAGTTTGTGGCTGGACTGTGACTCTTGTGACTCTTGTGACTTTGTTAAATAAATAAAATAATACAGTATAATATAATACAGTTTGTGGCTGGACTGTGACTTTGTTAAATAAATAAAATAATACAGTATAATATAATACAGTTTGTGGCTGGACTGTGACTTTGTTAAATAAATAAAATAATACAGTATAATATAATAAAGTTTGTGGCTGGACTGTGACTCTTGTGACTCTTGTGACTCTTGTGACTCTTGTGACTTTGTTAAATAAATAAAATAATACAGTATAATACAATACAGTTTGTGGCTGGACTGTGACTCTTGTGACTTTGTTAAACTTTGCTCAGACTTTAAACTCAAACCACAGATTTCTGCCTGAAGCTTGAACAGGAAGTGTTTGTGAGCAGAGCTGAGCTGAAGTGAGGAGGTGTTAACCACAAACAGACACTAACTCACCACAGACATGCTGAGGAGCAGTTTCACTCACAACAACCTCACACAAACTGGACTTTTCTATTAAAGATATAAATGTTTGAGCAGATCCTGTTTAAAAACTTAAATTATTAAAGTTGTTCTGACACATTTTCAGACAAAAACTCAAGAAAAGTTTCAGAAGTATCGTCAGTAAAAGGTGCAAAAGTGACTGGAAAAGTACAAATCCTGCTGAAAGTAAAACTACTTCTCTCGTCACTGTTAGTTTAACTTAAATGTGTTAAACCTACGAATAACCATAATCCTAACCTTAACCAAATCTCTGAAGTCAATATTTTCAAATATAAACTTGTGCTAGCATAGCCATCAAAGCAAAGTGAAGGTGTGTGGCCTAACTGGGTTGGAGAAAGAAATTAGGCCTCCAGCGCCAACGTCTGAGTTTTTAGAGGCTTTAGCACGGAGATATTTGAAGTCTGTAATAGGTTAGTTTCAGATGACATCACAACCTTCTACAGGCCAATGTAATGTCAATGAGGTGGAGGGCAGCTAAAATAAATATTGTTTAAATGCAGTTTATTTTTGTAATACAAATGAGTAGTGGGTCTAGTCATTATAGAAATAATCGCTTTTTAAATTAGCAAAATAAGTTTTGAATTATTTCACGACAAAGTCCAGAGTTATTATCTGCCTCTTGCCTCCATAGATATATATCTGTATCTGTATATATATATATATTCTGTATATATATATATATATATATATATATATATATATATATATATATATATATATATATATATATATACATGCTTGCCTCCACCTGACTTATAACTGCCAAGAATTCTAGAATCTGAAAGGCTCAGGATGGTGACGTCATACAGCTGTAGAATGTTCAGTTGGTCTAATGTTAAACCAATGAAGATTTAAAAATGCTAAATACTGAAAATAGCGTTTATTAAATCACATTTTGACACTATATAGTGATAGATAAACTTACCAGTTCTGACCCAGCAGTTTATTGTTCTGTTCCACGGCTGTTTTGTTTACCTTTTTTAATCGTTTTGTCTAACGTATTCTTATGGAAGTTCTGCTAAACTATCAACAAACATGGCGGATTTGCCATTATTTCCATGGTAACCACAGACGCTTCCCGAGCCTAATTGTCTTGTTTTTACAAACTTCCCGGAAATGTCGACGACAGATGATTTATGACAACAACCTTTTATTTCATCAGTGAAATGAGCGTTTCTTGTGTTTTCGGTTTGTTTTAACGTGAATTACCGTTAGCTAAGTTAGCCGTTAGCTGTTAGCTGGTTACCTGAGCTGCGTAAACGTGTCTCCTCGTCACGTTGAGTTCGTCAGAATCACATCCACAACATCAGATTTATCATGAAACAGCCGAAGACTCTCTCTTTTAATCCATTTACGTTCATAAAGTCCAATCATCCAAACGTCGCAGCTCTGTTCTGCTCTGTCCAAACTTTTCCACAAACATCCATCTTCTCGACCTTCCGTTGCTACGACAACAGGGTCGTTGTACTTCCGGGTCAATGATTTTTTATTTGTTTATTTATTTATTTATTTGTAGTTTGAATAAATTTAGCTTTTTAATCGTCGGAAAAACAACTATTTCATTTGTCAATATTTAACAAAAAGGTTAACACGTTAATCAACGGATAGATAGATCGCCTGGACTTGTTCATCTCTCCACAGTGAGTCTATTAGGATGCACTTAGTCACATTCACTTATTTAAATTGTTTTGAAGAACTCTGGAAATATGAAATGTGACTAAGTTATTCTAAGTTATTATTTAAACTGAACCAGATGAGATGAACTCACTGAAGCACTACAAGCTTGAATACTGTTTGTGTTTTTCCGTTTGCGGTGGGAGCAGCTCTGTAGCCCACTGACTTTCCCCTCTGAAGACAAGAAGGTTTATCTTATCTAAACAGGTTTTCTTTTTTGATTTCACTTCATTGTCACATGTTTTCTTTCCTACACAAACTGCACAATCGAAATCTGAAACCAACATAACCCTAACCCTTGTAAAGCACTTTGCCATTTTGATCTTTGAATAGCCTAAATAATAAATAATGATTATGTTACGCCTTACTTATTATAGTTTCACGTCTAATTACATAATTCAGTTTCACACTGTTCTCTTTAAAGTAAATGCAGAGAATGAAGTGCACAATGTAAACCAAAGCTCCTCACAGTCTTCTATAGTAACCTGCGGTGTGCCACAGGGCTCTGTACTTGGTCCAATTCTTTTTACTCTCTATTGACCCTATTTAGTCCCGCCCACTTGGCTTGGAAGTGCACTTCCTGTTTAGCTCTGTTAAGGTAGCTAACGTGTTTGTTTGTTTGTCTTGTGGGGCAATTTTAATTAAATATAATGACAGTTAAAATAAACCCATCGACTGAAATCTACAGGCTAAATGCAGCTAAACAGGAAGTGCACGTCCTAGAAGAGTAGGCGGGACAAAATAGTGTCAATATGCTGCTGCTAGGTAACATTATCAAAAAGCATCAAACACTCAGCTGTACTTATCAATAAAACTGATCAGACTGAACAGAAAAAAAACCTGGATGGATGTTTTTTTTTTAAACATTTATACTAAAGGAGAGAGAGAGAGAGACAAAAAGAAGGAAAGAGAGAGAGAGAGAGAGAGAGAGAGAGAGAGAGAGAGAGAGAGAAAAGGTGATAGAAAGAGAGGAGAGAAGAAGAGAGAGAAGGAGAGGGAGAGAGAGGAAAGAGAAGGAGAGAGAGATAAAAGGAGAGAGAGAGAGAGAGAGAGAGAGGAGGGAGAGAGAGACAGAGAGAGAAGGAGGAGAGAGAGAGGGGAAAGAGAAGGAGAGGGAGAGAGATAAAAGGAGGGAGAGAAGGAGACGAGAGAGAGGAAGGAGAAGGAGAGAGAGAAAAAGAGGAGAGAAGAAGAGAGAGGAGAGTGAGAGAGAGAGGAAAGAAAAGGAGAGAGAAAAGGAGGGAGAGAGAGAGGAAAGAGAAGGAGAGGGAGAGAGAGAACTAGAGGAGAGAGAGAGAGAAAATGAGAGAGAAAGAGGCCGCTCCAATACAAAGTTTTATTGATATTGTGGCACAAAGAGTTTAATAGAAGATATTATAAATAAATTGCTAAATGAACAGCTTTGGGACGTCCTCCTCAAACACAACTGTTATTTGTTTATTTATTTGTAGTTTGATTAAATTTAGCTTTTTAATCGTAGGAAAAAACGACTATTTCATTTGAGAATGATCCGTAAAGAAAAGTAAAAATACTTTTGTTTAAATCTGAAGGTAAAATGAGCCGCAGAGTCAATATTAATTCGGTTATAAACTGATTAAAAACTCACACAAACACATTTACACGTCTTTAGATCAGAGCTGGCAAAAGTAAAGAAATTCACTGCTCAGGTAAAAGTTGTGTAAAAAACAACTCTGGTAAAAGTCAAAGTCCTGATAAAACTCATTTACTTGAGTAAAAGTATAAAAGTAAACGTGTAAATGTACTTGAGTAGAAAAACTAAAAAGTATCACACTGCCAAAAGTTATTCTCTAGTCTTGTTTAAGAATACTAGATGTCAGATTATTATGTTCAAAAATATTTCACTTCATTAGCAAATAATTTAGCTTGAAATAAGAAGAAATGTATTGAAACAAGGCAGAAAACACATCGAAAAACGTTATATAATCTAGGTACATCAACTTAAAGGGGTACTATGTAAGAAAAACAAACAAACAAAGTGATTTCCACTTTTGAACACCAGAGGGAGCCTTTCACATGTATTTTGCCTATTTAGCATGATGCCGTCTAGCGTCAATAATCCACATTCCGGCCCGTAATAAAACATTTCAAACAAGTATAAATGTATCACTTATGTGGATTGGTTAACAGTGTCTCTTAAGTATTCATGTTGTAAAGAATAAATATGATTTAAATGTTTGTGGACTATATGTGATCATTAAAACTCCTCTCAATCTTACACAGTACAGCCTCTTTAAAATGCCCATGACAGGTTGAACTCATTTCACACAGACGTAGTTAAGATCATTATATTTAAGGTTTTACTAAACATTTTTCTAGTTTCATTCCAGTTTGGTAATTTTTTAGCTTTAAAAATGTACTTCCTGTTTATAAATGATGACATCACGCTGGGTAGTTGCCTGGCAACCGTGTAATAAATTAGGCTAAAAGTCTTCTAACGTAACAGGCTTTTTTATCTTGATCCATGAAAGTTAGCTAGAACTCACTTTTTTTGTTAAAGGTGCGTTTAAAAAGCCATAAAAATCAGTTTCTTGTGATAAAATTAAAAATGTTTTTGTCTCCCCATTGTGATGTCATCAGTTTAGAACTCTGCTCTACTTCCTGTTTTTTTCAACACATTCTCACATTTTTCTCCACAAACTCGTTCTTTATTTGCGTAAAACTATCATTTATTATTACAACAGGTGATAATCTAACAAACTAAATGAAAATTAGAAAAACGTAAAAAACTGTCATACGCACTTTAAACCATCTGAACCAGAAAAATACCAAAAATAAAGGTTTAAATGCAGATTTTAAGACAGTTAACTGATCTAGAAATGCATTTTTTGCAAAGCGCAAAGTTGGTTTGTTTGTGTTGGAGCAGGAGTTTGGCTTTACAGTGAATTATTTATAATTATTGTGACTTTTATCATGTGAGAAAAAGCTTCATAGAGTTTTAATACACGACAGCAGCAGCTCTGGAGGGTTTTAAAGGGAATAACAAATATTTATGGGTTTATAAAGTAACTCAAAATGTAGAGAGTGGAAAGTGCAGTCAAGAAAGACAATGACACAACAGCAAAACAGGATGAAAAGAACTTAAATCCATGAACTAATGACATTTAGTCGAGCTGAAAGAGGAAGAAGAAGAGACTCTGAGACAATCTGTGACTGAAGAATCTGTCTTTTATTCTGTGATATTAGTTCAGCTTCATCTACAGGAGGAACTAAAGCTCAACTAACACTAAACACCAGACACATCATGAGTCTCTTTGTCATGTTTAATAACCACAGAGAGAAGAGAGAGCGTGGGCCGGGTTTTAGATTCTCTGCAGTAGAAGTGTGTTTCCTCTGCTGCAGGTTTGTGGTTTGTGGCTCTGATCATCCACTCTGAAGGTTTAGACTAACGAAGGGGAAAGTTTTACAGTCTAGTCTGAGTTTAAATAAATATGTCTGTTAATATATCTACTGTATATCTATAAAAGAACATTCTCCTCTGAAAGTGTCTGACTGAACTAAAAGATAAAAAAGGATGTTGTTGTGACACAGCAGATTCTTATTTGAGGAACTTTCACAAACTGTGGAAAGTTTAAAATAAGTTTTTTTCTGATGAATTTAAAAATATCTGATGTAAAAGTGACTCAGATTCTCAGAACAGAAACAAAAGAAGAAGAAGACAAACGTGTTTATGAAAGAGGAAGAAGATAAGACCTTTACTTTGGATAAATATAAAAACAAGATGAATGTTTTGTACCTGAACAACCTCTGATAAGTCCTGGTTCAGTCCTGGTCCAGGTTAGGACCTCGTCTCTTCAGACACAACACACCTGAAATAAAAGAGCGATCAGTTAGTCTGGGTTTAGTCTTTTCTGGTTTTAAAGCTTCACTGTGGAGCATTAAACACACATCTGTTTTTGTTTGACTCTTGAGCTGAAAAGATGTGCTTTATCACAGGGATCAGACTCGCCTCTTCACAGATCTGACTTGTAACTTGGCCTGGAAGTGTCATGAGCCCGTCACCATGGAGATATCTAAGTTTAAAGTGTTTGATCTGTTTGATTGCATGTTTCTATTTTCCCTGCTGTTCTTAAAATGTGCGTTGCAACACTGGAATTTCCCCAGTGTGGGACAAATAAAGGATATCTTAAAATTGTACAGGCAGTGACATCATCTACTAAAGAGAAACACTTTTAGACCAAGCATTACAAATGTTCCAAAGTGACATGAATGGATTTGGATTAGAAGACAGTGGGTAATCAATACTAGAACCAGATAAAGAATCCTTGTATTAACACCTAAATAAACCATAAACAGGACACGTGTGAGGTGTGTGACTTTATCCAAACGAACGTAGAACAACCGGACAACCCGAAAACTAAAATAAAACTATTCAAACTACACCTGATGCCCTTCTTCTGCTGTGGTGTTTATAAAATGATGTGTTTGCATTTTAAATCATCAAAACTAATGTCACGTATTTTCATGTTGTGTTCATGTTTTAGAATGTGATGATGTCATAGGTCCAGACGGTGGGCGGGGCCTGTTTTTCCTCTTTCTAGTTAGGTTAGGTGACTTTTTTGGTACCCGTAGGTAGATTTGTGTAGCAGCGTTCGAACAAGATGACGTCTGACAAAAAAAATACTTAGTAACATCATGAGGTACAAACACAAACACATGGTCCCACTTCCTACATTACAGATCTCAATACATCCAATGTATAAGAACACCACAACAACTTATTTCAGCTTTGCCAAAATAAAATGCAAATTGGTCATTCATTTAAGAGCTACAATTGAAGAGGAAACAAAACTGTTCCTAAAACACTTAGTTCTGCAGCTCAGGACCTGAAACCTTCGACCTGGAGGTAAAAGACAAAACTCCTCAAATAGAAGGTGAGAGTCAGAACTGCTGATGCTGTGAGCCAGTCTCATGAACTGTTTCTGCTGTAGAGTGACTCAATACTCAGCTGGGACTGCCTGATTAACCTGCTTGACCACTTGATTATTTGACTTAGTCTGTGATTTGTGAATGACTTACTCGACCTTTTCACTTTTGTATTTCTGACTCTTTTATATTAACTGACTTAAAACCAGATTAATTTGTCCAACAGGTCACTGAATGTTGGGATGTGATGCCAAGTCCTACTTTTAATACTATTTCTTGAGTAAGACTGCAGCTCATAAGACTGTTTGAGGTTTTATTCAAGTTGTGCACAGTTTTTCTCAGATTGACATGTTTTATGTTTCTGTTTTACTTCTGTAGATAAAAACCATTGAGACAACAGGTTAGGTCTTTAGGTCAGAGTGTGTTTGCTGTAAAAGGTCCACAGATCTGGAACTGAACTGAAAACTCTCACAGATCTGAACCTGTTTATGTGTGAAGTGAAGTATGTGACACTGATGTCATTTAAATGTGGATTTTTATTGTAAGTTTGTGCATGTATTTAGTCTGGTTTGTGTCAGGGACCAGGTTTTAGACGACTTGTGGACATGGCATTAGTTTAACGAGGGACAGTGGTTGAAGGCTCAATTCTGAATATAAGATTACAAATAAGTTGTCAATGCTTTTGCTGACATGTCTTAAAGGAAACTTTTGTATTTTTTCTATGCATTTAGAAAAAAAAACATACTAACATGTGGTTGCTTACATTTAGTTCTTTGTAAAAGACAAAACTGATATAAAACAACTTAGAAATAAAAAGAGGTCTGTTTACTTTCTGTACAAAACTGCAGAACTGATAAGCCCCGCCTCTTTTTCGTGATAAGCCACGCCTCTTCATTTGAAGACTTTAATGTAAAAAGCAGCAGATTTTAAATGTGTAACTTTTATCGTTGTAAAGTGTCTTTGGTGACTATTTTGAACCACACGTTTTACTATGAATCTGAGTTTTTTTTTTTAATATTCACAATTAAACACAGACAAGTGAGTGGGGCCAGGTGGTAGGTGAGGACACGTTTTTTCTGAGCTGCAGGACAATACAGATTACTAAAACCTGCGGGAATTATTCTGAATCAAACTTTGGAGTAAACTAATGATGAGAGAAGCAGCTAGAACAAGGGTAAACACTGAGCTCCTTTAATCTTTTATCAGGAGCTGTCAGTGAGTCGCCTGGGTAGAGAACAGAATCATGTTAAAACAGCTTCTATAACACACGAGTGCAGTAGTTTTTATTTATTTTATTTTTTTATTTAACCTTTATTTAACCAGGATAAAAACTCATTGAGATTAAAATCTCTTTCGCAAGAGCGTCCTGGCCAAGAGGCAACAGCACAAACATACAAATACACAACATTTTATACATTGGGTCAGTAAAGGTAAAAACTTAAGAAAGCATTTGCAAATTGAGAGTTTTGCTTCATGTTCATCTCTTAAAAGAGTCCAATGAAACCAGCTCTTTTAATTTAAATTCCTTCTGGAGTTCATTCCAAGATTGCGCTGCAGCAAATCTAAAGTCTTTTTACCCAACTCTGTGCGTGCTCTGGGCTCTGGCACAGAGAGCAGAAGCAGGTCCTGAGAGCTCAGACTGTAACTGCTGCTGCTCCTCAGCTCTATGAGCTGCTGGAGATACAGAGGCACCAACCCAAGAAGAGATTTATAAATCAGAAGGTACCAATGTTTCAATCTTGGAGCAGATAAAGAAGGCCAGCCTACTCTAGCAGACAGAACACAATGATGGGTCATTGACCTCAGATTAGTTATAAAACGTAGAGCACCATGAAAAACAGTGTCTAAAACATGTAAAGCTTCAGCAGAGGCTCATATAGACGACACACCAAAATCAAGAACAGACAGAAAAGTTGCGATGACAAGTTTCTTACGAGCTTCAAATGAAAGGCTTTGATCCTAAAGTAAAAGCGTAATTTAAGTTTTAGCTTTTGAGCCAGTTTGCCAATGTGTGGTTTAAAAGATAAACAATCATCAATTAAAATACCAAGTATTTATACTCCTTTACCAGTTCAATTTGCTGACCATCATTTATTGGAGGTAAATTTGGAGTGTTGCTTTGCTTTAGAAAAGAGCATATAGTGACACAAGAGGAGAGGAGTTGGCCGCAGTGTCATAGTCGTCGTCTGTGAGGATAGTGCGTGCTCATGTGTCCTGCCTGTCCTGTTGTTCAGTAAAGATCTGCTGACTTTTCTACAGTTAGAAGTCTACAGGACACAGGTAAAAGTCTAAAGCATCTGGCTGTTTTTCTATACCTGTGATGATGATGAGGAAGAGAGCGTTCAGACCCACAGAGCAGAAGAATAAGACTTTGTAGGTTGGATCCTGGTCCTGGTTTGGTTGGGAGTAGTCTCGGTCACACCCGGAGCTGAAGTTGGAGTTGAGGTTGCTGTGAATAAAAACAGTGTGAAACAGGACCACAAAGCCCAGCGCACATGTGTGTAATAAACAGTATGTAGTCTTAAGTATTTGTACTTTTACTTTGACATGATAAACACTGACTTTAAAATAAAGTTATTCTAAACCAAAATGCAGCCTGTGGGCTACATGACAGCTCTAAAAGTTTGGGTATAACTACACTCAAGGAAAAAAGAAACGCAACATTTTAATTTCTAAACTTCCTTCTAAAACTCTTCCATTAGTAAAAGTGTGTCCATCCTGATGAGTGTCCACATTGGGCTGATACAGACTGGACTGATTGTGAGAACCATAAAGAGTGCATTACAGGTGGTTATGACTTTTAGCGCTGGTTAACTGTGCTCAAGTCTTCTCTATAAAAGGCACCAGAATGAAGCCAAAAACACCAGAGAGGGATGGAGCTATGGACCCTAACCCTAACCGCCCTCGTACTGGTGGCCCCCGTGTAACGACCGCCCTCGTACTGGTGGCCCCCGTGTAACGACCGCCCTCGTACTGGTGGCCCCCGTGTAACGACCGCCCTCGTACTGGTGGCCCCCGTGTAACCACCGCCCTCGTACTGGTGGCCCCCGTGTAACGACCGCCCTCGTACTGGTGTCATGGTTTGGGCAGACATGTTGGCAAATCACTGGACAGACCTGGTTTTCATCAAAGTAAAACCTCAATGGTCTCTGTTATCGAGATGAGATCCTGAGGCCTGTGGTGCTCCCTTTCTGGACCATGTTGGGGCAGGAGCTCTGTTCCAGCACAACAATATGTGACCCCAGCCATGAGTCCGGACTTAAATCCCATTGAAAATGTCTGGATCTAAGTTTGTGTTTGTCACAGAGTCAGAGCTGAAACGTGGTTTTGAACAAACATCATTTGTGTTTGAAGTGTTTTCAGATAAAGTGTGAGGTCCAGTCACATCTGCTCTTGAGACTCAAAACTCTGCAGAGAAAGAAGGATTCTACTCTTCTGCTTTGATCTTTATTGTAGCTACTTTTTAAAGATAGACTGATAGATTGATTGGTCGTCTGATATTCTGAGGCCGATACTGTGATTTTTATTTTTTATTTTTTTTGGGGTATAACAGCCTGAGTTTTGTCCGATATCTGATCAGACAGTTGTTTTGTTTTTTTCCTCTGTAAACTCGTTCTCACAGTGATTAGTCTGAGTCTGGAACAATAAGACTTCTTTTATCTTTAAGTCTGTGAACATGTCTTTAAGTTTGATTCTTGTTTTTTTATACTTTGGCTGCAGCATAAGCTTTAAGAAAGTTTGTTTGTCAAGATGAACAGTATGAATGTTTTTCATAATGATTTGAAATTATTGTTTTTTGGGCCAAAACACAATCGAGCTTCATCACAGTGTGTGAAAGAGACGCATGTACCTGGTGAAGAAGAGTTTAGGTTTTACTGTCTCACCCCTGCCACGCTTTTAAAACTAAAGTAAGAAAATCGACCTCAGAGATCAGTCTTTGATATCGGCATCAGCTGACAACATCGTGAAATATCGGTATCAACATCGGCCAAAGAAAAACCCAAATCGGTCAATCTCTATTTCCTCTGGAGTTGTTTTGCTCTAATAAATCTGCCTCTTTTTCCTTCAGAAGTTTCTCTGAGAGAATCTGGACAAAGAGAAAAGAGTTTGTGACAAACTGAAGTCAAACTCTGTGGATTTGAGCTGCTTCAGACATAAACCGAAAGGAAACATGTCTGTATTCTGACTTTACTCTTTACGTTCAGGTTTAATATTATTGTTTTATTAAATGTTTGACTTTGTCCTGTTTGTGTGAGAAATGCTGCGTCGTATCAAAGAAATCTCCAGAAAATCTAAAATAGAGTAGAATTTGAATGAAAATGTTTCTTAAATTAACATTAAACTTTGCTATTTGCCTGGAGCAATTTTACAGAACAAAAACTGTAAATGATCAGATGGAATTGTAACAGAGAAAACAGAGACAGTCATTTAGTGTCAGTAGAATTTACTGTTTGACTCTGTGATCTATGGTTAATACTGTGATTTAAAAACAACCTGCAGCAGTCAGAGAAGCACCTAAACAGAGGCTCGTGCATTTACAGTCACATTAAAGATTATGAACAGAAAACTCACCTGAGAGTCTGAGTCTGTAGCTCTTCTGGACTGAGAACGATTCATTAAATCCAAACTGTGTTCTCCTCTTAAACTTTGCACAAGTGTAAATCCTCAGGTCCTGCTCAGTGATGTTGGAGATTATTAAAGAACTTCCTCTGACTGAAAACTTCTCAAATCAGTAAAAGTGTAAAAATCCACTACATCTGTGTCTATGTTTCTGCTGATGCAGGTTTGAAGTCTGTTGTGAATCTCCATGAACCAGTAAGTTAGATCAGCCGCTACAGAACAGTCCAGAACCACAGTCTCATTCAGCTGAACCTCCCGGACTTTAGTCTGAGCCTGGACTAGACCCAGGACCAGGCCCAGGACTGAGACTTGGACTGGGATCAGAGTTAAGACTCCCTGCACAGACATGCTCCTCTCCTCTTCAAGTTCTTCTTTGTTCTGCTCTTCTCTCTTGTGTCTGTGTGTTGTTCTTAAATCAGCAGTGATGTGATTTCCTGGTGGTTTGAACTCATCTGCTTCGCTCTTCTCCTTTGTCTCTTCTCTCTGTGTGTTGTTCTTGAGTCAGTGGTGAGATGGTTCAGTAGTAGTTTTAAATAATCTGCTCCTCTCTCTCTCAGTCTCTTGTCTTTTCTTGGGTCTCTTGTCTCCTCTTTGGTGTTCGCTCTGTGTCTTGTCTTCTCTTCAGTCTCTGTCTTCACTCTGTGTCTTGCTCTTGAATGATTGTGAGATAGTTCTGTGGTATTTTTAAATCATTTGCTCTCCTCCTTCTGTATCTGCTGTCCCTCTTGTCTTCTCTCTCAGTCTCTGTCTTCACTGTGTCTTGTTGTTGACTGATTGTGAGGAGACTTCCTGGTTCATTTCTAATTCTTCTGTGTAAAACCACTCTTGTGGTTTTGTTTAAACGGAACCTGACGTGTCCTACAGAAACAGGAAGTTCTTCTGATGAAAGATCAAAATGACACAAAGGGAGGGCATCTGGCATACCGTTTCTGAATTCTGATCCACAGAATGTCAGTTGAGTTGTTTATGTTTAATTTAACACTTTGGTTTTTTAAAGAAGTTTTGTTTTGTCCTAATATATATATATATATATATATATATATATATATATATATATATATATATATATATATATATAGGGTGCACAGTTGCAGAGTGGTTAGCCCTCTGGCTTCACAATGAGAGCGTGGATTTGATCCAGGATCAGACCAAGAAAACAGGTATGAAAAGGTCAAAGGTCAATTCCCTGGTTAGCCCAGTCCCCCGCCTAAGGCCCCAAGTCACTTCTGGTGATCTAATAGGAACAGGTGGGATTTCTTTATGAACATTGCTGCTGCTGCAGCTCAAAAACGTCTGTCATGTGAACGCAGCCTATTGCCAGTGGTGTTTTTGCGTAACACACAAGTGAAGTCAGGTAAACTGAGCCACTTTTTGTTAAATCAGTTAAATAAAAACAATAAACCACTCTATGTAAAGTATGAGAATGACTTCTCTCTTTGTTGAAAAAAAACAAACATAGATTTTATTCCTGAAAAAAGAAGTATTTAACTCTGAAATGTTTTTGTCTTCCCTCTATAGGTTCTGTTCACTTCTACTGTAAAATGTGAAGACGTGATGTGATCACTTTGTACTTTCACGGGAAATCTTTTGTTGTTGTTTCAACAGTGTAACATTTTGTTGTTTTACATTTATCTGGTGATTTTTATTGGTGACTAGACACATTTACTTTTGTATTACAACAACAAACTGACTTTAAACAAGACTAATTTTATCTGCAAACATATTATACTATTGGTTTGGACGATGTTGTGAAGTAGATGTACATTAAATGCATGTTCTAAAACTAGTCCTTATCAGTTTACATTATAAAAAGCTTATATGAAGGCGGCTCATTTTAGCTGAAAGGCCCGGCTCAATTTGACTGACAGCTCACACGAGTAAAATGGGCCACCCACATTGAATTGTGCTCATGGGACTAAAAGTTATAACATTAACAGTAAACAACTGTGGTGTTGGTTTTTCAAAAGTTATGAACCTTATAATTTTCAAAGTTTTGTCTGCCAGTGCACTTTTCTCACCTTTTCCCTCTGCAGTCTGGACTTGAGTCTTTGCACCGCCCACAACATCAGCCACACACCAATCAAACCAAGTGTTTTTGGTACAGCACAAGCTGGACAACAATTTTACATACTTTGTATTCACTGGCTGTGGATTTTTTAGGAGCCATATGGAGCCAGAACGATGCCAGCGGATACTTTGCATTGAAAATAATTTCGGAACCAAAAAATTTTTATATTCAAAATTATTTTTCATTCAATTAATTTACAATCTTTAAAAAATTGGTTGATGTTTTTTTCTTCAATTATTATTTTTTTAATTACAGTGACAAAACAATAAATTTCAGTCAGATGACTTGTAACATACGGAGCATTATTGCTGCTCCACAAAAGTACCCGCCCACTATGGGTGAAAACATTCCATTCAAGTCAATGGTGGTAGATACAAATGTTCAGCTTTTCTCTCCTTTTTGACCAAATAAATTGAAAACTAGCCACTGGAGCCATAGAAAAACAGCCGTACGTTTGTAAGGATGTGTGAGACTAAAGCTATCAGTCGAAAAAAAAAAGTGTTTTTTTTTTAAATATGTCTGATTAGAGCTGCTTCTCTGCCTCGGCTAAACGGCTCCACACACTGGCCTCTTTAGAAGTAACGCATTTATTCTGATTAGTTTAGTCATTTTATAACAAATAAATTATGTAAATATGTGACCAGACTCTGTGTGTTTGATATTAGATTATAATAATGTCCATTATTGTAAGTAACTGTGTAACTGTAGCTTGAGCCCAGGGGTATGTTCACTAGTTTATACTTATGTGTTGACCACAAATGTCCACATTGCAGTAAAGAGACAAGACATCAGACATTTAATTTAACTTAACAAAATCCAACACAATAAATGAGGGACATGAATAAAACAAACAAGCACAATCTTAGCTACAGTTAAAAGTATGTTTCTTGATATCAAGCTAGCATAGCACAAAAAAGACGAATCATTTTGTGGATTAATATATATTATTTATTTATATTTTGATTGTCAGCTCATTTCTCATAAAACGTGAGCATCCACGGGTGTTTTAATACGAAAATACACACGTCTGATACAAGCATTTATGATTAGTATTGGGTCTATTGGGTCAGTTTAAAACCGTTCTGTCTGTGAAGCGTCTAAAGTCAAACCGTTTGTCTTTTAATACATGATACAAAACACTAAATGTAGTTTTTAGACGTGTATCTGAAGTTTACAATCGATAATCTCCTATTAATTTCAATGTACGCGGGGCTTTGTTTTCACCGAAACGGGGCGGCACCCTTTTTGGCGGCACGGGAAGTGACATATGTTGCAAGTCATCTATTCTGACGGGGGAGGGGAGGGCACTGGGGGCGGGGCCAAGCAGAGCAGGATTCATGCATATTCAACAGCTACTGAGCTCCGGGAGAGGAGAAGGAAGTGCTGCTTTCAGGCCGGGCAAAGCTTTTGGTTTTCCCGTGGACAGATACGTGACCTGGAGTACACGTGTGGAGCCAGCTCACGAGAGACGGGTTCTGGTGTGAGACTTGGAGCAGCCCGGTTCAGTCTGAGAATGAGGCGCTGAACCGAGCATACTACCGTGATGGTTGTTGGGAACAAATGGGAGTCCCATGTCTCCGCGACTACAACGAGCCTCCGCTGAATGTGGCCGGGCCCACGTTAACGTTGTGTGGGGAGATGCTCTGTGAAGTGCAGCTACGCCGGTGTTATGCCGTTGTAGTCACGGAGACATGGGACTCCCACTTGTTCCCACGTACCCCTGTTCACACAACCATCACGGTAGTATGCTCGGTTCAGCGCCGCATTCTCAGGCTGAACCGGGCTGCTACCGATCTCAAGTCTCAAGTCTCACCTGTCTCTCGTGAGCTGGCTCCACACGTGTACCCCAGGTCACGTATCTGTCCACGGGAAAACCAAAAGCTTGGCGGGCGGTTGGACCTCTCAAAGCCGCGGGATGGCTCTGCACACACCCCAGGACACGGTCATCTGTCCCGGGCTAAGCACGAGGCTTTGCCCGGCCTGAAAGCAGCACTTCCTTCTCTTCTCCCGGAGCTCAGTAGCTGTTGAATATGCATGAAGCCTGCTCTGCTTGGCCCCGCCCCCAGTGACCTCCCCTCCCCCGTCAGAATGGTGACAGTGAAGTGAAACCGAAAAAACAAACATCGTCTGAAACTAAGAGGATTGGCATTGGAAAAAAAAAGTTAATATTGAAAAAACTCAAAGTGACTGAAATGTATTGTTTTGTCACTGTAATTAAAAAAATAATAATTGAAGAAAAAAACATCAACCAATTTTTTAAAGATTGTAAATTGATTTAATGAAAAATAATTTTGAATATAAAAATTTCAATGCCAACATTTTATTTTTTGGTTACGAAATTTTTTTCAATGCCAAGGATCCGCTGGCATCGTTCTGGCTCCATAGAGCCAGAGGGCTCAGACTTTAAGTGGCTCATTTGACCTGACTTTACCCTGTCAGTCACTTGTGAACATTAACTCACATTCAAGGCAAAAAGTAAATGTTTCCAGTATGAAGCAGCATTGTATCTTGTGGCAAAGAACACACAACGCTTTCATTTATTGTTTTACATTTTTATTTTGATTAGATAGATCGAGCAGTAAAGCTCAGCAGTGAAAGAAAAAACAGAAGTGACCCTTCAAACCTTTGGTGTGTGGGACATTTGAGCTGCTGCAGAGCCTCTGCTGGAGTCAGAACAACATTCAGTGTGACTTTCAGATATTTGACTTTTCTTCAGTTAAATCAAAGTTCAGTCTTCAGCTTTATGTTTCAAGTCATTTCGTCAAACTGCTGGATATGATTTTTGGAAATGGTTTTACTTCAAAAAAATAAATAAAAACATTCCTGGTCAGAAAAGTGAAGAGGTGTGGTCCACTTTGTTGATGTAAAATTACACTTTCTGTTTGAAAAAAGCCTAAAGTCACAGAGTTCTAAGTCAAGTGAAAATGAAATTGAAATGTCAACAACAGAACACAACATGACCAAACAGTTTACACGAAAGACAAGAGTTTCTATCAGAACACAAACTACATTTACACTTCAAAGTGATTTCTTAAAGCATTACTTCATTTGTTGAGACAAAATCTTCAGATATAATATTCGGTGAGTGTGTTTTTTTCAGTCAAGACACGGGAGTGTGTGGAAAGGAAAAAAAAAAAAAAAAAAGGGAAAGTTTGAGAAACTCTAAATTCTACCCAAGAAAATGTTTCCAGTTCTTCATTTGTGAAAAAATGTTTATCAGGGATTGTTATAAATCAGGGCAAAACTCTTGTGTCATTTAAATATTTTAGCTGTTGTTTACAGTCAGCCTGGTTGCTAGGCAACAGTTGTGTCACATGACAATGCATCACATTCTAATAAAACTACAAACTAATGGAAGAGGAAAGACGTCACTGTCACAAACATGTGGATGATCAAAGTTTAGAAAAGAGGTTCTACAGGTGACATCACAACAACCATGTAATAAATTTGGCCAAAACTAATTTAATGTAACAGGCTGTTTTAACTTGAGACATAAAAATACACTAGAACAGGGTCACAGGTTTACAGGGTCAAAAAATGTGTTTCTCGTTTCTTTCCCTCCACTGCAACTTTTAAATACAGAAAATAGCAAAATATAGAAAGAAACCTTCTCGAACAAAGCAACATATGATCTACAGACACTATCAGTAACTTCACTAAACCTGGTAAATGTAAAGTTTATAAGGGTGAGGTCAGAAGTGTGGTGTGGTCTCTGTAGTGAAATGTGACTTATCCAGACTACGGGAGGTGGATTTGGAGTTTGGTGGGATAAATTCTGGGTTGAAATGTGCATCAAAACACAAGGATTTGTAAAGTGTGATGAGTTCTTCCTATGTGGCTGTAACTAGACTGAAGAATATTGTGTTTAGTCACTCTCTACAAACTAACAAAAGTCTTCATCCTTTTGAAAAACTGAACAACTTACACTATCTGCTTTAGTCTGTTACAGCAATGCACAATATTCATACGAACTCTGGGATTGGTCACTTAACACAGACTTCACTTGAAGCTGCTGCGATTCCTTTGGCTTAGAATGTACATTTTATTCCTGTGACATATTTCCTGATCTCGATTTGACGTTTCCTCACATTTGCAGTTAAAAGCTCAGGAATTAAATGTACAAGATTTTACATTTTACAAATGTGGCTTTGTTTTAATAAATAATATTATAAATAAAATACAAATATTAGTGCAAAGCGCTAGCTGCCAAGTATGATTATAATTAAAGTTGCAGAGCAGTTTTAGAGCCACGTGAATCAGACTGAAGCTCAAGTGTTGAGAAACTCAAAGCTGGTTCTGTTTGCCTTAAACCTGCGGATCGTCTCTTCCGTCTTACTCACTCTCTATGAGGAGTTAAACAAGCTGCGCTAAAATGAATCCAAATGTAAAAATACCAGGTTGGAGAGTGACTCGACTGTGTCTGATAATCAGGTCAGAGGGAAATACGTCACCAGATTATAAAAGTGAGGATCTTTGTTTCAAAGCAAACAAGAAAATCACTTCAATATAAAGAAGACAATTTGATGAAAATAAATTAAATTACAGACAGCTTGTTTTTGTAAAAAGTTAGTTCTGTTTGAGGAGGTATTTGAGTATTATTTCTTTAATTACATATATGTTAGCATTGGTATTAGCATTAGCTTTGAGACACAAACAGCACATTTTACGCTCAGGTTTCTTTTGTCCGGAGAAGTCTTTCCCTCGTCTGTGACGCTCTGAACATGAGGCATGATTTTCAGCTGGAACTTGAGTCACTTAAGTGGAACTGAAGAGACGATGTGCAGGTTTGAGGAAAACCAGCATGAAAAGACTTACTAAAGTCTAAGAGGGAAATGTAATTTTGTTTTCTCTGATGGACTGTTTTATCGTCATAACGAGAGAGATCAGAGTGTTCGTGAGCTGCTCTGGCGTTTAAGTGAGACTTAGACTCCAGAGCAGCTCCAAACTATGTCTAAACAAAGTTAAATAAAATGAGATGAATCAGTAAAACCATCACAGAGTTGACAGAAATATGTGATCCTGTAGCGCCCCCTGCTGTTCCGGGAGAAGAGTCACCCATCAACTTTTCTTTTTCTAAAAAACAGAACACATATAGAAGAGTTCATAGAGGTCAGAGGTCATGCTCCAAACATTACTTCAGCCAAAGTGGGTTTGTGCGACAAAAACTGATGATTCAAACATGAAAGGCAAATATAACAATATGACTCAAACTTCACCTTATTCTGCCCTGCTCACTTTTCTTGGCATTTCACTTCCTGTTTAATTCTGTTAACTACTTTACAGACAACATGTTACCTTGTCTGTCTTGTGCGAAGCGATTATGGGTCAATGTGACTTTCCTACAGCTCATGCTTTATTCAGAAAGAGCCTCTGTTCATCTGCTTATCTGGGGAAACTAGTTTGAATAAAACAAGGCCACAGTCTGCTCTCAGCTGTTTGGATCAGGTCTGAACCGGTCTGACAGACTGAATGTCACTTTTAAGGGTCGTAGGTGGAGTTTCATTCACAAATGTTGATTTAGCAGCAGAACTTTAGTTTTAACTCTTGGAGTTACTGACAACGGCTCTGGCTCGACTCGTTTCCACAGCTTGTGTCAGACCGGGTGTATGCATATTGTCAGTGTTGATGAACAAAAAATCTCTCTATAGAAATAACAACAGTTAAATAAACTCAGCGACTGAATGTTACAGACTAAACTAGAAGTGCCAAGAAAAGAGGGAAAGAGGAGGAATAAGGTAAATAATGGAGGGAAAATGTCTTTGAGAATAAAATATTGATCAGAAATGCTGTGGCTGACGCCATGCACAACAACTCAGGTAAGACATTAATGATACTATACTCAATGACTTACAATAACATAACTTTAAATCATTTTTATCCAGCACAGATCTCTTTTAATGTTTCTATTCAGGTGGAAATGGCTCCACATTGTGCTGTCTACATCTAAGTATGTCCTGTTTGTTCACCAAACTGCACTAAGTTTGTCTGTTGAGGCTAAATATCATTAGCATACTGACAGGTCTGGCTCCTGACAGCGGTGAAAAGGAGATCAAACACAAACTCTTCTGAGGCTCATAAAATATGAGGTAAAGGCATGCAGCGCCTGCTCAGACTGTACAAGTGAATCTCTAGAGTAAAAAGTTACAGCTCACGATTCATGTCCTCACACTACACGATCTGAGTCTCACACTGTACATTAGACTCTTGTATCTTGAAGCACAACATAAAAGGTGGAGGAGAAGAAGACTCAAAGGCCCTTTCCCAAACACCTCCTTGCTCACTTCCCTCCACCCTAAACTCTCAGATTTGCTCCCGTGAGGTCAGTGTGTCTGAAATGCACAAGGGAAGAGTGAGTAGGAGAAGCCAATAAACAGCTGCGTGTAACACTGAAAACAGCCCCACGGGAAACACTCACCACAGGAGTTCAGCTCCAGTTTTATTTAAGTTTAAAAATGCTCAGTTTAAAAAAATAAATAAAATCTATTCATTTTAAAAGTATCGTTTACTGATACAATTGTAACTTTTACTTTGTAAATTTAGACCCAAAATTCTTTAGCTGGACATTTTTATCCTTTTAAACTGAAAAGAATTTGCACCTGTCAAGCTTGTACAGTATTACAATATGATAAAGTTAGAACAATAAAGGTAGAACAAAAAGTAACCTTTAATCAGACAGACTCAGAACTGACTTTTAATGACAAACTGGTCAAGAAAAAAGAAACTAATGTGAGGGGGAATATTTGGGAAAGTTGAGGGAATTTTAGATTTACTTTTTTTGACACGATCAAGACAAATACTAAACTAGACCAACACTAAAACTGTCCAGTCGGGGATGAGAACCTTCCCAAAGGCCAATAAAAGAAGTTGAAGAGAGAAGTTTGTCTGAAATCCAAGTGCTGTTCATGGGCCTAAGGAAGCAGCAGAGTGTCCCTCACACAAGTGTAGTGTGTGGTCCAGAGGGAGTACAGGGCCTGGTTTGGGAAAGGGCCGTGGACAGTGTGAGATACGTGGCTCTGCTTCTCCAGCGATGTCCCACGAGGAGTGACCAGGATTTCAAACAAGTTAGATTTTCTTTTGATCCTACAATTGTTGATCAGAAGCTGGTCGTGAGGTGTTAATCTTCTTGTTACCCCATGCACACTACACGACTGAACTGAAACTCCTAAACTGTCGCACAAGTGAAAAAGTGCCCCAAAATGGGTCAAAAATCGCAGTGCCTGCTGCCTTAATGGAACAAAAGTGACTGATGTAAGAAGTATAAAATTAACAATTTTTGTTTGGTTCTATTTTTAAGGAAGCAAAAATCTAATAGAGTGCCTTTAATTTCATAAAAACAGAGTATTGAAGTCCAGAGCAAAAGGCAGAGTTTGGAGGCATTGGTGTTAGTGAAGTGAGTGCTGTTAGTTTACAATGATTTACCTTTGACATTGAGTTGGAAGTTCTTTTGGAAGCGTACACTATTAATGTGGCACTGGTATTCTCCAGACTGGTTCTTCTTCACTCCAGAGAGGACGAGGGTGGGCCCTTTGTAGGACAGAGTTTTACCCGAGGGATCTTTCCAGATGACGGTGTAATCTTTGGGCAGAGGAGGGTCGTCGCTGGTATAATTACAGACGAAGTTGGCATTGTCTCCTTCTGTGACTTGGATTATCTTCTGGGACTCCACTGAGGAAACAAACTATACTGTATTTAGAAGACACACAATAGCAACAGATCAAACCTCGCCTTTCTAAAAACACTAGAGAGAGCTGCTGTTACTATGACAGCTGTGGTGGCCATCTTGTGACTGGAGCAGCAAAACAATTCTGACGTAAAACTGTGTTTGTCAAAACAAGTTTACTAAAATATGTCATAAATGTGTCTTACTTTTCACAGAGGTTTGGTAGAATATGAGCTTTAGAGAAGTGGCACAAAATAGTCACATATCAAAGGATTGTGAAACAGTAAAAATGTAGGAATTTTCTCTGAGCTTGCATGGCCACAAAGAAAAAAGCTGGAAAAGCTGCTTGTTTGGCTTTATTTTTTCACATTATGGCACAAAACATATCTAGTCCTAACAAGAACGTTTTTATCTTTTTGTCTCCATCTTTTCACCTCCATAAAAAAGCTACACAGTTAAAGGGGAAATCAGTTTGCTTCAGATGTTTAGAGCCATTGTGCACCACAGCAAGAAGAAGCCACAGCTGAGTTACCACATTTCCACGTGACATCACTCTGCAGTCCAGTGTTATTTCAGCTAAAGTGAACGTTTCTTTGAGTCAGTTTTTTGTTATAAAGAAGGTAAATGGGTCGAGTCAGTTTAGAAATGTACAGATTTTAAATAAATGGAACGTTTTTTAGATACTTCATGACAAAGTAAAGTGGTATTAATAGTAAAAACTGTCTCTTGATCAATCTGGCCTAGGGAACGAAACATAAAGAGCAACATCACAAGTGTTTTAATTAAATAAATGTCTAGTCTGTGAACAGCAAAGTAATTATGTCCATTTTCTATTCTGTAAGACAAAAATAAAGGCTGTCTGAACTTCTCTTTTCTATAAAATTAAAATAGATACACCCAATGACGCAGTAGTTACGGTAAAGAGATTGTACAAACAAAACAAAATACTGTATGCAAACTCAAACTAGGTGTGTCAAAGTCAAGTAAACACAGTCACATGATCCTCGTTTCATTTCATATGATCCAGAGAAATCTTTGTGTAAACTTAGATTTTATAAAGAGAAATTCTTTATAAACCCTGAAGCTTGAGGTAATGAACAGCTTTACAGACTTTATCTTTATCATGGAAGAGTCGTGTCGTCTGCATTTGATTTCTTTATCTGCAGTTCCTCTAAAGTCATTTTGAGGAAGTGGAGAGAGCCTGCATTACCAGGAGGGGGCGGTAGAGTCCCTTTGTCTGGCAGTGGTTCCTGAACGCAGTTTAATACAGACGTTACACATTCTGTCAGCTATATTCCAGGTTTGTGACAAGAAACACTTTCAAACATATTTCATCAAATTAAAAGTGGTGATTTCTGACGTGACTAAACCCATTCAACTTTTTATCTTCATTTTAACTGCTCCAGCCTGACTGAAATAACATTGGCCTGTAGAAGGTTCTGCAGATGACAATGTCAGCACTGAGTGGTAAGAACACATGAGAGTCAATGGACAGAAAAAAGTTTTCTCCTGTAAAGTTTAAATCCAGCTAAAACCGGAAAAAGACACTCTAGTCTGAGAACAAACTCAACCCAGCACAGGTCTGCTGATCCTGGGTTTGGACCTGACGTGTAACTCAGGTAAACAGTGGCAGAAAAGCAGATAAACAAGACTTAAGCTTCTCACATTTACTACAGACTCTGAGATCACACACAGTTCAACTTATTACCTGACCTGGCCACTCAGATGGTTTATCTCAGATATTTGTGAATTCACAAACACAGATAAACCATCTGACCTGCCAGCCGCTCGATTGGTTTAGAGTCTGAACCAGCGGTGTTTCAGCAGTGTTAAGACGGATGTTAGTGCCCCGGCACCACCGCCAAGTCTGATTTAAGCTAAACAAAGATGGCTGCTCTCGTGGATGTTCGTGTTTCTGCTGCTTTTGATGTGTTTTTTGTAGAAATGCGGAGTAATGTCTTTTTGAAAGAAGAGCCGTATGTGTGACACGTACTTGTAAGGTCGGCCCCACACCCAATCAGCTCCAAGTATTTCACTAAACGCCCACCTTTTCTCGAACGCTTTCAGTGAGTCAAGTCCCAGATGGATATAGTGAGAACTCAGATAGAAGTTCAACACAGATCCATCTGGACTGAGACAGGTTAGTTATTACCCATTTCTTCTTAAAACTGTTGTTAGCAGACAAGATGTCACAACAACAAAGAAGTACATTATTTTGGCTGTATTTTTGCCACTCATTCTAAATGTTGAGGAGAATTTTTCAGATAAAAGAATGTCCATGCATAATCTCCATAGTGTAGGAGTTCCTTTTTGAAAGTATTCTCCAAGGCCAAAGTGCCAGTGAGTCAAAAAGAAAAGGAAGCTCCATCGTTTCAAAGGTTTTGTAGAAATCAACCAAAAGAATAAAGCCAGTTTAATCAAGTATTTCACTGTAATCATCATCATGTCATGTCCAGGGCCGATCTAATGGTACGTCTGCTTTCATGAATCCAGAATCATCTAGAATACCATTTAAGCATTCTTTAAAATTAGAAATCCAGTTCAAGTTGTAATTGATGTTGGATATTTTACCAAACTCAGACAGATCTTGCATTTCACAAAAGACTATAATCTCTTTCAGAACAGATTCTTCCCTTATATTTGTTTCTTTTGCCACTTTTTTTTTTTACCTTGTCATTGCTGCTATCCTTATTAAACATTTGGCATATTCAACAGCCCCATGTAAGTGCTCCCAATATCTATAGGTTTTGTATAATTTCTATGATCGTTTCTCTCAGTTTGGAATCTTTATGAGCGAGTCTTTTCATTTCCAACAGTTCCTTTTACCCTTACACGTTTGTGATTCAGTTAGTAGTGATCAGTTTGGGATCTGTAAGCACAGACGGATCAATACCAATCAACTGCTTTATTTTCTATTTTCATAGAAATTAATCAGCAATCCAGCCTGGACTGACAGGTTTTGTTAGACCACGTGAACTGGACTTTCTGGTGTTTTTTACTCCAAAGAGAGCACAAACAAACTACAGAACATAAGAAGAGTCGCAGAGCTTTTCGCTTGAGTTTCGCTTTACCGGACGTCCTCGTGACGCATTTAGCGCATTTAGCGGTCACGTTACCACGGTTCTGTTTAGGGACAGCCCATGTTTAAACGTCACATCGTGCGTATAAAGTTCGCATCATAATCTTACCTGTGATCAGGGCCGAGATCATGAAGAGAACAGTGACGTGGCTAAAACACACACAAAAAACAAGTTACAAAAGCACGTCCGGATGTTACGCTAACTTTGTCTCTCGGTCCAACACTTCAGGCCCAGTCTGAGGCCCGCTACTTTGTCTTACGTAATCTACTTTACGAGTTTATAGAGAGAAAAAAAAATGTGTAAACGGCGAAAACCCACCTGATCGTAGAAAACATTTCTTCTCCCGAAGGTTAAATACGTTTTGTTTTTTCTCAGTTCAACTTCCGGTTCCGTCTTTGTTCTAGCACGAGTTCTTCCGGTCAGAAATTTGTTTTTGATAGAGAAAACGAATTTAATAGATCCACTGAGAAAACACAGGCCTCCATCGAGGGACACACAATAAAAAAAATATATATATACGACTTTTTGATAAATGTTTATGGAAATACCCCAGACGTGGAAGATGATGATGTCACGATGCTGGGCGGAGACCGTTTTTATGTGAATAAAACACTTTTCCACAAAATCTCCAAAAGTTCATTTTATTCACTTTTGCATTACAATATCTGTAAGCTTCTAAAACATCTGTAGGAGAATATTCTGCAAACCATATTTTCTCTTTTAATCTGCTCTGTGGGACGCAGCAAGTTAATCCATTAATCTCAACTAATCAATTACTCCAATAATCGTCAACTAATTTAGTAAACAAATAATTCTTTACTTAGGCTCTCTAATCACGTTATTCTGGTTTATCTCGCTTTTTTGGCAACTGATTTTCGGTTTAACTGCGTCTATTATTAACTAGTATTTTCTCATTATAGTTCTATTTGAAATGGCTGACAAACTGCGTAGTAGCCTACTTACAGTACAGACCAAAAGTTTGGACACACCTTCTCCTTCAAAGAGTCTTCTTTATTTTCATGACTATGAACATTGTAGATTCACACTGAATGTATAAACCACTGACCTATAAACCACTGTCAGTGGTTTATACATTCAGTGTGAAGACCAGAAGGACCAGAAGGAGAGAGATGACCTCCACAGTCACCAGACCTGAACCCAGTCCAGATGGTTTGAGCTGAACCACAGTGTGAAGGAGTTCAAGCATCTCTGGAACTCCTTGGAAGAGCATTTGAGGTGACGACCTCCTGAAGCTCATCAAGAGAATGTGAGAGTGTGTAAAGAGTAGTCAAAGCAAAAGAACCTAGAATATGACATATGTTCAGTTGTTTCACACTTTTTGACTGTACTATACTACCACATGTGTTTCATAGTCATGAAAGAAAAGAGTCATGAGAAGGTGTGTCCAAACTTTTGGTCTGTACTGTATTTACATAAACATCAGTCTTTACTCAGAGCGGGCTTGTTTTTTGTACTGGAGAAGAGACTTAAAAGATGTACTTTTAGTTCTATTTTTCACATTGTGGCATAAATTAAAGTCATCCAAATTCAGAATGTCCCAACATAGTTTTAACTTGTGTTGACTTTTGACCTGCTGAAAGTCCCCCAGTGCAGCCTTAACTGGGAAAATGAGAGTTATTCTAAACGTTTGTGAACTCACCTGAAAAGCTTCTGCTTTGTGACGTCACTGCGACGGACGACAACCTGAAAAAACACAACATATGGGTTAGATGCTTAAACAGATTCAACGTTCATTTTCCTGAAACGCTGAGGTCTCAAGTTCCAATCAGAGATATTCTGGTTAAAGTTAATGGACAACACTTTTCTTCCAGCAAAGAAGAAGCGCTCACTCTCACAGATTTAGACAGATTTGTGAACAATATGTGAGAGAAATGGTTCTTTTGTGAACGTACAAACTGTTGTAGATCTTTGAGCTTTTCTCAGAAAAAATAGAAGCAAAAACAAACCCTAACCTGCCAACTAAACCTATTTTTATTAGGATTTTCAGATCTGTTACATTTAAACATTCAACAAAAACGTCACACCAGAACTCGACTTGACAGAGAATAAACAACATACTTACTTTAACAGCCACATTGTCAACTGAGGAGTTCTGTCATGTCTCTTTTAGTTTCAGTGGACAGAAACTGATTTTAAGTCCTCAATATCCTTCTGTAATTACTGAAGACTTACCTTGAGGTCACAAACTTATTAAGACCATCCAGTCTTTTATTTGCCTGAGCAGCCAGTCCCTACACACTTTGACACACACTTTACAAAGACATGAGGGTCTGGGATCAGAGCGCTGAGTCAACCAATCACAGAAAACCCGGAAATTCCACCAAAACAGCGACACCATGTTTTCGTAAAAATGTAGCGCGAGGATTTTTTCAGTATGAAGCCTCTCAACACGGTTCACTGCTCAGGTTTTAAGGAATTGATCCGTTCATTGTTCAAAACTGAAGCACGAGTCGAATCAGCTACGTTCACCATCTGGAATGTTTTGAAATGGGACATAAAAGCAACTTCTGACTTTTTAGTGTCACGTGTCAGAATGGCTGTGTTTGATTGGATCGTCTTAACTTTGGGAGACGACTTTATTGGCTAAACGTCAGGTCCCAGACCCTTCTGCATCAAACAGAATGTAACAGAATAGTCGTGTTCAAGATGGTCAAGGCGGTGCAGTCGGCTCGAGGCGTTAAGGGGGGTCCTGTCAGATGACAGCGCGAGAGATCAATCAGCGCTACAGACAGCGCTGTCGTCAGACCCGACTGCACCGCCTTGACCATCTTGAACACGACTAATGTAACAGAATGTAACAGAATGTAGGAGGGGCTGACTGGTCAGGCAATCATTTTATTAAAGGTCCTGATTCCTGGTTTTGCAGTGTATCCTTAAAGTGCGTATGACAGGTTTGAACGTTTTTCAAATGTTTATTTAGTTTGATAGATTAACACTGTTGTAATAATAAATAATAGTTTTACGTTAACGAAGAACAAGTTTGTGGAGAAAATGTGAAAATATGCTGAAAACACCAGGAAGTAGATCAGAGTTCTAAACTGATGACATCACACTGGAGACAAAGACATTTTACCTTTTCTCACAAGAAACTGACTTTTATGTCTCTGTAAACACATGTTTAACTAAAATGTGAGTTCTAGTGTATTTTTATGACTCAAGTAAAAAAACAAAAAATTACATTTGAAGAGTTTTGGTCCAATTTATTAGATGGTCGCTAGGCAACTACCTAGCGTGATGTCATCATTGATGAACAGGAAGTACATGTTTAAAGCTAAAACGGTCAAACTGGAATGAAATGTGAAAAGTGTTGAGTAAAACCTTAAATACAATGATCTTAACTATGTCTGTGTGAAATGAGTTCAACCTGCCATGGGCACTTTAAATAAAGACGTTTGTTGGTCCAGTAGATCTCTTACTTGACTTGAGTGGAAGTAATAAGATTCTGAAGGTCCAAGAAGGAGCCTGTTGACTTAATCCAAGAATAAAAGATCTTCTGTTCACTCCACCAAACACTTTGAACAATCCTTCATTTGTAAAAGAGAAAAAGCACAAGATTCCTCTGATTTTAGGTTGATAGTGAAGGCTCTCAGTGAACCATCTTGTATAGTTATAAATCTGAACAATACAACTCATCCAGAGAGAGTTACAAAGAAAAGAACAAACGTGACTCCTGTATGAGCTGAAGTACAGTCTGAGTCTGAACAGTACAGTTAATGTTCCACTATTTCCCTCTGTGACCTCTCTGGACTCTTAAATATTAACACTTCTCTCATATGTTCCAGTCTCCTCACAGAACCAGGCACACTTAATGAGGGATAAATGTATAATGATTCCTCTGACAGTGGGACGTCCTGCACCAGCTCGTGTTGGTATAATAAAATGTGGGCTGGATCATTGTTTTCTTAATTACAGCTTCTACAAACACATCTGACAGGAAAGAGCAGAGAGAGAGAATATTCTTTAAATACAACCGCCCAGCAGAGAAACCTCATCAGGGTGGATCCATCCAGTCTGGATCTGTGTCTCTGTGATTAAACCGATTCTTCTGGATCTGTGTCTCTGTGATTAAACCGGTTCTTCTGGATCTGTGTCTCTGTGATTAAACCGGTTCTTCTGGATCTGTGTCTCTGTGATTAAACCGGTTCTTCTGGATCTGTGTCTCTGTGATTAAACCGGTTCTTCTGGATCTGTGTCTCTGTGATTAAACCGATTCTTCTGGATCTGTGTCTCTGTGATTAAACCGATTCTTCTGGATCTGTGTCTCTGTGATTAAACCGGTTCTTCTGGATCTGTGTCTCTGTGATTAAACCGGTTCTTCTGGATCTGTGTCTCTGTGATTAAACCGGTTCTTCTGGATCTGTGTCTCTGTGATTAAACCGGTTCTTCTGGATCTGTGTCTCTGTGATTAAACCGGTTCTTCTGGATCTGTGTCTCTGTGATTAAACCGATTCTTCTGGATCTGTGTCTCTGTGATTAAACCGGTTCTTCTGGATCTGTGTCTCTGTGATTAAACCGATTCTTCTGGATCTGTGTCTCTGTGATTAAACCGGTTCTTCTGGATCTGTGTCTCTGTGATTAAACCGGTTCTTCTGGATCTGTGTCTCTGTGATTAAACCGGTTCTTCTGGATCTGTGTCTCTGTGATTAAACCGGTTCTTCTGGATCTTGTGACTCAGACAAACACAACAGCAGATGGACTGTACACGGTCACTACATCATTTGGTTTTTACATTTAATATTCATCTCCCAGTTACATAACTCCCGTTTTTTAAAATGTAAGAAGCAGAAAGAGCAGATACTTCTTAATAAATGTAAAAGTAAAAATGCTCAAGTCAAGTACAGATCCTTAAGTCCACACTGCAAAAAAACAGTGGCTGAATATTAGATAAAATAACTGTATTTTAAGATAAAAATGCTTAAATCTAGTGAAATTATCTGTCCATGCAGCAAGTAAATTTTACTAAGCAAGAACTCTTAAAATAAGATATAAATATCTTGAAATAAGTTATATAAATTAAGTATCCAAAACTTATTTTAAGCTTATAAAACTTGTTTTAAGAGCAAACAAAACCCTTTATACATCCTTAAATGAGCCAAATACACTTAATATAAGTAAATCAGAAATTAAGTTTTGTTGTTTCAAATTTAATACTGCTTAAAATGAGTGCAAAAATGATCATACTATATCTTGAAACAAGCTGATGGCTCTTGAAATAGGGCTGCAGCCCTGGAGTATTAATCCTTAGATACTTGCACCTGTGAGAGTCTGTGTCTGTAAACTGTTGTTGTCACAAACTGTTTCCTGATGGAACAAAGTCTCATGTTTTCTGCTGCTATGATACGTCCTCCAGAGACACAAACACACAGACACAACAACAGTCTCTAATCTCACAATCAAAAGAATGTTTCCTTCACAGACTAAACTCCTGAAGATCGAAGTGAAAGAAGAAATGTGTGAGTTTGTGGATTCTCCAGAGACAAACACAGAGACACAACACCAGTCTCATGTGTCTCATGTTTACATGTTTGTTTAATCTCACACAATCAAAAACAAACTGCACTCACACGGCTGATCTGCTCTGGTTCTGTCCTGAAGATCGAAGTGAAAGGAGAAGTGTGTGAGTCTGTGGATTCTCCTGAGACAAACACAGAGACAAACACAGAGACAAACACAGAGACAACACCAGTCTCTAATCTCACAATCAAAGGAAAAACTCCTGGAGATCGAAGTGAAAGCAGAAGTGTGTGAGTCTCTAGACACTTCTCTGTTCCTCTAGTCTCACCACAAACAGGATGAAGTTCTCTCATCACAATTAAACACAGACGATTCTTACTGATGAGAAACTTACAGTCTCAGTATCGAGTTCAGAAAATCTCCTGAGGTTTGGTTCATTCTGCTCTTTACTGCTGATCTTGAACCAAAGTCAGAAGTGTTAAAACTCAGATACGATTCAGAACTCTAAATACTCGTTAGAACAAGTAATGATCCTTAAAGACTAAACTCAGAGCAGACACAGTTCTTCGTCTTTTCTTAACGTTGCAGGAAAACTTTTGCATCTCAGAGTTCAGGTTTCAGACTCTGTGGGAGTTTGTTCTGTGACGTCTTTGGAAGAAAACGTCGGTCTTTGCTCATGTGACGTGTGGACCTGGACGTCCTGCTGTCCAATCAGAGCTGGACTGTTCTTTCAAATGTTAAAGATTAGTGGCAGTTTGAATAAATAATTCAAGAGTCAAAGCTCAGCATGTTTTTAGTGTGAGTTGTGGACGATGACGGGATCTCAGTGGCTTTAGACTTAGTACTGCTCCCAAAGAATAAAACACCTGCAGAGTGTGAATTCAGAGTCATGAAAATTAAATAAAAAAGTCTTTGAATGTGTCCAAACTTTTGCTCTGTACTGTAAGTTCAGCTGTTTGTGTTTGTTTTGTGCTTCACAGTTTAAGGTCACAGTGAGTTCATGTGTGTGTCCCATATTTACACTTCTGTTTGAGTCCAAGCTCCACAGACACTAAACATCCACAACATTAGTCTGTAAAAGTCTGTTAAAAGTCTGTAAAAGTTGGTCAAAGTCTGTAGAAGGCACAGGAGGAAAAGCCTGAGTTTTAGTGACTTGTGCAGATTCATTTGTTTAACTTTGACTATTAAAAAGCAGCTTTACTCACAGAACATTTGAATAAAACTCAAGAGGAAGTTTCAGTCGCGACACTGAAATGTTTCAAACAGCCGGCCTGTAGAAAGTTCTCGTCTGGCAGAGGCTAAGTTCCCATTGGCTCACAGGAACTTGTTTTTATTCTGCTTCTGCTGAACGAGCCAAGAATGAATCTAGAGTCAGAGAAGAGTCTGTCACATGTTGGGTTTTTACTCTTCTACAGTCTGATAGTCTGGTCCAGTTCATTCTCTCACACCGTCCTGGGTTTTTACTCTTCTACAGTCTCCATGTTTGTCTCTTCTCGTGCTGTAAACTTTAACCTGGAGATTCCAAACTAAACTGTGTCTGTTCTTTTTCTGCTGACGGAGCTGAAGTTTCCACAGAATCAGAGAAGTGTGAGTGACTTAAACACAAACATGATGAGTAAATAAAATAATCAGCTGATTCAGAGAGAGTTTGTTTAGAACCGGCTGGACGGCTCTGGACCGTGTCTGTGTCTGTTTGTGTTTGTGGTTTAATACAGTGTCAGCGCTATGACCACTTCTCCAACAATTCATCTGTTTGACAATGAAAGAAATACAAAAGTCTGACTCACACAAGCTCAAACACAAGAGAACAGCAAAGTTTTAAAGTTGCACTGAACACACATAAATCTGACTTTCTCTGAGCTTCACCTGAACAGTTTAACTTCAGCTCCTAAACAGATTCTGACAGAACTCTTTAGTTTAAATTAATAAATTAACCTTTATCAGTCTCACAACAGGAACATTTGAGAAAAGTAGAGGACAGGCTGCAGGAACAAGAGAATATTCTGGTTTAAGTCAGGAGGGAGATGAGAGAAGAACTGGGAGAGATCTGGGTCTATGACAGGGATGTAACGGGACGGTCCAGGATGTAACGGGACAGTCCAGGATGTAACGGGACGGTCCAGGATGTAACGGACGGTCCGGGATGTAACGGGACAGTCCGGATGTAACGGACGGTCCAGGATGTAACGGGACGGTCCAGGATGTAACGGGACAGTCCAGGATGTAACGGGACAGTCCGGGATGTAACGGGACAGTCCGGGATGTAACGGGACAGTCCAGGATGTAACGGACGGTCCAGGATGTAACGGGACAGTCCAGGATGTTACAGAAGCAGTGACCTTCAGTAAAGATTAGACTGTTCCCCAGCTGCTCTACTGCCTTGTGATGAGGGAGAAACAGCCAGCGACTTAGTTCATTTTAGTCTGATCTTCAGGTCAGTTTATTCCAGATCAAAAGTGTTCAAGTGTCCAGCTCTGGATCATAGAGCCACCGTTTCATGTTCAGACAGATTTGATCACAGTTCTTTTACACTTTTGTCTTTGTCTTTGAGGTAAAAACTATGAAAGTTCCTGCTTGACTCTGATTGGTTAAATCCAGCTGTCACTCACTCAGCTGACCAGTGTGGACAGATTTACAGAGAAAAACAGATAATAGATTTATTAGAACATTGTGTGTCATTTGTAAGTGTCATTAAAAGGAATTCAGATATAAAATAAGTAATTTTGGTTTAAAAAGAAGAATATTTTGTTATTATTAAAATGGGTAAAACATGATTTATTTGGGATAAAAGCAATATAAGTTATATAATATTTGTTTGTAAATTTATTAGTACTGTTAATACACGAGATTCACCCGAAACTTGAAAAGACAACATTGTACTTGTATATTAACTGACATTATGTGAAGGCTCGTGAGATCGCCGTACTCGAAGAAACCGTAGGTGCGTGATATGTATAAATTGAGGGTGCTACTCATTCAACTTCTATTAATCGCCTTTGGAAAACTGATCAAATACCCATGAATTATTATATAGAATAATAATTTTTGTAGAATCAAACCTTGACTATGAAGATGAGCACAAAAAGAACCGACAAAAGCACCAGCAGGCTTCCAGAAAATCAGCTGTAAACATGCAGGCGAGATGACCGTTTAACGAACAAACGGTTATAAAGAAACAAACTCTGAGGGGAGACGGAGGTTTGTGATGTTCACTGAGCTTGCTCAAAACTAGTTAGTTCTAGCCCCGAGTCCCTTTTCACCTAAAACACACAGAAGTCTTAACAGAGGCTTCGGGTCAGAAAACGAACACGTCACTGAAGCTCCAGATGAAAAACATAATTATCTCTTTATATGGTTCCAGACGTTTGTATGATCAATCAATATCCACAGCCTTTACTTCACTTTCACTTAACTCACACAAACACCACAGAACAATCAGTTACATACAGAGTATCTTATTGAGATATTATTCACTCGATCACAAAGCAACAGTGTAGTTTANGATCTGACTCTTCATTGGAGAGTAGCTTTTGCACTCTGAGAGGTTAGTGTGCATGACCTGGCTAGCCGTGCTAAATACAAAATTATGATTCTCCGATGTTTTTTGACCTGACATTCCATAAACGATATAAGTCAGCCAACAAAAAGTGGTTCAGTTTTACACAGATACATAGAAAAATTCATAAATGGGATACACCCATTATTTCGATATGACCTAAATAATTTCCCATGAACCAGCAAATACAGTTTGACCAGCAATTTCAACTAAAACAAAGGAATAAATCAGAAAGTCATTCATGTTGATCCATTAGTTATGATAATAACACAATATGACCTGGGAAACACATTTGATTGTTACAGCAGCAATGAATTTAATCCACAATCGAATAAAAAAATAATGAGAACTATCAACTCTATCAAGATTATGGCTCATACTTTGTATAATAAATGTAGATTAAATTAAAATGGAATATATATATTATTTTATTATTTATTTATTATTTTTAAAACTTTTTTCTAGTAAACGAATAATCGATATGCAGTTTTGTCATTCTCCAAAAACATACACTCACGAATCTCTAAATCATATATGCACAGCTCTACCGAATCACAAAAACAGATAACCCATCAGTTTTATCATAACTCGACTACAAAATCAGAAGAAATTGATCAACCAACAGGAAAAATGTTCCGACACATCTTTAAAATGTAGTAGTATATTTAAAGATCAGAAAAAATCCGAAAGCTGACTAAGACATTGTATCGATTAAGAAACATCGCTACTGTCAATCAATAGTCTACCAAATCTGACTATAGCTGGCATAATATGTCGTGAAATGTAGATAATATTTGAATGTTGTTTGAGATAGCGAAAATAAGAATATGAGATATGGCAGTATAAAACCATGCTGCAAAAACCGCTCAGACATTATAAAAAAATAATCTGAATCTTAAAGACAAGACAAGTTTAAATATGTACTATCATCATTACTATTAATCCAATTCAAATGCCTTTTTAAATCAGAAAACCTTATACTAATAGATAGCTCACCTTTGTAAATATGACAAAATAGTTTAATAATAAACACACTAGAAAAAAACCCATGCTAAATCAGATGTGAGCAAGAATTATGATACATGTTTTTGACAGATTGGTGGGAACTATTGTCAACATGAACAAAATAATAATTGAATTGCTTAAAACCCAAATCACACCATTGAAATATGAAAAAAAAAATTAAATTATAAATACATTATTAAATAACCGTAGTAGATTTATGTCAAATTTCATAAACATGACCATAACCCAAATACGAAGTCAAATGTCCAAATAATATATTATACCTGAACAATAATTCTGATAATTCAATAAAAAAACAAGACATGACTGCCCTTTGATGGTACATTATCTACCCAATCAGAAAAGCAAATACCTACATTGACTCTCTCATGTGGGTATGCGCCATTATGTTTTCTTAGAAGCTGGATTGTAATTTTGAATCAGTAAATCATACTTCCTGCTTCAAGTGGACCACTCACTAAACTGGCAAACCCATTTCATTGTGTTATACCTTTTAAACCACAGTGTGCATCTTACATACTCCTTAAGACAGGGCAAACCCTTCCGAATCATCGAATAAACACGACGCCCTGTCAAACATTTAAAACGAATTATTGTCTTTTCCAGAGAACCATTGAACATTATGATTTTAACACTTTATGTTAAACTACACATATCGCCCACCCACCTTTACCCAAACTTTCCTCACAAATACAAACTCAAAGCGTTGCAGTTAAATTTTCCTAAAAGACCAAAAGCAGCTAAATAGATTTCAATGTTAAAAATGTTTTAAACAATTTATCATACATATATGTGTAACGAATAAATCACCCTGACACTTGTAACATACCATCTGTAACGTTCATCATCTGTAAACACTATTTCTGAAGCATTTTTTAATCTCTAAGCCAGCTCTAGTGTATTCTAGCATTCCAAAAGTTCAAGATAATCAAACGTTATAACAGTCTAAAGGAGTCCGGGACTCTTCCTCTGGTGGCAGACTTCGCAGACTGAACAAAAACCTCCTTCGACACAGATAATTCCACATGTTCCTGTAAATGTGTTTTGCAGTGTACTGCAGCTGTTAACCACCACACGTCTCCATCTCTGCAAACAAACCCTCTATGTCCCACTATCAGCTGCATACAAAACACACATTCTCCTCCAAAGCCCCCAAACTCTCACACATTAAATTATCCTCAGCGAGTCTCTGCAGTCAGATACGTCCAGCTAAAGACACAACACATGGTGTTAAGAAGAACAAAATACAACCAATAATACATGGAGATTAAAGTCTGACGACTGAAAACTTCATTGATTAAAACTCTTCAAATAATCAGAACAGAATAATTTACTGCCATGTCGAGTGAACAAAAACACCAAAAACGAGCTGCTCGAGCTAATGTGCAACAAACATTCATAAAGAATGTATAAAAGACTAAAAATATTCACTATGATAAAAATACTCCAAAAAGATAAAAATAAGGGCATGCCAAAGGAAATAAGATATCAAGTATAAAATAAACAATACAAAAGAACAAAGCAACGACAATAGTCCAGTTTCAGTCAGAAAAATTACAGTGAACGAATAAAGGAGAGTTAAAGGGCCATGTGATGAGTCCTAAGTTAAAAGTTCATGAGTCCACGGCAGGGAAAATGTTCTTCTCGACCTAGCCTCCGTCCCGAGGGGGATACCTCAAAAATTTAATCTGAAAAAATTCGTTTCTGCTAACCCTTGTTGTGTGAAGAACTGAGCCCAGACCTAGAGGAAATGATGGCTGTTGAAAAGAGTACACTTTCACAACTCAGGACAACAGATTAAGAGAAAAACAAACCAAAGAACTCTTCCTGTTTTAATAGTCGGTAGTTAAAAAGCTTCAGATGTTTTAGGAAAAAGAAGAAATAAAAGTACAGAGATTTTGGTCGATTACTTTCTACCCTGTCAGAAAGACCGCTGTTGCATCGCTACGGGGAAAATTGAATAAAACAACACTTGATCAGATCTGAACCAGTCTGACTTCTGAACCAGGTCTGAACCAGGTCGAACCAGCTGAAAAGCTGGTCGAACCAGTCTGAACCACGTCGAATCCATGGTCTAACCAGTCTGAAAACTCGTCTGACAGACGAATGACTTAAGGTCGTAGGGAGTTCATTCCACCAAATTTATTAGCAGCAGAACATGAGTTCTCACAGAAAAAACGCTGATTATGACAACGAGCTTATAAACTTTTTTTCTACTGTTGTTCTGACGGGCCGGTCTCCAGATGTTAATCCTCGAGAAATACAAACTGAAAGAACGGAATGCGGGTTCAGTAGTTTGAGCTAGTCCTCCGTAGATGAACTGAACTATACAACCAGAAAAAAAGTTCAGACAATTCTTCAGCACAGATGCTCGACTCTTTTCTCTCAGTCACTCAGTTAAAGCTAGTTAGTTCAAAACTTCTCCATCCTGTCTGCTGTTGTGTCCTTAGTGCTCAGGACATACTGTTAAATGTAAAGTTATAAAAGAACCTTGTGTGAGCTTGATGCATGAGGTTCTGTTTAAGGACTTCTCCGTTTAGTTTCTCTCATACACATTATCCATTAATCTACCGTCAGTGGAAACTCAGTTTATTGTTGTGCGACCAGTTTAGTTAGTTCATTCTAGTCGACGCTTGGAATCGATGGATCGATGAGCTTGTCTATCTGTACTTAAGTGAGCAGACTCTATATATCTCCTGCATTATGACTGTTGCCAATTAATCCAGTTCAGTTCCATTCGATAAGCTAATCGCTCACCATAAAAATAACGTTTAATAAGAACTTTAGAAATCGAGCATGAGTTGGAGCCCAGATGGTTCCCTCAGTGTAAAAATAGATCCAGATGTTCTTACAAGGGTAGAAACACAACGGTCCATTATAAGAAGTTAACATCTTGCACTGCGGGGCCTAATTATCCGCAGCCTGGATAAACTTGGGCAATACTGAAAGAAAAAAAAAAAATAACAGTTGTTTAGCAGCATTATTGCAAACTTCAATATTGGCAGAGTACAGTGCAGAGCAAAAGTCTTGACACACCTGTAAAAACTTCGTCCTGATAAGCCATTAACCACGAATTAGCTAATCAACAATTGTTCAACGAGAGACAAAAAGTGACCCACAGAGAATTTTAAATGCATTCTGTTAGCTGCCCCGCTGAAGAGAACAAAGAGGTTTTGATTATAAGCACTTTGTACATGTTCTTCTCATGAATTTTATCATAGAAGTTCCAGGTTATTTACTTAAAACTATTGATTGATGCTAGTAAGAGCTATGCAGTTTAGCAGTTCCTTTTTACTCCTCACTCTTACAGAATTTGACGGTATTATTGAAAATAAACTGAAAAATCATCACTAACCATCTTCATTTGGTGCATCTACAACATCTCTCATTCAAAGACTTTTATTTCAGACTCTGAATTCACACTGAAGCATCCTATACTTAATGATATAACACATTGGAAGTAAAGGGCCACCAAAAAAGGTGTAAAACAACTGAACATATTCATATCTATTTCTGTTTACTTAATTCCGCTTTAACACACTCTCACATCCTTGATACTCAGAAATGCTCTTCCAACATCTAAAACTCAAGATGCGCCTCAATCGATCCTTAAACTCCTCACACTCAGTTCAGCTCAAACCAAAACCATATCTGACTGGTCAGCTGGAGGACTTGGACGTCATCCTCTCCTTCTAGATTGTCATAGTGTTTATATCTTCAGAGGAATCTACTAAGTCAATCATGAAGATAAAAGAAAGACAACGTAATGAAAAGTGTCCAAACTTTTGTCTGTACGGTAAATAAAACCAAGACACAAACAGATCTGCACCAGCTCACATTCGCATCTTAGAGCTGTGGCTGAAAGAAAAAAAGTCAGCTACCCAGTTGCCCACGAACCTTTTTGCCACCGACAATGCTTGATGAAAACCTGCCCTCGCTCTACAGGTGGTTAAGTAATGCTCGTTATAAAGCGTTTTGACTCAAAGCCCTTAAATTAGCTCTCACATCACTCTTCTTTCGCTCTCTCTCTCTCTCCTTCTCTCTCCTCTCTTCTCCTCTCTCTTTGCTCTCTCTGCTCCTCTCTCCCTCCCTCCTTCCTCCTCTCTCCTTCCTCGCTCTCTCTCTACTCTCTGTTCTCTCTTCTCTCTCCTCTTCCTCTCCTTCTCTCCTCTCCTCTCTCTCTCTCTCTCTCCTCTCTCCTCCTCTCCTCTCTCTCCCTCTCTCCTCCCTCCTCTCTCCTCCCCTCTCTCCCTCCTCTCTCTCTCTCTCACTGTCACAGTTGGAAAAACCTGTGCATGCTCTTAAAACAAGACTCTGTTTAGCTGTCGTGTCTGTGTGTTGGTAGTTAAATGAAAGTGAAGAAAGCGCCGTGGTATTTGATATACACAGTCTGAATCTATAAAGATAAGTTATGTTTACACTGGATCTCTATACGTCTTTCTGACCCGAAGCCTCTGTTGATCTGTTGGAAGGACTCAGCTGATCTAAACAGGACAACTGGACATGCACACCCTCCCTCTTCACCTCAGAGTGTTCTTTAAACCAGGTTGTCGCTGTTTAATAGTGTGATGATTATGAAGCTCGGGTTCGAGTCGTTGCTCAGCTTCAATCAAGCGTTATTACAAAAATAATATCTATAAAGAAACAGATGTGATCAATTCCAAAGCTATAGATAAGAAATATTAGCCCTCAAAACAACACTGCAACACTTCTCGATACGCGCATTAGAGCCTCACCAAATGCCGTAAAACAGCAGTACAATGTTGTCTCTAATTTCGGTAATCTCTGTTATTAACACTACTAAAACAAACAAAAAAATTGTAATAAAAACTTATTATTGCATTACCAAATAAATCAGTTTACCCATTTTAATAATAACAAAAAATATCTTCTTTTAAACCAAAATAACTTTTATAAAATCTAATTCCTTTAATACACTACAAATGACACACAATTTCTAATAAATCATTATCTGTGTTCTCTGTTAAATCTGTCCACCACTGGTCAAGCTGAAGATGAACACTGAATTTAACCATCAGATCAAGCAAAACTCATAGTTTTTACCTCAAAGACAAAAGACAAAATATGAAAAAAACGGATCAAAATCTTTCTGAACAGAAACGTGTATCGCTCATATCCAGACGACACTCTGAACACTTTATCGAATAAACGACCGAGACGATCAGACTAAAATGAACTAGAGCGCGCTGGTTTCCCCTATCACCAAGGCGAATAGACAGTCGGAACAGGCTAATCTTACTGTAAGGTCACTGCTCGTAACACCCTGATCTGTCCCTACACCTGACCGTCCCTACATCCTGACTGTCCTTACATCTCCACTGTCCCTTACATCCCGGACTGCCCGTTACATCCTGACTGTCCTACACCTGACCGTCCCTACATCCTGACGTCCCTACATTCCTGACGCCCTTTACATCCCGGACCTCCGACACCTGGACCGTCCCTTACAGTCCTTGACGTCCCTACATCCGGACCGTCCCGTACATCCCTCAAGACCCACGATCTCTCCCATTTTCTCTCTCTCCCTCCTGACTTAAACCAGTAATATTCCTGTTCCTGCAGACTCCGCTACTTTTTCTCAAATGCCTGTTGAAGACTGATAAAGGTAATTAACATTTTAAAACAAAAGATATCTGTCAGGAAATCTGTTAGGGAGCTGAAGTAAACTGTCAGTGATAACTCAGAGAAAGTCAATTATGTGTGTTCCAGTTCAAACTTTAAAACTGCTTGCTCTTGTGTTGACTTGTGAGTCAACTTTTATTCTTCAGCAAACAATGAATGTTGAGATAGTGTCATACGCACCACTGTATTAAACCGACAAACACAAACAACAAGACACGCCAAGCGTCCAAGCCGGTTCAAAACAAACCTCTTCATCGAATCAGCTGATTATTTATTAACTCATCATGTTGGTTAAGTCACTCACACTCTCGATTCTGTTGAAAACTTCAGCCCGTCAGCAGAAAAAATAACAAGACACATTAGTTTGGAATCGCAGTTAAAGTTACAGCACCAGAAGAGACAACATGGAACTTTTGGTAGAAGAATAAAAACCCAGGACGGTGGAGAGAAGAACGGACCAGATATCAGACTGTAGAAGAGTAAAAACCCAACATGTGACAGACTCTTCTCTGACCTCTAATCATTCTTGCTCGTCTATGCTAAGAAGCAGAAAAAAAACAAGTCCTTGAACCAATGGAACTATGCTCTGTCCAGACGAGAACTTTCTACAGCGCCTGTGTGAAACATTTCTAGATTCGCACGAACCTCCTCTGAGTGTATTCAAATGTTCTGTGATTAAAGCCCTTTTAATAGTTCAAAGTTAAACAAATGAATCTGCACAAATACACAAAACTCAGGCGTGCCTCCTGGCCATCTACAACTTGACCAACTTTACAACTTTTAACAGACTTTTACAACTAAGTGTGATGTTTAGGCTGAGTTGACCAAACAGAAGTTAAATATGGGACACACACATGAAACTCACTGTGACCTAAAACTGTAAGCCACAAAACAAACACCAAACAGCTGAAACACTATACAGAGGCAAAATTTTGAACACATTCAAAGACTTTTATAATTCATGGACTCTAAATTCACACTCGCAGTGTGTTTTATCTGGGGAGCAGTACTAATCTCTCTCTTCCTCTCCCCGTTGTGAGAAATAGTACTCTCCAAAGAAAAAAAAACCCCCCAACCTGCAGATGTGAATCAGAGCATGAAAATAAATAAAAAAAGTCTTAAGTGTCAAACTTTTGCTCTGTACTGAAGTTCAGCTGTTTGTTGTTTGTGCTCACAGTTTAAGGTCACAGAGTCATGGTCGCCCATATTACACCTGTTTAGTCCAAGCTCCACAACACAAACATCCACAACATTTAGTCGTAAAAATCTTTAAAAGCTGTAAAAGTGGTCAAAGTCGTAGAAGGACAGAGGAAAAAGCCTGATTATGACTTGTGCAGATTCATTAACTTTACTAGTAAAAAGCACTTTACTCACAAACATTAATTAAAACTCAAGAGGAAAGTTCATCCCGACACTGAAATGTTCAAACAGCCGGCCTGTAAAAGTTCTCGTCTGCATAGTAACGTTCCCCATTGGCTTCACAGTACTTGTTATTCTGCTTCTGCTGAACGAGCCAGAATGAACTAGAGCAGAGAAGAGTCACATGGTGTACTCTTCTACCATCTCATAGTCTGTCCAGTTCAATTCTCTCACACCGCCTGGGTTTGTACTCTTACTACAGTCTCCATGTTGTCTCTCTCGTGTCTGTAAAACTTAAACCTGGAGATCCAAAACTAAAACTGTCTGTTCTTTTTCTGTGACGGAAGCGAAGTTTCCACAGAATCAGAACATGGAGACAATAAACACAAACATGCATAGTAAATAAAATAATCAGCTTATTCAGAGAGAGTTTGGATAGAACCGGCTGGACGGCTCTGACCGGTCGTAAAGTCGTTGTGTTGTTTTAATACAGTCACCTATACCACTCTCCAAAAACAATCAGGTTTGATCAATGAAAAGAAATACAAAAGTCACTTCACACAAGGCCAAACACAAGAAACAGCAAAGTTTTATAAGTTGCACTGAACACACAAAATCTGACTTTTTCTCTGAGCTTCCACCTGAAACCATTAACTTCCAGCCCCTAATAACAATTCTGACAAACTCTTTAGTTAAATTTAATAAAAACCTTTATCATTCTCACACAGAAACATTGAGAAAAAAGTAGAGACAGGCTCACCGAACAATAGAAATTCTGGTTAATCATGAGCAGAGAGACCAAAACTGAACACTAGCCTATGAAGACAGGATGTAATCGGACGTCCAGATGTATACGGATCAGTCCAGGATAGTAAAACAGGACAAAATCCAGATGAACGGACGATCCGAGAGTAATACGGACAAGTCCAAATAACGACGGCGCAAAAATATGAACGGACGTCCAATTGTAACGCGACAGACCAGAAACAAAGAAACAGTCCACTGTAAACGGAAGTCCGGATAAAGCGACAGTCCCAGAGAACTAAGACGTCCAGAAAGTAAAAAACGAGCAAGATACAGTCCAGATGTTACAGACCACAGACTCAGAAAGCATAGACTGTTTCCCCAGCGCTCTACGCCTTTGATGAGGAGAAATCAACCACCACTTAGTTCATTTAGCATGACTTCAGTCATGTAATCCAATTCAAAAGTTCAAGTCCACTCGAACAAGTAGCCACCTGTTTCATGTCATGACAGATTTGATCACCATCTACTTACCCACTTTGTTATCTTAATCACCTCCCTCCATCCTCTTCCTCTCTCCTCTCTTTCATTCGCTGAGTAAAAAACTATGAAATTCCGTACTCTGATGGCGCCGGCCATCGTTCATGTTTTTTCAAAAGGCTGTCTTGCGATATTTAACTGTTCATGGTCATTTCCAAATAGAACGTTAATTAAAAATGGTTTATGTTGTTTTTGTCTTATTAGTTAATAAGGTAATAATTCGGTTTTGTGCGTCTTATGTAATATCTTGCTTTTTTTATGTAATGGTGTTGAGAGGTTTAAAATCCAGCTGTCACTCACTCAGACTACCAGGTGGACAAAATTACAGAGAAAAAACAATAAATAATTATTAGAACATGTGTCATTTGTAAGTGTCATTAAAAGAACCAGATATTAAAATAAGTTAATGTTGTTAAAAGAAGAATATTTTTTATATAAAATGGTAAAAACATTGATTATGTATAAAATCAAACCACTAATAAACATTATTTTGTTTGTCTTAAGTACTGTAATAACACGACAATCACGAGAACTGAGAGGACCAACCATGTATACTGTTACGATTTGTAAGCTCATAAATGCGCCCGTACTCGAGAAACCTGTTGCATTGTCTTTTGAGACACCATCATTTCTAACCAAGAACAGCTTGGAAAATTTATCAAATCCATTTTCATTTATAATAATTAAAAATCAAACCTTCCCCACTTGAAGCCACAACAAAAAAGACCGACACAACGACCTCACAAAAACCTCATCAAACTATTAAAACCAGACGAACAAACTGAATTATAAAAACAAACTCTGAGGGAAAGACTAAGGGGTAAATGTCCAGATGTCCTGTTAGATCAGCCTGAGTCCACTCACCAAACCAGATCAAACAGAGGCTCCGGTTCAGAAAAGACACGTCAACTGAACCAAGTAAAAAACATAAACGTATCTATAATCAGACCGTGTAATAATACAAATACTCTACACTTTACTCACTTTCACGTTAACTCACACAAACAACACAGACACACAGATACACAAAGTCACATTGTTAAGAGACAACAACAGGTTTCCACTGTACAGTGAAGAAGATGAGAGGAAGAGGAGAGAGGAAAGGAGGAAGAGAGGAGAGAGAGAGAGAAGAGAGAGAGAGGAAGAGGAGAGAGAGAGTGAAAAAAGAGAAGAGAAGAGAGAGAAGGAAGAGGAGAAGAGAAGAGAGAAACAGAAGAGAGAGAGAGAGAGAAAAGAGAGAGAAGAGAAAAGAGAAGAGAGAGAGAGAGAGAGAGAAGAGAGAGATAGAAAAGAGAGAGAGAAGAAGAGAGAGAGGAGACGAAAGAGAGTGTGACGAGCTCCACTGTCAAGGCCTTGATCAAACTATTATTAAAACAGAGCATTACTCCTTAAAACACAAGGCCAGTTTATCAACATTAGCTCAGTGCAAAACAGGTCAGTGTTTTTCTTTTTATTACGAGCAAAACCCTGGCGTAGCACTTTTCTTTCACACAGAGACTCTAAAATGCAGAATGGTGACTGTGCCAGATCTGTTGTGCATATTTATTGACCCCAGTACAACCAAAAGTGGACACACTTTCTCCATTCAAAGAGTCTTCTTTATCTTCAAGTTGAGCTCTGACGACATTAAACACACTTGAAGATAAAACCACCATGAACAGCGCAGTAAGAGAGAGATGACCTTCCACAGCTCCAGACCGAACCCATCCAGATGTTTTGTTTAGCTGAAACGCAGTTAAGGAGTAACAGAGATACTGAAGGAGCATCCCTGGAAGTCCTTCTTAGACTTGAAGTAGCATTATTCTGAAGCCTCATCAAAGGAATGTGAGAGTGTGTAAAGCAGAAATGCAAAGTAAAAGAACCTAGAATAGACATATGTTCATGTTGTTCACACCTTTTTGCTGCACTTTTACTTCCACATGGCCATTCATTAGTTTAGATGTCTTCAGTTGAATTCAGAAAGTCATATCTGAAAAATAAAAAAAGCTTTGAATAGGGATAGATGTAGCATGCCCCCCCAAATGAGATGTTACTAAAGAGATTTTCATGATTATATTCAATAAACCGTCAAAGTCACTGTAAGAGCCGAGGAGCAAACAAAGTAAAACACGCCTAAAGCCTAGCTCTTACAATCCTAGCATCCAAACAATAAGTTTAAAGACAAATACACAAATGGACTTATGAAACCTTCATATGAAAACAGTAACATGTTACCAAAAAGTGCTTATAAACTCAAAATCCTCAACCTTGTTCCCGCTCAGAGGGCAGCAAAACCATGAAATACCATCTAAAAATCTCTCTTGTTCACTTTTTGTCTCCCCGTTTAACGAATTTTCGAATTAAGCTAATCTCGGAAATGGCAAATATGCAGGAATGAATGTTCTCTTTACAGGTGTCCCCAAACTTTTGCTCTGCACTGTACATACTAGCCAATATGAATTTGCATAAATGCTCACCAAAACACATGATTTTTTTTTTTTTTCAGTTCACCCCACAGTTATCAGCCAGTGCTGGATACATCAGGCCCAGACAGTGAAAAATTAAAAAACCTCTTATAAAACTGGACCGTTTGTTAGTTCTACACTTGAAAAGAAACAATCTGGAATCTATTTTACAACTGAAGGAAACATCTAGGCTCACAAACTCATGACTCACGATTCATAAACACGATTACTCATTACACAGTATTTGTGACCGATTACAGCTATAATCAGAACTGAAACTGAAACTGGATTACTTGACAAACAGCCATAACCAGGAGATTATAGAGTCCGACTCACTTCAGTCCAGATCAGACCAAAGACTCAGCTCCATATTCAACCAAGCGTCACTAGAACTGAAACCTAAACTAAACTGTCCAACAACAATAACACTGAGCTTTTCACACTGACGTCAGATTAAAACTGAATCTAATGTCGTCATCAGAGAAACTTAAACACAGAGAAGCTCATTAACAAAAGACAGAACCCTCATCATCAAGCTAACCACAAGGTTCTTTAATAAAACATTTACATTTAACGTATCGTCACTGAAGCACTAAAGACACACAGGCAGAACAGATGGAAAAACAGTCTATAACTACTGACATTACTGAGCTGAAAGAGAGAAAGAGACTCAGAGACCATCTGTGACTGAAGAATCTGTCTGAAAACCTTTTATTCTGATATTAAGTTCAGCTTCACCTACAGCAGGAACTAAAGCGTCAAAAACTAACACAACAACCAGACAACATGCTCATCTCTACTTCAGTCCTCTGTACTTACTCGCCAGATTGATAAACACTCTGGAACACGGCCACCGCCACGATACACAACCATGCTGAAACAAGTATTTAAATGCTCCCTTTCAATAACACGAACCCGATTATCCTGTGCAGAAAACTAGAAGTTCTGCTGCCTAATTCCAACATTGTTGAAAAAACTCCACCTCACGACCCTTAAAGTCACATTCAGTCGTCAGACCGGCAGACCTGGTTCAGACCTGTTCAGACCTGGTTCAGACCTGGTTCAGACCAGCTTCAGACCTGGTTCAGACCTGGTTCAGACCTGGTTCAGACCAGCTTCAGACTGGTTCAATCTGATCCAAAACAGCTGTTGTTTTATTCAAACTAGTTTCCCCAGATAAGCAGATGCACAGCGCTCTTTCTGCAGGAGTAGAAAAGTAACATCGACCCAAAATCCCTCTGTACTTTTTATTTCTTACATTTTCTCTAAATACATCTGAAGTTCTACTCGACATTTAAAAACCAGGAGAGTTACTTTGGTTTGTTTTCTCTTAAACATCTCAGCTCTGTCCTGAGTCTGTGAACAAGTGTAACTCTCCTTTCAAACAACACATTCCACTTTCCTCTGTCTGGCTCAGTTCTTCAACAACAACAGCTCAGCAGCACAAACGCATTTCTCTTCCAGATTAAATTCTTTTTGAGGCTCTCCCCTCGGGCAGGGGCTACGTCCAGAAGAAGAACAGTTTCTTCCCCACTGCCGCTGGACTCCATGAACACTTTATAAAACTTTAGACTCATCACATGGCCACTTTACACCTCTCCCTTTATTCCTCACACTAGTAACATCTTTCTACTGAACTGACAAACTGCACTATTGTCCGATTGCTCTGTATATTATTTTTGTCTTATAATTACTGTAACTTATTCCTTGCATGCCCTTATATTTATTTATATTTTTAAGTATTTATCATAGTGTAAATTTTTTGTCTTTTATACAATTACTTTATCAATGTTATATGTTGCACATTAGCATCGACGCAAGCTCAGGTTTGTGATTTTTGTTCACTGACAATGGCAGTAAAATCTATTCTGATTCTGATTATTTGAAGAGTTTAAATCAATGAAGCTTTTCAGTCGCTCAGACACATTTACATATAAACACATGATATTATTGGATGTATTTGTTCTTTTAAACACATGTGTTTGTGTCTTTAGCTGAACTGTATCTGACCTGCAGAGACTCGCTGAGGATAATTTAATGTGTGAGAGTTGGGGACGTTTGGCAGGAGAATGTGTGTTTGTAGCAGCTGATAAAGTGGACATAAGAAGGGTTTGTTCTGCAGAGATGGAGACGTGTGATGGTTAAACAGCTGCAGATAAAACCTGACAAAACAACATTTACAGAAAACATGTGGAATATCTGTGTGGAGTGCAGGTTTTGTTACACGTCTGCAGAAGTCTGACCACCAGGAAAGAGTCTGGACCTTTAGACTTTATAAACGTTTGATTCATTTGAACTTTTGGAATCTAGAACATACACCTAGAGCTGGCTTAGAGTTAAAAAATGCTTCAGAAATAGTCGTTTACAGATGAAGAAAGTTACAGCATGGTAAATGTTCAAACAAGTGTCGAGGGTGATTTTTCGTTACAAATCATGTTGATCAAATTGATTTAAAACATTTTTACATGACAATCTCATTTAGCTGCATTTTGTCTTTAGGAATTTAACTGCAAACCTCTGAGTTTGTATCTTGTGAGGAAAGTTTGGGTCAAAGGTAGGGCTGGGCGATATAGTGTCAGTTTACATAAAAGTGTTAAAAATCTATGTTCAAAATGAGGTTCCTCTGGAAAAAAGACAAACCTAAATATTCAGTTTAAAATGTATTGAAAGGGCGTCGTGTTTATCGTGATTCGAGAAGGTTTGACTGTCTTAAAGGAACCGTATGTAAGATGCACAACTATGGTTTAGAAAGGTATAACAATCACAAATGAACATGGGTTGCCAGATTGTGAAGTGGCTCACACATTGAAGACAGGAAGCTACTGATTACTGATTCAAAATTAACTTCAGCTTCTAAGAAACCAAACTGGCAACCCACCTGAGAGAGTCATGTGAGGCTTATTCTGCTTTCTGATTGGATAATAAATGTAAACATCCACAAAGGGACATCATGTCCATTGTTTTTTAATTAAGAATTACTCAGAATTACATTGACTTTCAGTAAAAAATAATATTATATTTGGACATGTTGACCTTGTACCTTTGGGTACATATAGGTCATGTTTATGAAATCTGACATCAAAATCTTACATACGGTTCCTTTAAATAATTATTATAATAATTATAATATTTTTTTTCATCATTTCAAATGAGTGTGTTTGGGTTTTTTTAAGCAAAATCAATATTTTATATTTGTTCTGTTGACAATCAGGTTCAAACCAACCAAAATCTGCTCAAAAACATGTAAAATATAAATTCTTGGCTCACATACTCGATTTTAGAATGGTCATTTTTCTAGTGTGTTTAATTATTAAACTATTTGTCAAATAATCACAAAAGTGCAGCTATCTTATTAGTATAAACGGATTTTCCTGCTTTAAAAAAAGCCATTGAATTGATTAATGTATAAATGATGATACAGTACATATTTAAACTTGTCTTGTCTTTAAGAAAGTTCAGCATTATTATTATTTATTTAATGTAAATGAGCGCTTTTGCAGCATGGTTTTACTGCACAATATACTCCATATTCAATCTTTGGATATCCTCAAACAACATTCACAATATTATCTACAATTCGATATATTGCACAGCTCTAGTCAAAGATTTGGTAAGAACTAATTGATTGACAGCGCATGTCTTTCTTAAATCGACTAAAAATGTCTCTAGTCAGCTGCAGGATCATTTTTCTGATCTTTAAACTTCTACTAACACTTTTAAGATAGTGTCGGAAATTTTCCTGTTGGTTTGATAAAATATCTTCTGAATATTGTAGTCGAGTTATGATAAAAACTGATGGAGTTATCTGTTTTTGTGAATATCAGGTAGAGCTGTGCAATATATCGAATTTTAGAGAATATCGTGAGTGTTGTTTTGGAGAAATGCAAAAACTGAATATCGAGTATTTCGTTTACTAGAAAAAAGTTTTAAAAATAAATAAAATAAATAAAATAAATAATAATAATTAATCTACACATTTTAATAATAATAATCTACACATTTATTAATACAACGTAAATGAGCCAATACTCTAGATAGAGCTTGAATTAAGTCTTCATTATTCTTTTTATTACAGATTGTGGATTAAAATTATTGCTGCTGTAAAACAATCAAAATGTGTTTAACCAGGTCATATTGAGTTATTTATCAGTAACTAAATGGAATCCAGAATACATGAAATGACTTTCTGACTTTTCCTTTGTTTTAAGTTAGAAATTGCTGCTCAAACTAGATATTTTATGCTGGTTTCAATGGAAAATCATATTTTAAGGTCAAAATAAAGAACATAATCAGTGACTGCACACATTTATGAACATTTTCTCTATGTTCCTGTGTAAACCTGAACACACTTTTGTTGGACTGACTTAATATCGTTTATGGAAATGCGTAAAAAAAACATCGAGATCATAATTTTTGTCAATATCGCACGGCCCTACGCCCAGGTCCATGCACCACATCCAACACTCTCCCACAGAGCTGCAAACAGACTCTCTCCAATGAAGAGTCAGATCCTTCTCTGTCGCTTTAGTTCAAACAAACCTCGACTCCACAGATCTGTCCTGAAACACCAAACCAAACCAAACCAAACCAAACGTGTGTCTCAGTCTGAAGTCCAAATGCTCGGCTGTTTTCTCATGTTTCAGATTTACACATTTACCCAAAGACGCTTCACATTCTACATTCTTCATTCATTCCAAACGGTGGTTTTAAGATCAGCCTGAGAGTCGAGTATAGGGTCCCGCTGCAGACTGCAAGATGGAGGCGTGTCGTTAGATGGGCGTGTCGTGAGCACTAGTGTCGTGAACAGTCTTTGCACTAGGTGGCGATATTCACATCAACCCTTTATGATAAAGACGCCAGAGACGATGTCAAATTAGAAACCCTCGGTGAATATACGAACTCTATAGATGGAAAGTTGAATAATTTAATTATTATTTGTACTTTGGGGGCATTTTCACCCAAATTTGGTTTAGTATTATTTAATAATATTGCCGGAATTATTAAAAATTGACCTGGAGAATAATGTCTTTATGTTTAATTGCTTTATTTGTTACATACTTTGTCTGACTTTACGTGTTTTTCCAGTGGTTAGTGCTGATAGTCAGGTCCAGAGGTGGTTGCCATGGGTGATGAGTTTATAACTGTTGCTAAACGGGCCTAAACTGTTATATTTTTTATCTTAACCTTTACCCAAACCTTTTTACTAACCTTAGCCATCACCCTAACCCTTCTCCTAAACTTACCCGTTCTCCTAAACTTAATCCTCGTCCCTCTGGTCCCAGATATAACGTTTTTCTAGCACCGGAAATGGAGCAGCTTCACTGTCGGTGGAGCTCCACTCCACGTCGGCTTTTAAACAAGATTTTTTTAAGATGCTTATTTTAAATGACACCCCCGGCTTATATGTTGTTTACCACAGGTTTGGGCATTTTTTGTATAAATACGGTTTGTATATTCGCCAAAATAACGTCATTTCTGTCATAAGGGGGCGTGTCGTGAGGGGCGTGTCGTGAGGGGCGTGTCGTGAGGGGCGTGTCGTGAGGGGGCGTGTCGTTAGTTCTGCGGGCTGCAATCAGACATACTTGGGAGAGTTGCTGCTCGTCACATTTAGAGTTTAAAGGCACAAGAGCATGACAGAAGCATCGAGGCCACAGGACGGACTGAAAAGTGCAGATAGACAGAAGAACAATCACTGACAAAAGTTCTGCTCTAGTCTGCAAATGAAACAAATGAAACTGGACAAAACATTCATCTTCCTTTGAGTTGTTTTAGCCAGACTACAATAAAAGACGTTTCTGACACTGGGTCCAGTCAAAAATGTGTCTCAGTAAATATTTTGGTTTGAAATAAAACAAATTTATTGGAACAAGACAGAAACGCCTCAAAACAAGTCAAATAATCCAGATCCATCAAATAATAATGCATTCGATTTTTAACTGATTCATTCACTCCACACCAGACCCAGACTCTTGTGGGTGAAGTGTCTGGCCTAAGACACAACTACAGTGTCTCCCATCCAAGCACTGCCCAGGCCCCACATGCTTAGCCTCGGAGTAGAGATAGACCGATACAGTATATTGGCTGGCCGATAGTTTGGATTTTATTTTTTTGCATTGGGAGAGTGGGGTGATTTGTGCCAGTGGGGAAGTTGTGCCCCCCCTGTTTCTAAAGACCCATTGAAGAAGTTAGTTTTGTGACTAAACATTATTGAAGGTTCAGCCATTTAATTCATCCTGTAAAGATGGAGCCTGATGCAGGAGAAATAAGAGCGTTTAAGGACAAAAAACTAGTTTTGCCCCTTCAAAGTAAAATTTTTATGATCAAGGTTTTTGATTGTTGTAAACTGAACAATTATGGCAAGTTTGTAATATATTCACCCATGTGTTTTGAATCTATATAGTTAGCATGATGTTAGCTCAGATCTGACAGATGATGCATGTTTTCCAAAATAGTGGGCCTGGGCTGATTTGTGCCACTGACACCACTTTAATGAATCATGGAAAATATATGATTTTTTTGGTAATTGTGTCATTTTATCACTAAAGCAATCTAATTCTTCATTTTACACCAAACACAGGTGGAAAAAATAGGAAATAAGACCAGGATACAAGGAAATTGACTTATCATATTATTATTATTATTAATATGAACTTATTTATACTGCCCAGCTTTGGCGCAGCTATAAGAAAAAGAGCATGCAGAGTTTAACTGTGGCGCATAATGATTCTCTGAGGATACTTTTGAAAGTTCCCAGGTTTGTAGTGCCAGTGAAATGTTCGTTAACTATGGTGTGAGATCCTGTGTTGTTGCCATTAGATATTGTATTTATTCATTCATATGTCGTGTCATTAATCTGTCAAATGAGATTACTCAATCTCTGGTTTGTCCTAAGACAAGCTCTGTGAGATTTTATTCTAAGCTGTGGAGGCATTGGCGTTCTTGCTGTATGCTGCTTTTTAATATTCTATCCTTTTTATTATTATTATTTTATTGAACTATGAACCTGATTTTTGTCTGTGTTCTTAATAAAGAATGAATTGAATTGAATTGAATTATCAATCAGTCAAGTTGTGTTTAATCCTGATCAGACATGTGCATGTTGTGTTCAGCCTTTTTTCTCTTTAATGTTAAATAACTTTATGTTTAATCTAAAATGTAAGTGTTAAATACATAATGAGTTTAACCTGCAGAAGATATCTGTTTCTGAATTAAAATCTACTATTTTACTGTCATAATAAATGACCCCAGTGTAATCTGTCCAAAGCTCCAGGACAAGTTGTGCCACAAGACGACTGTATTTCTTAAATCCTGTACTTCAGATCAAACATGATTGTTTCCAAAGATGCTCCACATCCTGACATCTGTGTTCATGTTGTAGTTTGAAGAATTACTCTCATGGTCTCACTTTAATGTCAGGTTAAGTAAAAACTGGCACATCTCACCCACTTTGCCTCTACCGGTCTTATTTCATCAGGCAGTTGTTAAACACTGGAACAGAGTTATAGTTTTGGAGAGAAATGATTCGATTTGTTTTATATTTCTCCATTTTGCTGTTTAGAAAAGGAATCTTTCTTGAATTCCTCTTTAGAATAATGATCATTGTATTCACTAAACAATCAGACTAAATAATAGTTTAGATTGAACTCTTTCTTTTTTGGATAAACTCTCTCATCTCAGCTGTGTTTGATATCGGCCTCGACTGACAACATTTATATAAATCGGCATCGGTATCGGCCCAAGACAAACCCACATCGGCCGATCTCCTCAGAGATCTGACAGGACCAGGCTCAGGGATTACAAGACAAATAAAGACGTTTAAGTAGAAACACATAAAACGCCTCTGCTGGAGGTTTGTGTCTGAACAGTTTTAAACACTTTTAAACAGGTTTGAGCAGAAATATCACGTTTAGAGACATTTTTATTCAAACTGATACATGTTCACTCAGAACTGAGATGAAGCAGGTTTTTTTGGTTTGTGCCAAAGAGTCTGGCTTCAGGAAGAACTTTTTAAAGGGACTTATTCTGTCAAATTCACTTTTCTAAGTGTTTAACCTTGTTATAACGGCTCCTTCATCATTAGTTTACTCAAAGTTATATTTGAATTGATTCATGCATGTTGGAGTAATCTTGTGTTGTTCTTCAGCTGCAGCTCAAGTGTTTCACCTACCACCTAGCCCGCCCACTTGTCTGTGTTTACTTGTTATAATTCAAAAGATTAAAACTCAAAGTGAAGTATACATGGTTCAGTACTGTCACATAGACACTTTCTAACAATAAAACATAGTTATTTAAAATCTGTTGCTTTTTACAGTTACATTCAAAACAAAGAGGCGGGGCTTATCGGTTCTTTAGTTTTGAACAGGAAGTCAGTAGAGCTGTTTCTATTTTTAAGCTGTTTTAGATCAACTTTGTGTTTTACAATGAACAAAAGGTAAATGACTGATCTGCAGATGTTCTAGATTCTTACTAAATAATAAAACCACACACAATAGGTCACATTAGGTCTCCTTTAAAACAACCTCATTCTTCAAACTCAGATGGACAAACGAGGAAATGAGACGAAGATGGATCAGTCTGGTTTCATTTTTAATCATTAAACTGTTTATTTATGATCAAACTTGAACGTGAAACATGTACAAAGAGTTTGTTTAAACTTGTATAATTCATCTGTTTTATTTGAATTATAAATGTCACAGTTTTACAGTCTCTCCACTCCCTCAAACACCAGGACAACAACATGAGCTGTTTGTTTGTTATTTAGATGAAACAGGATCATTCCAGTTTCATCCTGATCTGTTCATTTGAAGAAGAAAAACTCTCGTTAAAGTCCAGCTCAGCTCATTTTATCCAAAATCACCTACAGTCAGACTTAATCAGAGACAAACATGTCGATCTAAAGTAAATCTACAGTAAATCTACAGTTAACCCAAAGTAAACTCAGTCTGAAGTGTTTGGGTGAGAACCGAGCGGAGACAACTCCCACTTAAGCACCTAAACACATTAAGACTTTTAAATGAAACTGCTCTAATATAAATGAATAAAACTGTCTCTTACCTTCACTAGAGTCACTAATATTCCGTGTCAAAGTGGAGTTTGTGCAGAAGTTTAATATTGTCCTCGTGAGGTTGTTTAAAGTCACTTATGTCCAGACTAGTTCAGGTGAAGCTCGCGCCGCACTGAAGCCCCGCAGCTGAACCGATGAGCCCTCCCCCTCGTGTTCTTACGTCACATGGACACGCCCCTGCACGCTCAGATCCGGCTGCACGTTCAGTCCAAACCTCACCTCCTCAGACCTATACCCGGGACTCTGGCGCCGGTCTGTGGTGGAAACGAGGAACTGCAGCTTCTGTTTGGAGCTGAAGGTTTAGAAAGAGGAAAAACACAAAGAAAACTAAACTTATAAGTCTTTATACATTTGTGAACAGACTTTTGCAGACTCAGACTGGTCTTGATCCTGGTTCAGGAGCTGCTCATGTTTGTTTCCAGATAAACTGTTTCCTTTTGCTCAGACCTGGACAAACTGTGTCCTGGGGGCCCAAATGTGGCCCTAAGACTGTTTGAATCTGGTCCCTCTCTTGATTTATCTCTGGATCGTGTCTTTGCTTCGTGTCCTCAGGTTTGTGATCGTAAACGGTCAAACTCTTGGATTAAAAAACCAGTTTAACAGAAGAAAGTGTTTAGAATAAAGAGAATGTGTCACATAAACGACCCTGGTCCAGCTCCGAACGACAAACCTTCTCTCTGTTCTCGCTTTTTAAGATCTCGGTCTCGAGACTCGGTCCTGAACTCGGCCTTGGTCCTGGACTCGGTCTTGGCCTGGTCCTGAACTCGGCCTTGGTCCTGAACTTGGTCTTGGCCTGGTCCTGAACTCGGCCTTGGTCCTGGACTCGGTCTTGGACTCTGAGACCTCCAGACTCCGCTGAGATCAGCTCAGATCTGGTTTGTTTGGGGGAAATTCCAGTGTTGCAACAGTTCAAGATCAGCAGGAAACAGAAACATGAATCAAACCAGAGAAAACACTTGATTTTTCTGCTCCAACATGTTAAAAACAGAAGAGTTATTCTTTTAAATCCACAGACAGTTTTTCCTCCTGAAGTCGGAGCTGCTCATGTTTTAGATCAAGACTTTATTCCATTTTATAGTTTTAAAATCTCCCAAACTGTCTCATTGCAGTGCAGGTGCAGCTCCCAGGTCTGTAGCCAGAGGTGACTGTGTGGTGCCCTATAGGCGTACTGTCTGTGGACAGTCTGTTCTGTCTGTTAAGGGCTGTCAGATCTGGAACAATGTACCCCTCACTGTAAGAGAAAGTCCTACATATAACACATTTAAAAATCAACTGAAAACTTGGCTTAAATCCAACCAACATTCACACACTATTAAAGATCTAACTCTGCTGTTGACTTATGTCATGTTCTGCCTCTTTAGCGACTTGAACCTGCTTCTGTAAATTTATCTTGTTATATGTAAAATTTGTATTGTCTTAGTTTTAATACTGTAGATACTGTAATTTGTATTTAACAACTATGCTAGACTGTATTTTTATAATGGGAAACTTTTACTGTTTCTATTAGCTTTAGTGTGGAGCCTTTATATTGTGTTGTTTCTGGCAAACAAACACCTTGCCCAGGGACTACAGTTGAAAATTAGCTTTGTAGCTAAAACTGGCACATTTACAGAAATGTTCATTAATGTGCACTGTCCCTGTTTCAAATAAATAAATAAATAAATAAATAAATAAATACATTTATAACGATTCCTCTTTGCCACAAGATTAAATCACATTGTATTACAAATGTCTGACTTTATTACACTTGGATGCAGCGATACACTTTATCATTTGACTTTTGACTTTGAGACTAAATCATTCAAACTGTGCTTCACTTTTGTACTTTCACTCAAGAGTTTAACCTTTAGCAGAACTGAAGTGAACTTTATACTTTTACGTCTCTGTCGGTCAATGAAACAATCAGAACACATTTAAAACACTTTTATTTTGTTTACATTTGGATCAGAATAAATACTTTTGTAGCCGGAGCCTCTGGAAACAAACAAAATAACAATACAAATAATAATACTGTTGAATAATACTGTTTTAATACTTCATCTGGAGTCGAGCAGCAGCTTTAACATCCTTCAGAAACGAAATAAACATGTGTAATGTGAGTTTTATGTTTGTGACTAACAACAACAACAACAACAACAACAACAACAAACAACAACAACAAGTGCTTGATTTCATTATATTTAACTGTCTGAAATAAAGATTTGCCTCTGAATCTTGTTTCAGTTCCAGTTGTGACTCAGTGACATCTGGAGAGTAAAGTTGAATAACTCTGGTGTATGTTTTATATGTTTGTGTGTTTTATATGTTACAGGCAAAGTTGACAATAGAGGTTCTGCAGGTGACATGACAGCATTCTAAATGTTCATGCTGAGTGGCAACGATGCATTAGAGTTAATGGAGAGAAAAGACATTTTCTCTTGTAAGAGTTCAATAAACAGATAAACAGGAAACATAAACTACAACAACAAGTCTACTGAACACTGGGTTTGTAACTGACATGTAAAAAGAGAAAATCAAGTCAACAGTTGTAGCAAAGCAGATAAACAACAAGACTTTAGCTTCTCACATTTATCAGACATTAAAATCAAACACAGTTGAACTTATGACCTTTTTCTTAAAAAGATGTTTTTAAGTCCGTTTGTTGCAGTAAAAATGTCCTAAATCATCAACTGTTGTTACAGACAAGCCGTTGCCACGACAACAAAGAAATACATTGAAGAAATGCCTCATTCTAATGTTGCTAAGCATTTTTGGAATAAAATGATGTCAGTGCAGAACCTGTATCCAGGTATTCTATAGAATGCCTGATGTTTTCAGGCAAAGTAGGAAATAAATGTGTTATTATCGACTTTGCCTAGGCATTCTGTAGTAGGTGTATAGAATACCTGACGACTGTTAGGCAAAGTAAAGAATCTCTGACAAGACATAGCTAGTTTCTTGGAATGCAAATGAAAAACAACTTGGCCCCTCATTGGATCTATTTTGGCCTGCAAAGGAGTTCTGATGTTCATCTATTTGATTATATTTTGTGCCCCATAAAATCCAGTCCCCAACAATTTTATTTTAAAGTTTTGTTTTTTGTTTTTTTTTTTGTTTTGTTTTTTTTAAATTAAAAAAAGTTTTTCTCTTGGTATGTAAAATGTATTCATTTTGCCCAGCTACAGAAAGATTTGGGCATCTCTGCAAAACCTTACTTTGTTGCTTTAAAAGGCTAATTTGCAGACCTTTAAAAAGTTGGTAAACCTTTGGTAAATGGCCTCTATTTATATAGTGCTTTTCCACTTTTCAAGACACTCAAAGCGAAATTTTAGGCAATTTTAGATTTTTGGATAGAAATCAAAGGACTTATGAATATTAGTTACCAAAACCACTCCCACAACCACCAACCACAACCAATTACAACCACAAACCCTTCCCATAACATTGTTGGTGGTGGGAGTAGCTACAAGAGTGGTTGATTGTGGTTGGTAGTTGTAATTGGTTGTGGTTGTGGTTGGTGGTTGTAATTGGTTGTGGTTGGTGGTTAGGGCAGTGGTTGGTTGTGATATTGGTTGTAGGAGTAATGAAAATGTTTGGTTGTGGTTGCAGTTGGTGGTAGAATGATTGGTTGTAGCTGATTGTGGGGTGGTTGCAGTTGGGGGTGGAATGATTGGTTGTAGCTGATTGTGGGGTGGTTGTAGTTGGTGGTGGAATGATTGGTTGTAGCTGGTTGTGGGGTGGTTGTAGTTGGTGGTGGAATGATTGGTTGTAGCTGGTTGTAGGGTGGTTGTAGTTGGTGGTGGAATGATTGGTTGTAGCTGGTTGTAGGGTGGTTGTAGTTGGTGGTGGAATGATTGGTTGTAGCTGGTTGTGGGTGGTTGTAGTTGGTGGTGGAATGATTGGTTGTAGCTGATTGTGGGTGGTTGTAGCTGATTGTGGGGTGGTTGTAGTTGGGGGTGGAATGATTGGTTGTAGCTGATTGTGGGGGGTTGCAGTTGGGGGTGGAATGATTGGTTGTAGCTGATTGTGGGGTGGTTGTAGTTGGTGGTGGAATGATTGGTTGTAGCTGATTGTGGGGTGGTTGTAGTTGGTGGTGGAATGATTGGTTGTAGCTGATTGTGGGGTGGTTGTAGTTGGTGGTGGAATGATTGGTTGTAGCTGATTGTGGGGTGGTTGTAGTTGGTGGTGGAATGATTGGTTGTAGCTGATTGTGGGGTGGTTGTAGTTGGTGGTGGAATGATTGGTTGTAGCTGATTGTGGGGTGGTTGTAGTTGGTGGTGGAATGATTGGTTGTAGCTGGTTGTGGGGTGGTTGTAGTTGGTGGTGGAATGATTGGTTGTAGCTGATTGTGGGGTGGTTGTAGTTGGTGGTGGAATGATTGGTTGTAGCTGATTGTGGGGTGGTTGTAGTTGGTGGTGGAATGATTGGTTGTAGCTGATTGTGGGGTGGTTGTAGTTGGTGGTGGAATGATTGGTTGTAGCTGATTGTGGGGTGGTTGTAGTTGGTGGTGGAATGATTGGTTGTAGCTGGTTGTGGGTGGTTGTAGTTGGTGGTGGAATGATTGGTTGTAGCTGGTTGTAGGGTGGTTGTAGTTGGTGGTGGAATGATTGGTTGTAGCTGGTTGTAGGGTGGTTGTAGTTGGTGGTGGAATGATTGGTTGTAGCTGGTTGTGGGGTGGTTGTAGTTGGTGGTGGAATGATTGGTTGTAGCTGGTTGTGGGGTGGTTGTAGTTGGTGGTGGAGTGATTGGTTGTAGCTGATTGTGGGGTGGTTGTAGTTGGGGGTGGGGTTGATTGAAAGAGTAATTTTGGTAACTAATGTCCACAATTTGGTTGTTTTCAATCCTAAATGTTTTAACAATTATAAAACATTTAGCAGATTGTTTTTAGGGAAATTACAAGAGGAAAACATACTTTTTCAACTAAATAAAAAAGGATCTTGACAAAATGATCTTTTAGTAGTGTTTTAGGGGATTGGACTTGATAGGGCAAGTAACACAAAATACAATCAAATAGATAAACATCAGCACTCCTTTACAGGCCAAAATAGGTCCAATGGGGGCCAAGTTTCCCTGTAACATATTACTGTAGATGTGATTGTGAGAGAATAATGTGTGTGTTTTATGTTTGCAGTGTTTGTTGGAGTCAGCAGATCCTTCATGACTCTTGAGTTTGTGAAACGTGGCTCTTTAAAGTGAAAGTTTCAGACGAACAAACGAAGAAGAGACAGAGAGACAAAGACCCAGCAGGAGACCAGATGCACCACAGCGCCACCTCCTGGACTCAGCGAAGGGTCAGGCTGTTTGTCTGAAAACAAACAAGTCTCAGTCATTCTCCTGAAGAAATACAAATCCTGAGACTGACCTGTAACTGTGAGACTGACCTGTAACTGTGAGACTGACCTGTAACTGTGAGACTGACCTGTAACTGTGAGACTGACCTGTAACTGTGAGACTGACCTGTAACTGTGAGACTGACCTGTAACTGTGAGACTGACCTGTAACTGTGAGACTCACCTGTAACTGTGAGACTGACCTGTAACTGTGAGACTGACCTGTAACTGCGAGAAGCACCGTCTGCCGAGAGTACGTGTTCACCTCTGAACATTCGTACGTTCCAGACTGATCTTTAGTCACTTTCAGGAGCTCGATGGAGAAGTTTCCAGAAGAGCTTTGTTCAGGGAATATACGCAGACGTTTGTGGACGACGGGAAAGTTCTCCTCGATCATCACCAGGAAGTTGTCCTGTGGATCTTTCCAAATCACTCTGGGATTTAGAGGAAGGTCTGAGTGAGGAACGATGCAGGGAAGGAAACGTTCTGAGCTTCTGGAGCTGAGACCTGGAGCCTGGAAGAACAAACACCTGAACCAAAGACAGAACAAACACATGTCACCAAACACCTGCAAGAACCAAACACCAGAACATGAGTCAGAACAAAGACAGAACAGGAAGGAGAACGTTCTGAGCTTCTGAAGCTGAGACCTGGAGCCTGGAAGAACAAACACCTGAACAAACCATGGCAGAACTAAAGACAGGACAAACACCTGCAAGAACCAAACACCTGAGCCAAAGACAGAACAACAAACATGTCAGAACCAAAGACAGAAGAAGAAGGAGAACGTTCTGAGCTTCTGAGGATGAAACCTGCAACCTGGAAGAACAAACACCTGCAAGAACCAAACACCTGAACGCTCCAACAACAAACACACGTCAGAACCAAAGACAGAACAAACACCAGAACAAACACCTGCTAGAACCACATTTTTTCCTGAGGGCCAAATTTGAATTTGTAGGCTACAAGTGGAGCAGGACCGAACTGTAGTGGTGTAGCAAAGTCTCATTATTGCAGCATGTTTTTTTTTTGTCAAACATAGACTTATTATTCTACTATTTTGACAATTTATTGTGACATATATTACGACAACAAGCAATGACATGCTCCACAGCCAAAGAAATATTAAGAGTAACACTTAATCTCTACAATGTGCCAGGGGCCACATTGGGTCACAGTTTCCTGGTCTAACAGGGCAATAATTAGGTGTCACGTGGTGTTTAACATTTATGAACCTTTTGTGTTTGACAAAGAGAAACGTTTCATAAGTAAAGATGAGTTTATTAAGAAAAGTGGGCGGAGACAGGTGAGAACAGGACTTTTCTGAGAACAACACATGATTCTTCAAACATGAATCGATCCAAATAAAGACAGACTGTTAAAACATGAAGGAGGAAGAAGAAAAGGACAGTTTCTCCTCTTTAGTTCTTTTAAAACCAGATAATATGTGTCTGATAAATGTGACGTTACTCACCTTTGTGTAAACTCAAAATCACAAGAGCCACGCTGCAAAGACGAAAAGAGAAAGTTCATTAACACAAACACAAAACACAAATATTATCCACAGACACTGGAAAAGTGTGAACTACAACACAAAAGTCTGAGGCACTTAAAAGACATCTGTCCGTGTAAACGTGCTATATAAATGTTTTTGTTTTTAGATGTCTTTACACTATATGAAGAATAAAAACTACTTTGAACAGACTTTCATGGCCACACATTGAACTATTATTTGTCTGGAGGAAAGTCCGCTCAAGTGTTTCTACTGAAAGCCGTTACTTTAGCTGATTTTATTCACATTATGACCTGAATGAATCTATCTCCAGACAGTGCACTTTAAATAATGTTTTCAATGTGAATGTTACTTTCACGGCTGAATTGTCTTTCTCGTTGTTTATTAAGTAGCCTAAATAAAAACATATAAACTTAAATATCTTCATGTCACAAAAAATATATTAAAATGAACCTATAACATTGAAAAGATGGAAGCTGGGACAACAAAGATGGAACAAACCAAACCAAAACAAACCAGAGGAATAATCAATAAAAATATGTTTTATAACTTATCTAAAAGTTATTGTATATTCTCTCACACAGGCCAAACTTCTGTTGTATTTCATTTATTTACTTGCAGCCTTTTATTTTTTTTTAAATTTAGAATAATTATTAATTTTATGTATTCATGCATCATTTATTATTAACTTTAACTTTTCTAGAATAAATATTTATTTATTTATTTAATTATTTTTTATTTATTTATTAATTATTATTTATTTTGTGTCAGTTACATTGTACTTAAAAACCATTTGTTATTTTTGCATTTAGTAATTTTTTAATCTACTTTATTTATTTATTTTTTATTTTATTATTGTTTCTTTTTTTCAAATTAACATTTACAATACATAACTCAAAAATCAATACAATAAAAGACAGAAAGAGGCATGCATACTTTATTTTATTATTTTATTTTTTACTGAACGAGACCAGCAGTGACGTCAGCGCGCCACAGAGCGTCACGCCGTTTGTCACGTTACGTTACGCTCAGTACCGCCTCCGCTCCGGAGCTAAGATGATTTTAATCACAAACAAAAGCCTCGTTTTGTCTTAATAATGTGCATTTTTAGCGCGTTTTGTCTCCAAACGGACCGCGCTGCTTCAGACATGGATTCTGAGCGGAGTTTGTGAGTTTTATCAGCGGAGCGACGCCAGAAGAGGAGTTTTTATCCGGAGCTAACGGCTAATGGTCAGAGCTAACGCGAGCTAAAGGCTAACTCTCAGGTTTGTCTTGTTCTCTTTATTTTACGCTTTTGACGCTTTTGATTTTTAATTTAACTTAATGCCCGGTGAATGTAGAGGCTTTCAGTTCAACAAACAGATGGTCAATAATAGGTTGCGTTCGCGTGACGTCATAATATTCTCCAGAAAAAATATGTTTTTAGCTTAAATTAATCTTTAAAGTCACAGTTTCGTTGTACTACAAAAGTGAAAGGGTCTAAAAGAAATCACAAACTTTAAATGTGTCGTATGAACTTTTAAAGATTTTATGGTAAATTATAATTATTAAATATTAAAAGTTATTAATGTGAAAAACATGCTCCGCCCCTCAATAAAAACAGCTAAAAACACGTGATTATTTATATTATGAGCGCGTTTTTCTGCTGTTTAAAAGTGAATAAATCTGTAAATATTCATGTTGATTCAAGAGAGATTTGTTGAGCTCTGAAAAAACTTTGAATTACCAGAAAAATAGCAGCTTTTCCAGTTGTTTTAAGACCTTTATCTTTACTTTTTAAGAGTTTATTTTTTCTCTCTGTTCACTGTTCTCTCCTCTGTGTGATGTTCTATTCTATTAACTCTATATTATAATCTGTTTACGTACCTGTAAAGTAAGCTTCGTTTGCCAAAAATGATGGTTTTTACGTCAGAATAAGTCATTTGTGAAGACTGTAGAAAAATAATAGTTGAGAGAGTTTTGGCCACGCGAGAGAAAGTCTGCTCCACGAGAGAAGAAGAAGAAGAATGATTTAGGCTCTTCTAACAGGAGACAGATGTGAGTGTGAAGAGCCAATCAGCTGCAAGATTCTGCAACAGAGACTCACACGAGGAGAAGAGAGAGAGACGGAGAGACGTGAAGAGAGGAAGAGAGAAACACACGAGGAAGAGAAGAGAGAGAGAAAAACACAGAATAGAAAGAGAGAGAGAAACAAACACATCAAAGGACAGGAGAGAGAAACACACAGGAGGAAAACAGACGCCTGAGATAAAACAGAGATGTGAGGGAAAGAGGAGAGACACACCCAAAGAAGAGATAAACAGGACGAGATAGAATAGAGAGGATAAAGAGAGAGAGAGAGACACAGGGGAGGACAAGAGACATGTCTGAGAGGAGTCAGGCGATGATGCTCTGTGCAGTGAAAGCACAAAATCTGTTGCTGTTTGTAAAGTTGTTCATGAGTTATTTTTATTATTTCATGTTAGAAGTGTTCAGTAGATCAAACTTTAGATAATTTTGTGAAAGTTGTTTCACAATATTATTCATTTATAGTAAAAATGCTTCAAAAATAGTTGTTTACAGATGCAAATGAAGAACGTTACAAACAAGTGTAGGTGATGATGTTGTAGCGAGGGTTACCCCGGGCTCACACTGCATCCAGTCCAACTCCAGAGCCACCGGAGTCTTTACTTAACTGTAAAAGTCCAGAGTGGCTCACACTTGTACAGTCCAGTCCGGTGTCTCCGGTACGGCCAATCCGGCGCTCCGAATACGTTTCGTTTGTTTCAAATTTTGGCCGGACGCCGGAGCCACCGGAGCCCTTTTTGATGAAGTTGTGAAAACAAGACATGATAAACAGGAAACCAAGCGAGCGCGGGTGAAGTGAATCCGGTAGTTTTCAAAATAAAATCTTTACGTTACCACTAATAATACAAAATAGGACATTTACACGATTATGTAACATATAGGATGTAATAAACCTCCCGTACTTACCCACTGTGCAGCGAAAAATCCAACAGAAAATGAACAGACATGATACAAGTCCAAAACTCGGTGCATGTGTTCTTTGTTTACACATGTGCTCAGCGAAAGAGAGAGAGAAAAAAAAAGTGTTCAGCGATCGCATAATCTCCCACGTTGAGCGTGAATCTCCGTGAGTTCAGGGTCTCGTTAGGTCGGCAGCAGAGCCTGTGGCTGCAGCAGGACTGTAGTTAACCAGAGTTTATGTGAGTCACCCACCGTAGCAAGACCGGTCCGGTGGCTGCACCGGAGTTGGACTGGAGGCAGTGTGAGCCCGGGGTTATCGGCCGATATCCACGGTATTTTAAGATATCGGTCCGATATCGGATCGACGGCCGATATTTGGCGCTGATATTTTTAGGGGAGGTTCTCCAGTCTCTCTGTGCACATATACCAGCCTCAATTTGACCTAAAAGCTTCATATTTGCAATTTTGAATAGACTAAAGAATACAAAGTATAAATAAACAAACAATTAAGTTAAAATTAGTCTTTAAGTACATTCAAATATTTGACACTGTCAAATGTACAAATAAAAGAGCCAGTGTTTCTCAGAAGAGCTGTCAGATTACAATCATCTGGTCAGACAAACAAACAGACATTTACATCCAAGTTTGCATAAAGCTCAAAAGAAGCGAGCAAAAGTAGAAGCAGAAGTAGAAGTACATGTGATAGTTTGTCCTCAGAGTTGTACATAAGACAATACAGCTGCTGATTCCTGACAAATACAATGATTTAATAAATAAATCAAATGGTCTGTATATTTGTGCTTTTATTAAACTCCTAGAACTAGAGTAGACGGTAGCACTTTAAAAGACCTCCACGGTACCTACCAGTTAAGTACCGTGTCAGTTACTAGTAACTAACAGTGACACTTACTAGTACTTACTCTGGTACTTACTGTGGTACTTACACTGGTACCTAGAGTGGTACTTTGAGTGGTACTTGTACCAGCAGTTACTGGTACATACCCCTGGTACTTACTGTGGTATTTACACTGGTACTTACAGTGGTACTTGCAACAGCAGTTACTGGTACATACCACTGGTAGTTACTGGTACTTACTGTGGTACATACACTGGTACTTACACTGGTACCTACAGTGGTACTTTGAGTGGTACTTGTACCAGCAGTTACTGGTACATACCACTGGTAGTTACTGTGGTACTTACTGTGGTACTTACACTGGTACTTACACTGGTACCCATAGTGGTACTTGTACCAGCAGTTACTGGTACATAACACTGATAGTTACTGGTACTTACTGTGGTACTTACTGTAGTACTTACACTGATACTTAAGGTGGTACTTGTGTCAGCAGTGACTGGTACTTACAGTGGTAACTATTAGTACACTTACCACTTTTAATAATTTGTGGCACACACATATGTTTCAGTGGTGGTATAATTGGTACTAAATTAAAAAGTAGAGCTTATAAATTAAGAATAACAATAAAATGCAAGTGTTAAAAGAGCACAACTGTCTTATTTATGTCACAACAATATTGGGTATTGACAAATACCAAAGTAATTATTTGTTTCAGTAAACAAAACAACAGAAAACAATTTACAACAATCTTAGCTTAATTCCAACATTTATTGATAAATACCATGATACATAATGGTAAATAGTGGTACTACGATGGTACTTATTACAGTAGTTGACAGTTAACTCCTGGTAACAACGGGACCTGTTCTAAAGTGACGCATACTGGTACTTGAGTGGTACTTACTACAGTAGTTGACAGTTAAGTACTAGTAACAACGGGACCTGTTCTAAAGTGACACATACAGGTACTTCAGTGGTACTTACTACAGTAGTTGACAGTTAAGTACTAGTAACAACGGGACCTGTTCTAAAGTGACACATGCTGGTACTTCAGTGGTACTTACTACAGTAGTTGACTGTCAACTACTGTAGTAAGTACCACTGAAGTTGCCCCACTGTGGCACCAGAGGTTCTTCTGTGGTCTCCCATCCGAGTACTGCCGAGGCCCAACCCTGCTTAGCTTCTGAGATCTGACTGGATCAGGCTTTGGCATGCTGGTATGGCTACGACCATACCAGCATGCCAATACTGGTGGTAAAAGTACCACTGTAGGTACCAGTGTAAGTACCACAGTAAGTACCAGTTACTACCAGTGGTATGTACCAGTAACTGCTGGTACAAGTACCACTCAAAGTACCACTGTAGGTACCAGTGTAAGTACCACAGTAAGTACCAGTAACTACCAGTGGTATGTACTAGTAACTGCTGGTACAAGTACCACTCAAAGTACCACTGTAGGTACCAGTGTAAGTACCACAGTAAGTACCAGTGGTATGTACCAGTAACTGCTGGTACAAGTACCACTCAAAGTACCACTCTAGGTACCAGTGTAAGTACCACAGTAAGTACCAGAGTAAGTACTAGTAAGTGTCACTGTTAGTTACTAGTAACTGACACGGTACTTAACTGGTAGGTACCGTGGAGGTCTTTTAAAGTGCTACCGAGTAGACTTATGTAATTGTGTGTAGATCTGCATTCATACATGTTCATCAGCATGTGTAAGGAAAGCAGAAAGGAAACAGACGTTACTGAACTTATCACAAGCACATTAGTATAAATACTGTAGCTTTAACTATGAAACCTCTGCAGAAGCATATTTCTTGTACATTCTTTTAAGTTTAGCTAGTGAGTTAATGCATGTTTGTGTGTGTTTCATGTGTGTGTGTTTGTTTTTCAGGTGAAATGTCGTTTAAAATCCCTAAAAAGCGTCTTCGGTCTCGGTCTCAGTGCAGATGTCTAATGTCCCCGCGTCTCTGTAGAAGTCTCTGTGTTTCTTTAGGTGTTTATGTCCCCGTGTCTCTGCAGATGTTTAATGTCTGTGTGTGTTTGTTTTTCAGGTGAAATGTCGTTTAAAATCCCTAAGAAAGCATCCTCCTCAGACTCGGTCTCGGTGCAGATGTTTAATGTCTCTGTGTTTCTTTAGATGTTTATGTCCCTGTGTGTTTCATGTCTGTGTGTGTTTCATGTGTGTGTGTGTTTGTTTTTCAGGTGAAATGTCGTTTAAAATCCCTAAGAAAGCGTCCTCAGACTCGGTCTCGGTGCAGATGACGTCTCCTCTGTCCAAACTCCAGGGACCAGACGACCGGACCAAGGTAACTTTGGGTTTTGATCAGATTTTGACTCTGGACTGATTCAGATTCACAGAAACCCTAACCCTGTGTTCAGAAGTGACACTTTACATTTGTCAGACTTTTAAATCAGATTTTAATTAACCTTATTTATCCCATGGTCAGTGATAGTTTAAATGTTAACTGGCTGCATTATAATCGTATATACGGACACGTAGTTGTTCAGGTTAAATCACAGACATATCAGTGCGCTGAACACGTCTCCACGGCAACGTACAACTCTGAGCAAAACCAATGAACTTTGCAGGCCGGATGGAGCAAGAGTCTCTGGCCCTGTCCCAATACTCACACTTGCACACTTGTGCACTTCACTGAAGTGTGCATTGTTTGAAAGTGTGCAAGTGTGCAGAACAAAAATGGGACAGTCCACACTTCAACATGTTATGAATTAAACTGCTGCTAAATTACTAGTCTATTTGGATCATTGGAACTTGCCACAAACATATAAAACAGTGCTGTCCGGGGGGAATCAGCTGTGGCAGCGCAAGGTACAAGTCAAATGGTTTTCTTACCGTAGTATATTATTAAACTGTGCCTCCTGTTAACGTTCAGAGCTAAGTTGCTATGGTAGAAGCATTACATCATTTGAAAACTCCACACTTGCCTGAAGTGCGTAAATATGATGTTGTGAAGTGTGGATAAAAACATTCTAGAGAATTGGGACACTATGCGCACTTCAGCGGCTCGTCGTCAACGCACATTTGAAGTGCACAAGTGTGCAAGTGTGAGTATTGGGACAGGGCCTCTGATGCTCTGTCGCTGTCTCTTTCATAATAAAACTTTGCTTTCAGTGGGATTATGTTGAGGCTTTTATTGTGCAGTACACACAGGAAGTGAGACTTTTAACAAGCGGAGACTTGACCACTGTCTAAGCTGACACAACTTAGCTAACGCGGAACTTTCTAGTTTTTGATAGACTCGTGTATTGGATATTTTAAACAACATGAGAGGACGGACATCGCATTTTGTGAGCGTGGACTGGGATTTTAGACACACAACGGTCGGAATACATCGCCTGCACAGGCTTTGAAAACTAAGAGACTGCTACACCACGAACTCCTCTGCCTTGAGGTAAATAAACACATGTGACTGAGAGTGAGGCAGAGAGAGAAAGAGAGAGAGCGAGACGGCTCTCTTTCTCTCTACAACAGCCTGACAACAGCGGCGCTGTGCATTTGAACATAAACATGCTATGTTGCCGCTGTTAATAAAAGTAGACCCAAAGATACAATTTTCCGAGAAAATTTTGAGATCAGTGAACGAACTGTACGTGTATATTAAAGTTTTTCGCCGTTTGACCAGGTATAAGCGGATTAAACAACTCAGAGCCTGTGCATTACACAGATATAAAAGACTCCTTGACTCCGAGTCGTGCATTATATCTGTGTAATGCACGGCTCCTCGTTATTTAATCCTTACTAATCAAATTCCAGTTTCAATTAGGATTATTACAGTAATCATTTACAACAGTTGTGTAATGGAGTCATCGTGATTCTTTTACATTAGATTCAGTGGAAACAGCGGATGTGGTTTTAAGCCAAGCTGAGATCATAAACGAGCAGCTCTATATAGAATATTTTAGTTTAATAAATCAAAAACAGGATTTTGTAGATTTCTTTTGCTTTTACAGCTCTGGTTTTGCTTTGTTCTTTTTTGTAGAGACACAACAGTCACATCACCAAACCAAACGGGTCAAACTGATCAGATAAACTGGAGTCGTTGTGTGTTTAGAAAGGATAAAGTCTTGTTCTGCTCAGTTTCTGAAAGTCAGAGTTCATGAGTTCAGTTAAGTATTAGGATGTGATGAGGTCTGTGTTTTCTGTTCCTGAAAAGAGTCTGTTTTACTGAAGTCAGCAGCTCATCTCTGCGTCTGTGACAGAGTTTAGACCGCAGAGTTTATACCAGAGAACTGGGACTGACTTTAAGAATTCTGACGAGTGTTTGAGCGTCACTTCTGTCAAATGTTCAACTTTACTCTTCTTCTCGACTCTGACGTGTCTCTTACCACAGATTATTATTATTCTCTTAATCTAACTGAAAGAATGCACTGAATCAGAGAAATAAACTTGATTTGTTTCTAAAAACACAGACCGACGTGCAGTGTTTGTGTCTCTGTCTGTTTAGGGTTAAAATAATGAATATTCTAGACACTATTTAAAAACATAACGAGCCCGATCTTGCCCTTTGTCCTGGCCGGTCTTAGCGGATGGTCTTAAATATTCCTCAGTCAGTGTAGAAGGTGTGGCTCCAGCCAGATGTGAGGGTACAGTTTCCTTCATTGAACCTGACACATGCTCACGCCTGTGACAAGTGAGCAGCTGCTTTAGGATCACAGGCAAAAGAGAACTGTAGCAGCAGCTTCAGTTTGGAACAAATATAATAATATAATAATAGAAGTCAACAGGCTTTATGTAAAAGAAAAGACACATTTAGACAAAGTTGTTAAAGTCTGTCAAGTAAATAGACTTTCACCAAATAGATTTCTATTATTACACTTTTTTTCCAAACTGAAGCTGCTGCTACAGTTCTCTTTTGCCTGTGATCCTAAAGCAGCTGCTCACTTGTCACAGACGTGAGCATGTGTCAGGTTCAATGAACAAAACTGCACCCCCACATCTGACTGGAGCCACACCTTCTACACTGACAGTGTATAGAGCTTGGAGAGAGCCCCTAGTGGCCAACAGAGGAATAATTAAGACCAAGGCTAAGACCGGCTAAGACAAAGGGCAAGATCGGGCTGTGTGTGTTTCTTTTAAATGAGCAGTTCTGTGTACAGGTTTGATTCTTTCTAAATGACAAACTCACAGGTTCAGAATCCAAAGAAGTCTAACCATCAGAATTATTCTTGTGACTTTACACTTTATTACATTTTACAAAACATTGAGTTAATAGTTTTGAGACTAAACACAGTTGTGGCTCTTTTCGGTTTTGATTTGATTTAAATTGCTGTTAAAAGTTACAGACTCCTGATTTAATTCATAAAAGAATCAGATTTACTTTACAAACTCAACTGTCTTTGTTTGTTTATTTATTTGTTTGTTTGTTTGTTTGTTTGTTTGTTTGTGCAGGGCTTTTCGTCGCTCGGAGACAGAAGTGGAATCAGCTCCAACAGGTTCAGACTTTATTACTCACTTTATTTAAATATTCAAACCTTTATCGTGTTTAATCTCTTTTCTTTTTCCAGTAAAACTCCTTTGATTCACATCAAACTCAAGTCCAGACCGAGACCAGGACCAGGACCAAAACCAGACCAGACTTTCTCAACGGGTGAGTCCAGGTCCAGGTCCAGACTTTAGCTTTAGCTTCAGTAGAATAAACTCTGCAGCATAAATGAACATCTCTGGTAACGTTTAGAGGATAAGAGTGTTTATAAATGTGTGACAGTGAGTGTGTTTGACCTGCAGGTGGCGCTGAATAACAGTGAGTGTGTTTGACCTGCAGGTGGCGCTGAATAACAGTGAGTGTGTTTGTCCTGCAGGTGGCGCTGAATAACAGTGAGTGTGTTTGACCTGCAGGTGGCGCTGAATAACAGTGAGTGTGTTTGACCTGCAGGTGGCGCTGAATAACAGTGAGTGTGTTTGTCCTGAAGGTGGCGCTGAATAACAGTGAGTGTGTTTGACCTGCAGGTGGCGCTGAATAACAGTGAGTGTGTTTGACCTGCAGGTGGCGCTGAATAACAGTTTGTGTGTTTGTCCTGCAGGTGGCGCTGAATAACAGTGAGTGTGTTTGACCTGCAGGTGGCGCTGAATAACAGTGAGTGTGTTTGACCTGCAGGTGGCGCTGAATAACAGTGAGTGTGTTTGACCTGCAGGTGGCGCTGAATAACAGTGAGTGTGTTTGACCTGCAGGTGGCGCTGAATAACAGTGAGTGTGTTTGACCTGCAGGTGGCGCTGATAACAGTGAGTGTGTTTGACCTGCAGGTGGCGCTGAATAACAGTGAGTGTGTTTGACCTGCAGGTGGCGCTGAATAACAGTGAGTGTGTTTGTCCTGCAGGTGGCGCTGAATAACAGTGAGTGTGTTTGACCTGCAGGTGGCGCTGAATAACAGTGAGTGTGTTTGACCTGCAGGTGGCGCCCAAAGCGAGCCTCAGACACTCTTCTGTCTCCAGTTGTTCAGATTCTTCCAGAAACGAGAGAAAGGACAAAAGTCTGGATTCTGCTGAGGAGAAGTCGCCTGAGTTGGGTCAGTCTCACACAATATCAGGGTTCCCACGCGTCCTGGAAAACCTGGAAAATCTGGAAAAGGACTAGCTCAATTTCCAGTCATGGAAAACACATGGAACATGAGAAAAACAGCCAAATGTCATGGAAAATGTAATGTTTTTCTGGAAAATTATTTGACTTAATAATAACATGTATAACAGTGCGCAAACAAATAAACCAGATTTTTGCAATGTACAAACATAGTAATAATAAAAGAAATGCCTTTGTACTAATGTAAAACTGCTAAAAGTATAGGATTTACAAACCCAGATTGCAAAAACGTACATCCGATATTTAATTTATCATTTTTTCACTTGGCTGTTTATCCAAATGTTTTAATTGGAGGCAAACATTTTTACAAAATAAGGTCAACAGTAGTTTAATTTTAGTTCAAAGGCCTGAGGTAAAAAGTGTCAAAAACCATGATTTTTTTCTCATGTTCTTCAGCCACTGGAAATCTGTAAAATGCATCAGGTTGCACCAAAATTGACTTAATTTTTCAAAAAGTCCCGGAGGACCCCCAGACCCCCCACTCATGTTTGTCTCCCTGCACCACTGCAAAACTGTGATGCTCGTGAAACACGTAAAAAAAGGCTATCAAAGCAAACTGCAGCTTTGCAAACTGCTCCGTCTGACAAAATCTAATTTTTGACTGAGAACTGGCCACACGACGGTTTTATTTACTTTGATTGTCATAAATGTGGACTATTGGGCCGTCACAAACTTGGCAAAACAGGCAAAAATTTGGTGATGTAGATGTCGTGATTACATAAAATCCTTGTTGCGAATGTCCTGGAAATGTCCTGGAAAATGTTCTTGGGATATGAGTGGGAACCCTGAATATATAAAACATGATCAAATAGGGCTGTGCCATTAATCGAAAAATCGAGAGATCGAGATCGAATCGAAACGAATCGTCAATTATTTGGCGGTGGGTTTTGAATCGAAAGATCGAAAACGGAACTTTTGTCAATAAAAATATGTAGTTTGGAGCAAAAGTCAATCTTAGAGACAGAATAATGATATAAAGCTTTAAAAAAATCGAATAAATGGGACATAATAAAAGTTTTAGTTTCGTTTATCTTCATGAATGGCATTTTTCATTTGTTTTTGAAAAGGGTAAGCTAAATCAAATCGAAAATCGAGATCGATCGATATGAGAAAAAAATCGTGATTATATTTTTTCCCAGATCGCCCAGCCCTATGATCAATATTTCAATTACCGGTATGTGGTAACTAAATGGTTTGAAACAAAATTGAATTGAAATAACATTTAAATAACTAGTTACTGAAAACAAAGCCTGGGCGATCTATTATCACGATTTTTTTCCTCATATTGTTTCATCTCGATTTTCAAATCAGTTTTGTTTAACCTTTTCAAAAACAAAAGAAAAATCTTCTTTATGAATGTGAACAAAACTTTTAAAATGTCTGTATGTAATGTAAATGAATATTCTGCCCCAATCACATTTTTACTGACAAAGGACTGGTTTCCCATCTTTCAATTCAAAACACAACCAAATAATTGATGATTCGATTCGATCTCTCGATTTCCCAATGAATTGCTCAACCCTACTGAAAACAAATAATTGGTTTAAAATGTGTGTGTGGATACAAGGTTATGGAAATGTTGGAATTAGTTTTGGAAAAGTCATTGAAAAGTTAAAATCTGTACGAACCCTGATACTAACCCTTATGTTGCGTTCACACCAGACAGCTTATTTGTGTCTAAATTCGCCTAAACGCACGTTAAATTTCACCAGTTATTTATGCAGTTCACGCCTCAATAAACTTCTAAAACCCTCTGACGCGTCAAGGCTTTGGTGGACACAAAGACACTTTTAACGCCCCAAAGCTCTTCTTTCAGCTCCCGCTTGTTTACAGGTTTTGTTTTGCTCGTAGACAGATCACTGAGAGAGAGAGAGGCTTGTTGCATTTATAAAACGGAGCTTACCCGATCACACAACTTTCTCCTCCAGGCAGTGTCCTTTTGCTGTCTCTGTCCTCCTCCATACCTTCAGTCATTAAGCTGTTGAACACAGAAGGAAGCAGGGTTTGATGAACTAATTTATTTATTAAATGGCAGTTGCAGCTGCAGAATTGTATTGATCCACTGTTGACTTGATCTCTACCCATTGACTTGTGCTTTGCCTTGTTTGACATGTTTTTACTCATTTTTTATTTTATTTTATTTTTTATGTTGTCTGGTATGGTTGAAAGCATAGGGAGAAGCTACAAATGAATTGCCCTTGGGACAAATAAAGTTATCTGAATTAGAGCTGGGCGATATATCGAATTTTAGATAATATCGTGAATGTTGTTTTGAAGATATGTAAAAATTGAATATCGAGTATATCGTGCAATGAAATAAAATAATAAGTCTTCAAAAAGAGGAGTTTAAAAATACTAAAAATAGCATTGAAAAGCTATTTCCTTTCATTTTTTTTGCTTCAACATCATTTAGTCTATTAAAAACTCCATGGTGTCAGCCAAATTGATATAAGAAGTATTTTATAGAATTATTACACATTTTTTTTTACATTTAAAAACCTTGTTTACCTGCATTTTTTCTGAGCAAATGATTATTTAGCCTGATAATTTGGTCAAAACATTGAGAAAGTACAAGTTTTGAAAAAGGAGAGTGTTTTTTTACTCGACTAATCAAAGTTCAATACATTCATATTTGATAATTAAACTTCAACTAATTTGTGCAAAGACATGTTTGGGATTTTTTTTTGTTGGACTGACATATTATCGCCTGAATATCGTAATCGAAATATACCAAAAAATTATCGAGATATCCATTTTTGTCAATATCGCACAGCTCTAATCTGAATCTGAATCTCCAGTGTCACGTCCTACAGCAGGTTTAAACATTTTGAATAGATCCATGTGAGGTCCATGTTGTTTGTTTTGTGTCAACAGATTTTCAAAGCAACAAACAGCCAAGTCTTTGAGAAAAGCCTCAAACAAGCCACCTTTCGTTAAAAAAGTTCATAAAAGACTTGATTAAACAGTCGTCCTTTCCTCTTGATGTGAGAGGAGAACAACATGTCACGTGTCACAGGAGTGACAGAGTCTCTGATTGGCTGACGCCGACTTCTAACGCGTGAAAGATGGACGCCGAGTTTTCAGACGCCTAAACGCGCCTCAACTAGTGTCGTAGTACTCGAGACCGGTCTTGGCCTCGAGACCGGTCTCGAGACCGTTTTTTAAAGGTCTTGGTCTCGTCTCGGACTCGAGCGTTCCAGGACTTGGCCTCGTCTCGGACTCCAGCGTTCCAGGACTTGGTCTTGGTCTTGGTCTCGAGCGCTCCAGGACTCGGTCTTGGTCTAGAACGCTCCGGGACTCGGTCATTTTGGAGCGGAACGGCAAGCTTAGTGCCTCGTGCAGGCAGCCCCAGGCTCATTTCACTTACACGTGGGTCAGATCGTGCACACAGCACGCCAAAGCGCCGAGCAGCCACGCGCCCCGAGGCCCAGCCAAAGCCGCTCGTCAACCCAAAATACGCTCCAAGCTTTCCCGCTGGAGACTCCATCAAGCAACCCGCTCACCGAGGGCGCGCGCCTCTAGCTCACGCGTGAGGTTTGTTTAGGTCCCTGTTCCTCACTGCGCGGCTCGCGAGCCACATGCGGCTCTTAGAGCCTTACTTGGCGGCTCTCAGCAAGTTTCGGCAAGATCACATTTCACACAACAAGCGCGCTCTTAGTTTGGTCCTTTTTCAGCGCTGCATCCACTGCTTCACCCTGCTGCCCATTGACCAAATGAATCACATTGTATAGCTACATTCTTTTAGACATGCACGGAGCTGCGAGCTCACCCTTATATTAAGCAAAATAAATGTTTTGGCGATCTAAGAAATGAATGAAGTGACGCGCTCAGACTGTGCCAAATGGTTTTCCACTCCAGCCACAGGACGCACGAGCTCTCCTTCTCACATCAAGTCACGTATCTTTGAGCAGCTGTAGTAAAATTTCTCGCCCACACACAGACTTGAAGCGGACATATTCTGAGAGAGAAGAGTTTAAACTCTGTCCCAGTTTTTATTTCGTAGTGATAGGATCAATATTGGCGGAGATAATTAGTTCTAAACACTTTAAAAGTTGATCGGGAAAAATCTAGTCCTATACGCGCGTTCGCGAACAACGAAGTCCAGCGGAGAGTTTTTCCACAATTAAACTTTGTTAAATAGTGTCCGCAAAGAGGTATTTAGGTTTATTTCATGTATGACTCTGGCCAAAGGGAGAACAACACACTTGTCTTGTCTCTGTGTCAGCGCAGCAGCAGCATCAGTGGAGGTGTGAGAAAGGCAGATGAAGGGGCGGAGCTAGCACGTCACAGAGTGAACAGAGACGCATCAGTTTAATATTTATTAAAAATAATAAGAATGAAGTGTAGACATATTGAATAGTAAGTACAGTGTGGTTGGGTTGGTTGGATAATGTGATGCATGTTAGATTTAAACTACAACAGGCTCATAATGCAAAACACTGATTGTTTAAAAATGACAACAAATGTTTGTAATTTGCTATATTAAATGTAAATTGACCTGACCGTAGTAATAGAAGCTACAAGTCAAATTGAAATCCCTATTTTATAATACACAAAATAGTATTTAATTTGAATTCAAATGAATTTTTATCTGCACATTTGTGCTTTATTTTCAAACATACAAACACACATTTTTCTAGTCTGCGCTGGCCTGTTTTTTGTTTGTTTTTATGTTTGATGTTTTGCGGCTCTCCCCTTCTCTTTGGTCCGTCAATGTGGCTCTTCTTTAAAAAATAGTGAGGACCACTGGTTTAGGTCATTATCTGTGTTCGGTCCTCCACTTCTCGTTCCTCCTCACGCTGCCAGCCTCCGCCGCTGTTCATTTTCTCCCGTTGGCTTCACTTCTGTCCGTGCGCGCTCGCGGTCCTCGTGCACTGTGTGACCCCAGCGCTGCGCTTTCACTTTGTTTGCAAGTCGAGTCAAGAGAGATCCAATTCTGTGACATCCGTGACAAACAAAACATCCTACTCTTCTCCCACGGCTGAGGTTTACGTGCAGATGCGGTGCGTGGATGGCCCAGGACAGATACCAGTGTGCAGCTGTGGAGCTGAGGACACGGGGTTTGTGGGAATCCCGTGTCAAAATATTTTTAAACAAATAACTCTGCACTTAGGCCAGACATTTTACAATGTTTGTGCTTTATAACATAACTATTCATTTCCCATCATAATGTCTTATTTAAAAACAAATAGCCTACTGAAAGCATCTCATTGCAGTTTTAGAAGCTTTTCAATTCTGGCTGTGGCCAAACAATACATTATCAGAATTCTCTAAATGTACACAGTGTCTAAATGAGTAGAACCCTCACAACCTGTGATGATCAGTTTAGGCTACTTTTAAGATTTGTGCAAATAATAATAAAACCTTTAGAGCAGAGCTACTGAACATTTCTAATGTAAATATCAGTTGTGCAGCCCTGTTACTGCTGCTTTTCCTTTCACAAAGTAGCCTATGTATAGTTATTTTAACATTTTTATTTTTTGTTAGTTTTTGTGCTTTGCTTTTTTTTAGCCAACATACAATTTTGTAGCAAAATAAATGAATGTATTATAAAATAAAATAACATTGCATAGTCAATTATATTTAATTGAGCAATAAAAAAATGTCAATTATCAATTTACGACCAGTGCTCGTAAAGGTTTCCCTGTGCCCCTAAACTGAATCAGTTACAGTGCTTCCTGTGAAAAAAATTAGTATGGAGCCCTGACTTTCAGTTTGTTAATAACATTTTTTTATACTGTTGAACTCTGTCTATGATTTATTCTTGAACAATGTTTATCTCTGGGCACAGTCATAATTTTTAAAACTGGTCTTGGCCTGGTCTTGATCGGTCTTGGTCTTGGTCTTGGTCTCGACACTTTGTGGTCTTGGTCTTGGTCTTGGTCTCGACACTTTGTGGTCTTGGTCTTGTCTCGGTCTCGAGATCTTGTGGTCTCGGGCAAGTCTTGGTCTCGATTAGTGCGGTCTTGACTACTACACTAGCCTCAACTGACGCCCCAGATGCCAAAACGCGCGGAAAATTCGCTTGAACGTTCAAGACGCGGGTTTACATTGACTTAACATTGACGCCAAGACGCTGCCTGGTGTGAACGCAGCATTAAATCTGCCGTGGCTGGTGTTAAAAGTGTTTGCACAGGTCTTACTTTTCACGCTGCTGCAGGTTTATACAACATTAGTTCAGTCTGGGACCACACTTCTCTCAATAAAACAGCTTCACTTGTTTTAATTTTGACACAAGAATAAACTTTACATTTCTGTGGTTGTAAAAGTGTTAAATCTAACATATCCATCTGCACAAACTCACTTTCATCACATTTAAACCAGTCGTGTGTGTTTTCTGTTCAGACTCGTCTCTTCGGCCGATCTCTGTCCAATCTCTGGACGCTTTGGCTCAGCTCCGAGCAGAACGGCATCATGGGAAGTCTCCAGACAGGAAGTGGGCCCGGACTCAGGAAACGCCAAATAAGGACAAGGTCAGTGGAGACTCTTTAACTCTCTAAAACACAGACACAACATGTTCTCTTTGACTTTAATGTTGTTTAATGTGTTTTCAGAGCCACTTGTCCTGGTCCAAAGTCAGCTCTGCTCCTTCTGCCGCTGACAAACCTCCAAACGGAACGGTAAACTTCACATTTAAACACTTTATTTAAACGTTTTTAGAGAAATATAAATGTAAATGTTGTGTTTGCAGAGCTCCTGGTCCGAACTCAGCGACATCCGAGAGAAACAGAGACAGAAGTGGAGAGAGTTTAAAGAGAAAAGACAGAATCAGAACCACGTCAGGATCAAACAGAACCAGGACCAGGACCAGGACCGGACCAGGGCTAAAGCCAGGAACAAGGCCGGGACGAAAGCCAGCGCCGAGCCCAGTGAGTGTGGACTAAACAAGGACTGAACCAGGACTGAAACAAGACCTAAAACAGGACTAAAGCAGGACTAAAACAGGACTAAAACAGGACTAAAGCAGGACTAAAACCTAAACGGACTAAAACAGGACTAAAAACAGACTAAAGGCAGGATAAAGCAGGACTAAAGCAGGACTAAAGCAGGAACAGGACTAAAGGACTAAAACAGGACTAAAACAGGACTAAAGGCAGGACTAAAACAGGACTAAAGCTAAAGCAGGACTAAAGCAGGACTAAAAACAGGACTAAGCAGGACTAAAGCAGGACTAAAGGGACTAAAGCAGCTAAACTAAAGCGCTAAACTAGGGACTAAAGTAACTAAACAGGACTAAAACAGGACTAAAGGGACTAAAGCAGACTAAAACGGACTAAATAAAAGAGGACTAAAGCGGACTAAAGGACTAAAGGGACTAAAGCAGGACTAAAGGGACTAAACAGGACTAGGACTAAAACAGGACTAAAGCAGGACTAAAGGGACTAAAAGGACTAAAGCAGGACTAAAGCTAGCGGGACTAAACGGGACAAAGGACTAAAGCAGGACTAAAACAGGACTAAAGCAGGACTAAAACTAAAGGACTAAAGCAGGACTAAAAACAGGACTAAAGCTGGAAAACAGGACTAAAGCACTAGGACTAAAGGACTAAAACAGGACTAACACTAAAGCTAGGACTAAAGCAGGACTAAAGCAGGACTAAAACAGGACTAAAGCAGGACTTAAAGCAGGACTAAAGCAGGGACTAAAGCAGGGACTAAAACAGGACTAAAACAGGACTAAAAACAGGACTAAGCAGGATAAAACAGGACTAAAGCAGGACTAAAACTGGACTAAACCTGGACTAAAGCGGACTAAAAGCGGGACTAAACGGTGACTAAAGCGGGACTAAAGCAGGACTAAACCTGGACTAAACAGGACTAAAGAGGACTAAAGCCGGGACTAAAGCGGGACTAAAGGCAAGGGACTAAAGCGGGACTAAAGCGGACTAAAACAGACTAAACAGACAAAAAGGACTAAACAGGACTAAAGGAGGACTAAAACAGGACTAAAAGGACAGGACTAAAACAGGACTAAAACAGGACTAAAACAGGACTAAAGCAGGACTAAAACAGGACTAAAGCCAGGACTAAAACAAGACTAAAGCAGGTCTAAAGCTAAAACAGGACTAAAGCAGGACTAAAGCTGGACTAAACAGACTAAAGCAGGACTAAAGCAGGACTAAACAAGACAAAACAGGACTAAAAACAGGACTAAACAGGACTAAAGCAGGACTAAAGCAGGACTAAAACAGGACTAAAGCAGGACTAAAGACAGGACTAAAGCAGGATAAAGAGACTAAACAGGACTAAAGCAGGACTAAAACAGGACTAAACAGACTAAGGACTAAAACAGACTAAAACAGGACTAAAACAGACAAAGACTTAAAGCAGGACTAAACGACTAAAGGACTAAAGCAGACTAAAGCAGACTAAAGCGACTAAAACAGGACTAAAGCAGGACTAAACCAGGACTAAAACAGGGACTAAACAGGACTAAAGCAGGACTAAAGCAGGACTAAAACAGGACTAAAGCAGACTAAAGCAGACTAAAGCAGACTAAACGGACTAAACAGGACTAAACAGGGACTAAAGCAGGACTAAAGCAGGACTAAAGCAGGACTAAACAGGACTAAAGCAGGACTAAAGCAGGACTAAACAGACTAAACAGGACTAAAACAGGACTAAAACAGGACTAAAAACAGGACTAAACAGGACTAAAGCAGGACTAAAACAGGACTAAAGCAGGACTAAAGCGGACTAAAACAGGACTAAAACAGGACTAAAGCAGGACTAAAGCAGGACTAAAACCAGGACTAAACAGGACTAAAGCAGGACTAAACAGGACTAAAGCAGGACTAAAGCAGGACTAAAAACAGGACTAAAGCAGACTAAAACAGGACTAAAGCAGGACTAAACCTGCAGGACTAAAACACTACTAAACAGGACTAAACAGGACTAAAACAGACTAAAAACAGGACTAAAACTGGACCAGGACTTAAACAGGACGGACTAAAGCAGGACTAAAACAGGAAAAACAGGTCTAAACAGGACTAAAGGACTAAAGCTGGACTAACACCTGGACTAAACTAAACCTAAACCAGGACTAAAGGAGGACTAAAAGCAGGACTAAACAGGACTAAACCAGGACTAAAGCAGACTAAAACAGGACTAAAACAGGACTAAAGCTTGGACTAAACAGGACTAAAAGCAGGACTAAACAGGACTAAAACAGGACAAACCAGGACTAAAGCGACTAAACAGGACTAAGCAGGACTAAACCAGGACTAAACCAAGACTTAAACAGGACTAAAACAGGACTAAACGACTAAACAGGACTAAAACAGGATAAACAGGTCTAAACTGGACTAAACTGGACTAAAACAGGACTAAAGCAGGACTAAACAGGACTAAAGCAGAACTAAGCAGGACTAAAAAAAAAACAGGACTAAAGCAGGACTAAAACAGGACTAAAGCAGGACTAAAGCAGGACTAAAGCAGGACTAAAACAGGACTAAAACAGACTAAACTGGACTAAAGGCAGACTAAAACAGGACTAAAGCAGGACTAAAGCAGACTAAAGCAGGACTAAACAGACTAAAGCAGGCTAAAACAGGACTAAAGACTAACGGACTAAACAGGACTAAAGCGGGACTAAAGCGGGACTGAAACGGCTAAAACAGGACTAAAGCAGGACTAAAACAGACTAAACAGGACTAAAACAAGCACTAAAACAGGACGTAAAAACAGGACTAAAACAGGACAAAAGCAGACTAAACAGACTAAACAGGACTAAACAGGACTAAAACAGGACTAAAGCAGGACTAAACAGGACAACAGGACTAAAAGCAGGACTAAAACAGGACTAAACAGGACTAAAGCTGATAAACAGGACTAAAGCAGGACTAAAGCAGGACTAAACAGGACTAAAGCGGATTAAACAGGACTAAACAGGACTAAAACAGGACTAAAGACAGACTAAATCGGACTAACCTGACTAAAGCAGGACTAAAGCAGACTAAAGCAGGACTAAGCAGGACAAACCGGACTAAAGCAGGACTAAAACAGACTAAGCAGACTAAACTGGACTAAACAGGACTAAAGCAGGACTAAACCAGGACTAAAGCAGCGACTAAAGCAGGACTAAACAGACTAACTGGACTAAAAACAGGACTAAACAGGACTAAACAGGACTAAAGCAGACTAAAACAGACTAAAACAGGACTAAAAGGACTAAAGGACTAAAACAGGACTAAACAGGACTAAACAGACGCAGGACTAAAGCAGGACTAAAGCAGGACTAAAACAGGACTAAAGCAGGACTAAAGCGACTAAAACGGCGACTAAAAAGCGGACTAAAACAGGACTAAAAAGACTTAAAGCAGGACTAAAACAGACTAAAAGCAGACTAAAGCAGACTAAAAGCAGGACTAAAGCAGGACTAAACAGGACGAAAGCAGGACTAAAACGGACTAAAACCAGGACTAAAACAGACTAAAGCAGGACTAAAACAGACTAAAGCAGGACTAACCTGGACTAAAACCTGGACTAAACGGGACTAAAGCGGGGACTAAAACGACTAAAGCGGACAAAGCAGGACTAAACCGACAAACGGGACTAAAGCGGACTAAAGCGGACTTAAAGCGGGACTTAAAGCGCGGACTAAAAGCGGGACAAAGCGGACTAAAAAAACAATAACAACAAAAAATAAAAAAAAAAAAAAAAAAAAAAAAATTTTTTTCTTTTAAAAAAAAAAAAATAGCGGACTAAAACAGGACTTAAAGCAGGACTAAAAACA
>JBBPFD010000057.1:0-77500 GCA_038363315.1 Mugilogobius chulae
AGATGTTCCCAAATGAAGAAGTATTTATTGAATTGTATACAAAGTAGACAACGATAGAGAGAGTGAATCATTGTTCAGCTGTTCCCTTGATATAAATGCAAAAATGACTTGTCTCTTATCGATTAAAGACACTGCACAATATATGTATGATATTCTGATTTAAAATGTTCAAACAGACCTCCATATTTAGACTCAGGTCATTAATGACAATCACCAGCAACAATGTGTTTCCTATTATAACCCTGCAGTGACTTGTGTTGATAATAACCTCTTGAGCGTTCGTGTAGTGGTGTTGTAGGAGCAGAGGAAGTTTGTTACACTGAGTGGAGCTGATAAGTGTTTGTATCTCTGAGCACAGCCTGGTCTGAGCGGAAATGTCCTGAGTGAGAGAGAATCAGAGCAGATCCAGAGTCAGGCTGGAGCAGGTTCTTACTGTAGATGAGAGATTTGTTGTCCTGGTTATGGTCTGTTTATTTTGTTAAGTTTATTCAAACACAAAAGTCTTTTTTGAGATGCAGAATTCTATCACGATATACACTTTTTTATATTTCCTTGAAAGCATCAACAGTATTATTTTTCCCACATGGAAATAATTGCTCAGTCTAACTGTTGTCATGACGCAAACATTTCAATTTATTACAAATAAATAAATAAATAAATCTTAGTTCAAAACAATTGCAGATTTTACATTTATTTTCCAAATGAATAAACTTCAAATCCCTGTTAAATAAAGTGCGACTTTGTACCCTAAAAGGTACAATGGCTCATGACTGGGTGGTGCCCTCACAGACTGTACAACTGTGTACCTCTATGTTCTGTACTCTTTCACAGTCACACGAGACGGCAGCACATGTGGAGATGATTCTTCCTGAAGGTGTTTGAGGAGTTGACAAGACACTTCTGGTGTTTTCTGTGACTCACTTCTCAGGTTTCCTCTGGTAGATTCATGTCACCAGACAGACAGACTGTAGTTTGTAGTTTGGTGAAGCTGGTGAGTCACTTCTGTACCAGAGCTGCCCTGAGGCAGACTCCCACAGATGTGCTCTTTTATGGCCTGACTGATCACACAAGTGAGTCTGAACACAGTCACAGGCTTGAGACTGAAGTGTTTTAAAATAACTCACTTCCACTACACAATGATTTAGCAGGAGTTTGTTATTGAATCTGACGACAGGATTGTTATCGAGCTTCAGCAGCACCAAAGCCAATGACTCCTATGTAAATTATGTAATGTGTAGATGAAGGTTAATATGCTGAAAATATTGCATTTCTTCTAGTTTTCATTGTCTCAATGGCAATAAACACAGTGCTAGTGCATACAGTGTTTCTCAAACTGTGGTATGTAGCACTGTGGTACTTGAGCTTCTTCTGGTGGAGACTCGACTTCTCGATTTTAGTTTTTACTTAATTTACTGCACCTTTTACTCAGATTTTTAATCTTTCTGGAGTGGCGTACTGATCCGATGAGATATCTATATCAGATATATTCTACAGGATCAGTTTTCAGTTGGATGATCCAGCTCAGCTCTTACTCAGTTTACTTTTAAAAAGATGTATTAAGACTTATTTACTGGTTGATGTTGACACAGTTTGTCTCATAATATATATATTTTTGCACATAAATAACTGTGGCATTACACTGTGACCCATGTCTTCTTGACAAGTTAACCGTGTTTTCAAAATATCTGTTATTTTCAGTCTTCTCTCCTGGCATCGGTCAAAGTCAGGCTTGGGCTGGCAGATGTCAGCCAGAATGAAAAGCTGAATTGGTGCATTCCTAATTTAATTGATAGTTAAAGCTTCTGTGTCACTGGTGTTTTCCCACTAACGACCTTGTTTAGTCATAATTTAGGCCTGGAATGGTCCGTAATAATACCAATTTAGATTCTGGTGGTAGTACTTGGTATAACAGGTTGAGAACCACTGCCTACATTATGTATCAAGTCCACTTCAAGTATAGCTGATTGATCTGACTTGGTGCTTATGTTTGTTTGCAGATTGATGTAGAAATGTTACTATTACAAAGTCTCAAGGTTTATGTAAGTGAAAGATGGTGATGAGGAATCAGAGAAGAACCAAGGAGCTATGAAGTCAGTAGGAAAGGAAGCGAGCGGTTAGGAGAGATGAAAACGCGTTGCTGAGCCAGCTAGCAACACACCAGTTTGAGCGAGTTAATTATAGTACAGAAGGATGCAAGCTCACTCCAGAGCTGAGAGAGAGAATGTGGCCAGCGGGAAGTCTGTGTTCACAAGCAGCACAGAGAGAACGGGACATTTTTAACACAGGGACCCCCAAATGTACATAAATACTACACTCAGTCCTCCATACACGGGCTGCTGTTACGTAGCTCATGTTGGGCTGCACTTTTTCAGATGAGTGATTATATTCAATTAACAGTTATTGTTTAAAAATCGGATTCTGTTCACCTTTTAAACCTGCCAAGAGAACTGAGTAAAAGACTGAAAATAAATCAATAAGAGTTCAAAGCTTGTGAAAAAGTAGCCCCTTTACAATCCAGAAATTACAGAACAGAACAGAAAAATGTGTTGTCATTGTCACAGAGTACAACAAAATAACGTTTGGAGTGAGTCCCCGGGCTGCTGCACTTTTGTGGGCCTCTTTCGAACATGAAATGCAGAGCAAAAAAATGTATATTTAAAGTAACTTTATCCGGCTGCTCTAACACTTCTGATAGATACATCACCTCTTTAAAAAGTGTATATTTCTGCTTCCAAATCATACATTTCTGAGTTAAAAGACAATAGTTTGGTTCATTCAAGGTCACATTTAGTTCATTTTTTGTTTGTTTATGTTTTCTATAGAATCTGAGGATGGGTATCCAGTGCATAGAACATGGCATAGTGCTTTGCTACAATGTAAAGTTAATTTGTGATTTTGTAAACCTTGTTATGGATATTGGTTTCAGCAAATATCTGGAGGTCATTTGTGCCACATTCCATCATGCTTTTAAACCAAAGGAAAAACTCATGAACTCACTATTTATGTATTTTTATGTCGTTTGTTTTGATGGATGAAGTGTTGGACTAATTGCAGATGTGTAAGGCAAATTTCCGTTTTATTACAGACAATAAAGTTTTATCTTATCTTATCTTACCTTAAACTAATTCTTGTATTGGCAAAATACTGGGACTTGACTTGGAATTGGGAGCTCTGCGACTTGAGACGACTGTTGCTTCTCAAAAAATGAACAAATAGCAACAGCCGCTCCTCACTTCTGAGTATTGACCACAACTTTATTTAATCTTATATTAAAAACTGGAGACCCAGAAAAGGCTTGAAACTAAGGGCGTATTCAGACCTACAAAACTTGGTCCGATTTAAACGGTCCAGAATTTGTTTTCCTGGAAAGTCAGAACTTTTTTTTCAGGTCTGAATAAAGACAAACAAACTCTGATCCGAATCAAACAAACGGCCCGAGACCACCTCTTCAGTCGGTCTCGGGCCGATTGCAAACAGATTCTGATGCGAATCACTTATTGTCTGAATACAAACAGCCTCGATCCGAAACAAACACGAAAAACATGCGCTTTTGGACTTGATGAGCCACCGTCACAAAGCACAGAGAGAGGGTTGTCCTACAGTGACAGAGCCGCTCATAACTGTGGTTTTGTCTTTGAATGTTCTGTCAGATTATCACTCTACTAAAGATATGTTTTCTAAGCATAATTTACCACCTACGCTATTTACTCTGTTGTCTACATTTGTCTGAAAACGTAAAGGCATTTTATCGCGCTTGTTTTTATCAAATAAAATACTTTCATTCATAACCCTGCATGTTTGCACAATAACAGCAAAACTGTAATGCTTGGACAGCCTTCTTACCCTGATGGAGAGACGAGGATTCGGATCCTTCCAAACCAGATCACGAAAGCGCCTCCGGGTCCTGACGCTGAGTCCGGATCGGATCGGATCAAACAAGCGGACTTTTGCTCTTTTCAGGTCTGAATACTCCCCAAAAGTAAGACTTGACTTGGTACTTGAAGCCAAAGACTTGATACTTCCAAACACTACCTCTGGAATAAACTAAATCAAAGGTCCAGGCTTTGAGACTTGAGCAGCTGCATCTGAAACAGATACTTCTGGGAGTGGAACAAGGGGACAACATGTGAATAGCAAAGAACAGATAATGGATCAACTTATAAGGAAATGTTCTTTACAGTCAAGTAGGAGAAATAAAGAAGGGAAGGCAAGGAAAGTTTATTTGTATAAACACAATTCATACACAAATACATTCAGGGAGCAGGAAGACAAACTTAAAAATGGCTATGCAAGAAAACAAGAGTGCAGATAAAGCATACAAGGCTCTAAGTGCAGTACAGTGCTTTATTATTATTAAGTGTTATGCTTTAGACTGGTTTGAAGTTTAGATATGCTGATTTGAACTCGGGTTGTCTTACTATTTCCAATGTTTAGCTCCCAGTGCGTCTTAATTTGGCCTGAGGGTTAGTTTTGTTCCTAGTATCCAATCATGTGTGAGCCTCAGGTCATGTGATCAGTGTTAATGAAAGCAGACAGTGGAGGTCATGTGACACAGTTCAAACCTGAGGCCAAAACCAGCAGCTGGAGTTTGACAGTTCTTCACATTCACTGCAGGACCTCCACACGACAGAGGTACTTGTTCACCATCTCATACAGAAAGTGATCTCAGGACATTTTGGTCTACTCAATTAAGAGGAACTGTGGAAAAGAAATGACTTAAATCTAATTCTACATTGTACGTTGTCTTCTGGGCGTCATAAATATTGAAGCATTACAACAGACGCACAAATAAAACTCTTGTTAAATCCAGTTGAGAGAAAAGCACAGACATCTTCTCATCTGCAAATGTACAAAGTACCCCTGAGTGCACATTTTTCAAGCTAAAATAGTCCATTGACTTCCACCCAAACCACAATGCTGGGCTGTGATTGGTCCAAACCGCCGTCAGGTCAAGTCTCAAATACAAACCTAAGATTGTCCGAATTTACCGACCTGGCCAGACTAGAAAAGAAATTCAGAAGAAAATTATGGACAATATTCATACTGTCAAATCATGATCATTGATTCCTGCTTTGTCTGATACTTTTACAGTACAGAAAAGGATGCAGAACATAAATTAAAGTTTATTTGATGGAAAGATCTAGGTGTTTACATGATCAGATTTTGAGGTTGGAAAAGGAGAAATATTCAAGTTATTGCTAATATTTCTGTTTGAGTTAGGGCTGGGCAATTCTTTGAGAAATCAAATTGAATGGTCAATTATTTGGTTGTATTCTTTGAATCAAAAGATCAAAAAAACAATCCTTTGTCAGTAAAAAGGTGTGATTTGGAGCAAAAGTCACATTGATGCAAAATGTTGATATATATTGTTGGTGGAGAAATTTATACCCCCGGACTGTAATCCCTGTTTACAAAAACAACCATTTATTCATGTTTTTTTCTACCACTAAATACCGTTAGGGGTCGCGGGTGACTGGAGCCTATCCAGTGACTTTGGGCCTTAGGCGGGGAAACACCCTGGACAGTGGCCAACTTGCCGCAGGGTTAGACAGACAACCATTCACTCTCTCATTCACTCACTAAGGGAAATTTACAGTGATGCCCAATTAACCTGAACATGCATGTTTTTGGAGGTGGGAGGAAACCGGAGAAAACCCACGGTGACACGGGGAGAACATGCAAACTCCACCCAGAGAGATCGTGAGACGTTGATATGGTCTGACCCGGGAATCGAACCCACGACCTCCTTATTGGGAAGCCAGAGCTCTAACCACTTGGCTACCGTGCAAAAACAACCAAGACTCAGAAAATTCAAATTAGGATAAGATTACTTTAAATTCAAAGGGAAAACACAACATTACAAAAGCATGTCTATTCCTGATCTAAATCCCACGTCTCTATTGACGTCCTCGTGTTCTCACAAACAAGCAAAGTTCAAAGTGTCGCTTTTATCTGTCCACCAGAAGTTTCTTTCTTCTTCTTTTAACATCTTTAAGTTAATTAGTCCTAAAATCTCTGGTTCACGCCATTTTTAGTTCACTTGTCTCTTCCTAAAACCATCCACTGAGACGAGTGAATAGATGAGAAATGTGTATGTGGCTTATTGTCGGGTTGCAACCAACAGGGGGCTGGAATTATGTGTTTGTAATTCAATAAATGTACATTGTATATATACTGTAACTGTATACACAATATTAAGGTCAAGAAATCACCTACATGTAGATGTGTTTTGTTTTTTTATTGCAACATCAACCTGCCAGGGAGTACAAGTGGAAATTAGCATTTTTTGCTATAACCTGGCACAAGCATCTCTCCTTTTTGGTTAATGCAATTGTCCCTGTACAAATAAAATCATAACATACCAAACCATGATGATCTCATCCAGTGTCCAAACTCAGAGACCAGTCTCAAGTTTGACACTTTGCTGACTTGAAACCTATAGCAAGATCAGCTGTGTGACAGTTCAGAGGTCAAATATACACTGGTCCTTGGGAATGCTTGTCTGCCTTAGTTCTTACAAATGCATTTTTACATCATTTAACTATTTGAATGATTAGAAATTATCAATACACTCAAACACACATAGAACATATTTTTTTTTCTAGCATACACTTTCAAAATTAAAAAATCGAGTAAAAGAGACTTTTTTTAGTTTTGTTTATGTTCATTAAGGCCGATTTTTTGTTTGTTTTTGACAACAAAATCAAAAATCGAAAATCATAATCGATCAATATGAGAAAAAATCAAGCCCTAGTTTCAGTATCAGTCCATTATTTCATTACAGCGCCTAAAACATTGCACATCTCTCCTTATGTAACCGTCTTTTCCTGCGGCCGTACAATATGAGAAGAGTGAAACTGTATTGTAGTTTACTGGAGGGTTTCCTGTATTTGTGCGTGTTTCTGTGTGACCCTCCCTTTTCCACATACCACAGAAAGAGCCCGGCCCGCAGCACTTTTACCACAAAACACAGGGACAATAGTGAACGTCCGCTCAGCAAAACCCAAGGACACCAGAGAAACCCAAACACTATCAGGACTGTAACGTGTGAGGAGAACTGCCTTTAGTGAGAAACTTTAAACTGGTTTCGGCCTCAGCTCCAGGTAGAAGTGGACAATATATCACATTTTAGATATTATCATGACAGACTCTATTACTTCCTGTGCAAAACTGCAGAACTGATAAGCTCTGCCTCTTCAGTGTCTTCAGATTTAAATTTTTGAACCATACAGACCTATTCAATTTGAGGCCCAGATCTGACACACTGGAACATTAAGTTGAATAGCTCCTCTCTACTTTAAATCTAGATATTTTGTTTAATAAATGAATTGACCAGACCCACTCTTTTCTGAGCTCTCAGTCATCAGCTGCAGGACAATACAAGATTACTCAAACATGCATAAACCATGCTTATCACAACTTTGAGTAAATTAAGGATGAGAGAAACAATTAAAACAAGGTGAAAAACTTAGAAAAATCGATTTTACACAAGAGGGCTCCTTTAAAGATGTCAGGATTATTAGTTTAATCGATAATCAGGATTATTCAAGTCACAATAGAATTGTAAAGTCAAAATTTTTAGAAGCACATTTTTGTTATTCTATAGAAACTGGGGTTGGCAATACATATATCAAGATTACAGAAAGAAATAATCAATGTTTGATACAGATGTGTTTAATCTCAGATAAATACATACAATTTTTAAGTTTTACTATCTTGAAAAGTAGATTTGTGATTTTTGTGAGCCCTGTCATGCAAAAAAAAACAAGTTGTCTCAGGTCACAGAACTCCAAGTCAAGTCTCAAGTCCATTTCATCAAGTCAAGCTTCAAGTTTATTGACCTTTATTTAGATTCAGAATCTCTTTTGCAGGAGAGCCCTGGGGGAAGGGTCAGGGGAGGCATTAATGGACATGTTTTTAGTTGGAGGAGGAAACCGGAGTACCCGGAGGAAACCGGAGTACCCGGAGGAAACCTACGCAGACACGGGGAGAACATGCAAACTCCACATAGAAAGGCCCCGGGTCGACTGGGAATTGAACCCAGAACCTTCTTGCTATGAGGCCAGAGCGCTAACCGCTGCGCCACCGTGTCGACCAAGTGATCAAAATAGTGACTCAAGTCTGACTCAAGACCAACTCACTACTTGCAAGTCCACACGTTTGCTTCTCAAAACATGTAACTCATTAATATTTATCTATTCATAAACCTCTTAAGTCAAAACATAGATTAGTTTTGTGTTTTTCCGGCAAGTGGAGATGTAACCAGTTTATTTACGTTATAATTACACAAAATTGTCTCTGTTGGTCTTTATTCTACATACCTGGCATCCAGTCACTGTGCTGTCATGGTCAGCCCACGTTTCTTCTTCGTGTGTCGAAACTTCAAAGAGTTTGGACCAACTGTTAACAGCATATATTAATTTTGTCCACTTTTATTGTAATCATGATTAAACGGAGACCGCTTCCAATCACTCGGCTGTGTCCTGTGGTTGACTCCTGCACCAACAATCATAAACCAGCACACACAACGCAGAAAGACACACACCGGTCACACAGAGTTGGGAATTTCACTGCGCTCTGTGGATGAGAATATAATGTGTAAGCGCAGTAATAATAAAAGGGTTGTGTGTTTGTTTTTCAGGTTGAAACAAAAGAGGAAGAGGAAGGAGGGACTAATGAGCTTTCGGAGGAAGAGGTGCGGCAGAGGATAGAGGAATACAACGCACATGTGTCGGAGAACGGCATGAAGCTGGTAAGAAGACTGAGTTTACACCTGCACACAGACAGAACACTGCAGAACTAGGACAGGACTAAGAAAACCAGGGCTAAAAGAGGCCAAACTACATCTACAGCAGGACTAATCTGTGTTCAAGCCACGCATCATTGCACCTGGAAAGAAGTAGCCACAGCACAAGCTGCATTTGGATTATTTAGAATACACAATAGGTGTTCAAAATGAAGTTGTATATGTGTTGTTGTCAGATTTAGCGTCATCTTAGCAAAAACACTTGACTAAAAATCAGATGCTTAAAAACTTGTTGAATGTACAAATTCTCTGAAGCACTTTTAGAGACGGATTATGGTAAAGAAAAGAACACTCAGGGCAACAATTCTGGACATACACCATCGTTCAAAGGTTTGGGTTTCTGAGACCGACACACCACACATTTGATGCTTCAGAAAAAAGCCAGTTTTGTAGCTTCTGTAACCAGCTAAACTGTTTTCAGCTGTGCTAACATGATCACATGAGGGTTTTCTAATCATTCATTAGCTTTAGACACAATGAACAAACACAGTGGAGTGAAATTTGCTGGAAATGGGTCTCTAGATAATAAACCAAAAAACAGACATTTCAATAATCATTTACCGCATTAACAATGTATATAGTTTATTTCTGATTAGTTTTATAGTTATCATAATTTAAAAAAAAAAAAATAACCCAGCTTTTCTTTCAAAATTTTAATTCCTAGTGTCTCGAAACTTAGTGTATATTTCCAACACAGTCTCAAGAAAGCGTACATTCACCACGACACAAAACCAGCGTATTATGAGCAAATTTTCACGCCTTTTTTGCGTATTTATGTTACACTGCGCATGTCCCTGCATGGTTGAAGCCACACTGGGACATTTTCTTTAGCTGTATTGGGTAAGTTTAGGCATCAAGCTACTAAAATGGGTAAGTTTAGGGCTGGGGCTTGGGGCAGGTTAAGATAAGATCAGGATTTTGTTAATATTGTAATATTAATTAAATAATATTGTACAGGTCAATTGGAATCAGTGTGAGTTTCCTCTTGTGAATGAATGAAAAAGTCTGTTTGAGTCTGTCTTTATGTGTTTACCCCGTGACAAGTTTGCTACTTTCCAGCGTGTTCCACCACCTAAGGCCCAAAGTCACCCATGACACCAAATGGGAACAAGCAGTTGTAGAAAAGGAATGAACAGTGGAAATTACTTAAACAAATGTGTTTCTCCTCACTTCTGCATTTGTGATCCGAAACATATTTAAAATTCATTCACAAAAATCTATGAAATTGTAAAAATACAAGTTGCATTCCATAATTTGATATAAACACTTGAAAAAACATAAACTAAAATCAGAGGACTTTTACTCGGAATTGGTTACTTGGAGAGATTTGAGACTTTCTGCTTGTCACAACAAAAGTCACATCTTTACTCTGACATAGTAGTAGTAGTAGTAGTAACACATACACATTTACAATTCTCTTCTGCAAAGCTACATCCTTGCTTTGTCTTTGTATAAAAAAATGAAACAACTTAAGAATAAGCTTCAGAGACAGAGATGTGTTAACTTTATATTTCTCTTTCTCTCCAGTCTTCAGACGGCTCATACAACGGTTTCATCAAAGTCCACTTGAGGCTGAGTCGACCCGTCACTGTCCAGGCTGTGGATAGTCCCGCCCCCGATGAACAGACGGCCAATCAGAACGCCCGGCTCTGCTCTGAGGGGAACGCGGAGGAGTCCACGTGTTCGAACACAGAGAAGCGGACGTCTTTTTACCTTCCGTGCGACTGTGTGAAGCAGCTCCACATCAGCTCGCTCACCACCACACGAGAGGTCATCCAGGGGCTGCTCAAGATGTTCACTGTGGTGGATAATCCCTGCAAGTTTGCCCTGTACAGGCAAACGCACCGAGACGGACAAGGTCAGCACACACACCAATATGACGTCTTATAGTCTAATAGTCTTATAGTCAAAAACAACAGTAAAAGAATATATAATCCTGTGTAAGTGCAGGAATAATTCAAATATATAGAGTACATGACAAATATGATATTATCTGCACTGTTTTTGTTTTATCTGATTGTCCTGTCTTTAATACCTAAAATGGCAAAGTAGAGGTAAAATGATAAGACAAGAACAATGCAAGTAAGAAATAATATTTGTCCCTTTAAAGCAGGAATTTAATCTTAAACTTTGTTGCTTACATCTTTTGCTTTGACCCAAGTTCCGGTGATCAAAGATGGCGGGCACTGTGTGTCAATGGCTTTTGCTCACGGATGTTCGTTGCCATCATGGTCGTTAGCTTTAGCCTAGGTACGTTACAGGTTCAGGAACATGCGCAGTTGTGTTTCCCCAATAATTCTTTGCGCGATGAGCGGGACGAGCTCGAGCCGAGTTACAGAGCGAGCAGCGGTAGTCAAAGCTAAAGCTGTTTTGTACAAAACTAAAACCGTCTGAACTGGAAAAAAATGTATGAAATGAAATAAGAATTGACACAAAATCTGATGGTTCTTAAAGCTGTAGAAGCTGCTTCTGCCGAACACGAGCAGTTTGTGTTTGCATTGCGCTCTAGAGAAAAAATGCTTTCTAGTCTGTAGAGGGATTTTCCCGCTGCAGCACCAATGGAGCGGCCACTGAGGCTGATTTACAACGACTACAAGCTAGCAATGTCCTATCCAGATAATATGATAGATCCATGCTCTGCCCAGTCAGAGAGATAGATGGCCATTTCTGTTTTCCAATACCTGATCTCATCAGATCAGAATTAAACAAGATGAGACTTGTTAGTGCTTGAATGGAAGACTATTGGAACACCAGGTGTCATCAAGGGCCACATCTTGAAACACAGACTAATTGGAGGAACAATCTGGGCCATTTAAACAAGGTCATATAGTAAAAAGATGTAATGGGTGCATTGAGAACAAGTAAAAGTGGATCACAAGACATTTCTTCAGGTATAATACCCTTATATTACACATTGAACTGCTTGATAATGGCATTTAAAACATTAGATTTTCAAAGCTCTTGCTGTTTGTGTGAATTCTTCAGGTGATCTGAGGCCAACAAAAATTAGAAAATTAAAATTGGTCAAATTGGTCAGTTGGTTCCCATGCCACAGTTTGGACATGACTGGGCAAGACACTTCTCCCACATCATGAGTCTATTGTGTGAAAAAGTGATTGGTGTGATAAAGAGCACAGATTGTCAAAACTGTGAAAGAAAGGACGTTTATTTTGTGAAACTTCACTCAAAGCATAGCTATTGAACAATAAAAACTCTGTATGGACAAAGTAAGAAAGTGCACCTGGCAATAGTGCAGGATGAGCTTTTTTAAGTCCCATCAGGACTCACTCTGTCCAGGACTGACATGTTTCATTGTTGTATGTTGTTTTCAGACCTGTTCCAGAAGCTGCCGCTGTGGGAGCGCCCCCTGCTGCTCAGGCTGATCGCAGGTCCAGACACAGACACACTCAGCTTCGTCCTGAAGGAGAACGAGACCGGAGAAGTGGAGGTAAGTGGTAACTCAGCGATGGGCACTTATTTTTCCCCGAGGGCCATATTCAAATCCAGACAGGGCCATGAGCTACAAACCTGACTGAACTTATTCTGGAGATGTTTCTTTTACCCGAGCTAACAAACCCAGACATGAATCTCTCTGATAAACTGTACTCACATTATGTTAAAACAATGGAGGGCAGTTTTTTTTTCTCCAAGGCCATATTTGGATCCAGACTAAGGGCCGAACCACAATTATAGGCGTAAGAATTATCTTAAAGGTTAAGGTTTATATCTATTATTGTGTCCATTTATATTAAGAACACAAGTGCAAACACAATCACCCAGTCAATCAAAGAAAAGAAATATACACTGCAAAAAATGTATTTCTAGATTTGCTAAAAATGCCTTGAAATCTGGATTTTATTTAATTGATTGATTGATTTTTTTTAGTTTAGTGCCAAAGAAACTTGGCATTGTTTACATTCATATTCATAATAACAGAATAGCACGACTCTTGAAAAGGAGTGAGCAGAAGCTACCTTATATTCCCCTATTCATTACAATTCTATATTTTATGGTTGCATGTGGTTATGTCTGTTTACACAAATAATCTTTATTTTTTTCTGGTTAAGGTAGTTTTACTTAACCTGGATTATTAATTTGTTTCTGGGATGTTTTTTTACCTTGATTCAATAAAGTTGCAAATTTGTTTCAAGCTCAAATCTGTAAAATGCCTTAAAACTAGGGATGCACCGATCCGATACCTGGATCGGATATCGGCGCCGATCCAGGCATTTTGCTGGATCGGGTATCGACTCCATGATATCGGTTCAGCCGATACCATAGTTTTGGACATAATGAGACTATTTTACAGGGTGGTGTTGATCCATAACGTTTCATAATACTGGCATTTTATTCAGATTAAGTTGTTAAGTTGTGACTTGCACTATAAACAACAGTTACATAACACAATATGGCCAAATGTATTAAGTTTTAATAAGAAAAAGAAGCAATTTCAGTCCTTTCACTGGTATCGGTGGATATCGGGTATCTGCAGATAGTTAAAGCCAAATATCGGATCGATATCGGAACAGAAAAAGCTGGATCGGTGCATCCCTACTTAAAACAAGTGAAAAATGCCGCAAAATATTAGCATTTTTTCTTTACTTATATGGCTAAACAAGCTAAATTAGGATGAATATTCTGAATTCTAGTAGTTTTAACTGTGTTTTGCTGTGTAATGCTTATTCTCAAAAATATGCCTGATTAAAACAGACTGAGGGCCGCTGTTTGCCCAGGTCTGTTTAAAAGAAACCAGAAAAGTTCCACAATACCTTTAACGTATTTTACAGAATTCTAACACATTTGTCTGTTTCCAGTGGCACGCCTTCTCCGTCCCAGAGCTGCAAAACTTCTGGGATTCTTGAAAAGGAGGAGTCTGAGCGCGTCCGGGCCGTGGAGCAGAAATACAACGTTTACCGGAAGAAACTACAGGAGGCGCTGCAACGGCTCGACCCCCAATGACCCCGGATTTGCCCTTTGACCTTAGCATCTTTCAAACCCAGGGAACACGGCGGCTCTTCTTTTTTTTTCCGACGCCGGTTCTGTTCTGAGCAAACTCCATACAAACTATTTCTCAGGCCCTACTTGAACTTTTAAAACAATCGCTGCGTAAAAATATACGTTACATTTGTTCAATCTGATAAAAAATATAGATAGTATAAAAAATTCTTAATCTAACAAATGTAGCGGTGTTATTTCCTGCAATGTCTCTCCATGAAAAGACTGAGAAACAGAAGATGTTTTAGTGTAAATGGACTCGACGCACAAAGAGGATGTAAAATGTGGATAGTTAAGGTTTGTTCTGCTGGTTTTTTCCCACTTCTTCTGCTGCTGCTGCTGCTAATGCAAAGTGTTACTTAAACCGTCCGCATGATCATCTTTCGCCTTTTACAGACACAAAAACGCATGGTCTGAGCAGCGCTTCCTGGGACAAGAGGACAATCATTACGTTGAGTTTCACATCACACGGAGCAAGTGTTAGAGATGTAAAGAGTTTGAAATGGGTTAGAAGTGACTTAAAGGGCTTTTCTATTAAACAAACTCACTGGACATGGTAAAAAGCCTTGTGAGCCTCCGGGCCGCCGCACTTTTCCAGCGCCGCCACTCGCTCTTGCAAACATGAAATGCGAAAAAATAGAAAAGGTGGGGTAGTTAACTTTTGTAGTTGTAAATTAGTAAACTTTGTGTTTTCCATTAAAAAGTCTTTGATCCATGCAGCACTTTTTGAAAAGAACAAGACTTCTCTGTACTGTCTGAACTGATTAATAATGAAATTCTAAAAAGGAGCTGAATGCTGCGCTCTGATTGGCATATTTCACTTTTTCAAGACCTGAGATGACTTTAGATGCTTTTGCTTGAAACAAATTTGCCAAGGAAGTAAAAATCTACTGGCGAATAATTTGGCTCAAAATAAGAGAAACACCTTGAAACAAGAGAAATACTGAGGTTCATCAATCAAAATAAAACTGAAAATTGACAAAAAAAAACTTAAATATTCGCATTTAAAGACATTTTAGTTCATCTAAAACACATTTTGCAGTGAGTAATGTGTCCTGCATCAGTCGTGTCACAAATACGCCCCCTGGTGGATGTTTGATGGAAAAGCCCTTTGTCAGTTTAATAAGAGGGAGAAGAATCTTACTTTTTATTTTTCTCAGGGAACAACAAGATGATGAGAGGAAAGAGCTGTCTCTTCCACGGTTTTAATCATAAAGTCTTTCTGATTTTCTCAAAATATGTAAACATGGAGATTTATAATAATAACTGCAATTCTTTTCTTAAAAGATCAAGGATTTTTGTTCAAACTTTATAAGTCACAAAGTACAAATGAATGAGATGCTCTGTAATCAGAAGAAGGTTTGAATGTGAAGGGTTTTTGCACCAAAGTTTAGAGGAATCACACTGGCCACTTTATTAGGGACAACTTCTTTAACTCTCCAAGTACAACCACATCTAAACTATCCTAAATTAAAGTGCAATATTGGTTAAATCAAACCAAATGTATTTGTTTTTGTAGAGCCCAAAATCACAACAACATTGGCCTCTGATCACTTGTCAAGATTGTGGCAAAAAGAAATGTTAAACATTAGAATTAGAATCAGTCATTGGTTAAGAATTAGACCCAACACAAAGGTAAGCCGAAGATCTATAGAATGGCTTCAAGTACCACATTTTTCATTATCTTTCACTGACATTGTCCCAGAAACCAACCAAGTCCACAATACTGATTTAACTTTATGGAATAATAAAGAAAATTAAATGTGCCATAAACGTCTAAGGGCTTGTTTATCAATCCAGCTGCTAGATTACAAGCGCAAACTGACTAGAAAAACAATCATATTCATTTCTATCATTGAAATCAATGGGTCTCTATTAAAGGAGCCCTATCATGTTTTTTCCAACTCTTTAGAAATAAAGTAGAACATATGTAGATCAGCAATTTACATTTTGCTCACTGTAAAACCCCAAAATGATCTAAAACAGCTTAAAAATAGAAACAGCTCCAGTGACTTCCTGTTTAAAACGGCAGAAGTACTAAGCCCCGCCTCCTCACTTTAAAATGTAACTGTAACAAGCAACAGATTTTAATTGACTCATTTTAATTGTTGGAAAGTGACTCTGGAACAGTTTTGAACCACACATGCTTTTTTAATTATAACAAGTAAATACAGACAAGTGGGCGGGGCCAAAGACAAAGTGGGCGAGCAAAAGCTGTAAAAGAAAAAAGTGTCTTTAGTTCTCCCCACGCAGTTATGCCGCTTCCTGGTTAGCATACCTTTCCCAAAAACCCCAAACTTAAAAAAAAATTTACTTAACCTAAGCCTAACCCTAATTCTAACCCAAACCCTACCCAAATCCCTGAAGTAAATATTTTAAAATATAAACTTTTGCTAGCACAGCCACCAATGCAAAGTGATGGTGTTTGGCATAACTGAGTTGGGAAAAAAATCTGGCAAGAAAAACATATATGTATCAATTCAAATACAACTTTGACTAAACTAATGATAAGGGAATGTACAAGTGCTGGTCAACGAATTAGAATAATTTGAAATGGTGCAATCATGAAATTCTTTGAATGCATTTGTTGTGCAGAAAGAAATTCAGGTGTTCACCGCACCTGTCCTACTCGTTAGAGTAATCACAGAACTCGTTACCTGTAAAAAACCTGCTCAGCTGAGCTTTCCAAAAGGTCCATTTAGGCCATTTAACTGTGACACTGTTGTTCCATTGAATTAGAATAATGGAGAAACCGTTTCATTGAATTAGAATAATTTTATTATAATTAGAATCATCACTTTCTCAGTATTTTTTTGGCTGCCCCCTTGGCTTGTATGACTGCCTGAAGTCTCCGCGGCATCGATTTGACCAGCTTGTTGCAAGTTTACGCACTCACAGCTTCCCAAGCAGTGGCTGATGTTCTGCTTCAGTTGGTCCAGCTTAGTCGGCTTTCTGTCGCGAATTTTCCGCTTAATGATGGCCCAAAGGTTTTCAATGACTCGGCTTCAAATATCGCGTTCCAGCAGTAAAAACCCATAGACATACTATGGTAAAACCGATGCTGAACAAGAAACAAATGCAGAAACGGCTGAAGTGGGCCAAACAACACGGCGAGTGGACTGCTGAAGACTGGCAGAAAGTGGTCTTCAGTGACGAATCACGCTTTTGCATCTCCTTTGGTGACCAAGGTCTTCGTGTCTGGCGTCGTGGTGGCGAAACCTACAACCACGAGTGCGTGAAAAGATCCGTCAAGTTTCCCCAGAGCGTTATGGTCTGGGGATGCATGTCTGCTCGAGGTGTAGGGAAACTCTGCTTCCTCAAGAAGACTGTCAATGCTGCCGTATATCAAGATGTTCTGGAAACGTTCCTGATTCCGACTGTTGAGGAACAGTTCGGCGAAGAAGACTTCATATTTCAACAGGATCTTGCACCGGCTCATGCGGCAAAGTCGACCAAAGATTGGTTCACTAGAAAACAACTTGAAGTTTTGGCATGGCCGGCCAACTCGCCTGACCTCAATGTCATTGAAAACCTTTGGGCCATCATCAAGCGGAAAATTCGCGACAGAAAGCCGACTAAGCTGGACCAACTGAAGCAGAACATCAGCCACTGCCTGGAAGCTGTGAGTGCGTAAACTTGCAACAAGCTGGTCAAATCGATGCCGCGGAGACTTCAGGCAGTCATACAAGCCAAGGGGGCAGCCAAAAAAAATACTGAGAAAGTGATGATTCTAATTATAATAAAAATTATTCTAATTCAATGAAACGGTTTCTCCATTATTCTAATTCAATGGAACAACAGTGTCACAGTTAAATGGCCTAAATGGACCTTTTGGAAAGCTCAGCTGAGCAGGTTTTTTACAGGTAACGAGTTCTGTGATTACTCTAACGAGTAGGACAGGTGCGGTGAACACCTGAATTTCTTTCTGCACAACAAATGCATTCAAAGAATTTCATGATTGCACCATTTCAAATTATTCTAATTCGTTGACCAGCACTTGTAGTTATAACAAGTTCAAATCATTGAATCATTGATTTACATGATAGGCCCTCTTTAAAAACAAAGTGCACCTTTGAAAAAACAACATTTGATTACAAAAAAGTTTGAATCAACATTATAGTTTATTTGTAAATGTACTCCTTGTATTCTTGTGGAAGTCTTCAGTCGTCGTATTTAAAGAGCGACACGGTGGGGCAGCAGTTAGTGCTCTGGCCTCACAGCCAGAAGGTCTCTGTGGAGTTTTCATGCTCTCCTTGTGTCTGCGAAGGTTTCCTCTGGGTATTCCGATTTCCTCTGTCACTAAGAACATGTCTAGTAGCGTCTCCCCTTTCCAGGACCACAGATGAGCTGTAAAAGCTAGAATCAGTGCTATTGTGCTTAAAGTAATGTACATTTTCTTAAATGCCCACTGTGTATCTTTCTGGAGGTGAAAACACAATTCGCTAAAAATAGAAAGTTAAAGACCTAGTTTGGGACATTCTGATTGTCTCTAAATGCATTTTAATTGCATGTAATGTGAAACAATACAGCCAGCTACAGCTTTTGTCCTCACACAAGTCTGCTCAAAGTAAAGAAGCAGCTTTTTATTATTTATTTAGTGTAACAAATAAATCTAACAAAAACGTTATTCTAAGTTTGCTTTTTGCAGTGCATCTCTATAAAGCACAATATTTACAACCTTCATTTCAACCTCTATAAAGTTGATAATGTGTTTAAGGTTATGGTGCATTATCATAATTAATTTACAATATCGAATCAATCCTAAACTAACTTTAAAATATTCCTGCTAAAGTGGCCGGTGTGTTTTTATCGTCTGAGAAAGTCTATCGGTTCTGTTTGTATATAAAGGTTGTATTGGAATAATTATAATTGCACATTTGCAGCACAAACAGATTTCCCAAATATTTCGTAAAGTGTTCAAAACGTAGTGACGCTGTGTTGATGTGTTGAAGCTTGTCCCGGAGATGTTTTAGAAGACAAGAGTTCTGCTTTCATTTCCATAATGTGCATATGTCACGTTTATAATCAGCCCCAGAGCGTCTCTCGTCCTGTTTCTGCGAGAACTGAATCATGCATTTGAAACGAGAAACGTCCATTTATTTATCTCCTGCAAATTACATGACAGTTTTTCACACTGACTTTGGCTCAAACTGGCTGAAAACATCAAACAAGAACAGATATATGGTTTGTTCTAAACATTTTACATTACATATTGTAGACTATATGTTTACATTTGTGTGCATAGTATGAACTGAACTCAACTCGACAGAGACATTTTATAAAAGAGGAAACAAATTAAAAGAATACAATCCGTCTGCGTCCATGAATGTCTTACATTCAAGAGGTGCACAGTTTGGAATAGAGAGTGGATGAGGGACAATATGAGGCTCAAAGTCTGGCCCTGGTGTCGTCCCATGTCTCCAGAGGATTTTAGAATCATACAAATTACACCCAGATGTTACTGTAAACAGTTAAAGGTGCACCATTTCTGCAGGTGAAAAGTAAACTTTACAATTCAATACAAACAGGAAAATAAAAAAATTTTTTGCCATGATTTGGAAAGAATACAGCTAAAGGAGCTGCTTATCCATGGAAATAAACAGGAGTCTGTTTTTTATGTCTGTGTTTGTTTTTGCTATAAAACTTATTGTCCCATAGGAGACACAATAAAAGTGAAGTTGAAGTTGGAGGAGGCCCTCCTCTTGACCAAATAATAGTTCGTTTTGTGGCCATGCAACTCACTCACAGTAAAGTCACATAATTTTATAATTTTTTCAGTGTAACAAAGATCTCTAAACCAGGGGGTTTGAACCTTTTTGACCTTGAGGCCTAAATATTCTTGTGCAAAGTAACCTGTGGTCCAATCTTATATTAAATGTGCCCTATGGGCCAAGATATTGTTACTCACATTTACAATGTTTTTACATTATAAATGTGAGTAACAATAACTGACTCCATTTAGAAATATTTTGGCTTGAAATAACAAGTTGCCAGCATTTTTACCTGTGTTGTTGACAAATTTAATTCAAGCTAAAACATCCTGAATCTAATTGGCCAACGACATAAGCCAAAAAAGCAATTGAGGTGCACAGTGGCAGAGTGGTTGGAGCTCTGGCTGAGCCAAGTCAATATTTCACAATCTCTCTGGAGTTTGCATGTTCTGCCTGTGTCACCATGGGGCTCCTCCCACCTCCAAAAACATGTTTAGGTTATTTGGACATGAGTGAATATTTACTACAGTAAATTAATGTGAAAGTGAAGGGTTGTCTGCACTTTTTGGAGCCTACACTCAATATTCTTCAAAACACTGCCCACTAAAAACACTTGACTAATCTAAAAATAAATACAATTTATTTATTTTACGCTGCATTTATGTAAAAGGGAAAACTGTTTTGCCATTTGAGTCAAAGTCATTGAGTAAAACCTGAAGATTTTGCGGTGATTTAGTTCAAAGTCCACAGAAGCACATGTGTCTGTTCCTGCTCAGTGCCTTGGTTTCTGAGCCTCTGTTTCTGAACCGACATTGTCTTTTTCTGCTGTTTTACGTTTGTTTTAATTTATTTGTCGCTGTGAGGGTTTGGACAAAAGCACGTATTTATTTATTCGGCTCTGGAAATGATCTGTGCTTTTATTTTGAAAGAGTTGTGTAAATATATGAAGTGTACAGAGTTATGAACTGAAAATAAAATGTCATCCCTTTAATTGTGTCTCTGGTCTTTCATTTCTTCTACTGTGAATGTCATTGAAAGGTTCTGTGATTATTTCCACCTTGTGATGTCATTTCGTAGCAGTGTTAATATTACCAGCCATTTTAGTCTTAATTTAACCAATTTATCTCACAACACATGGAGTTTTTTTGTTTTTTGTTTTGTTTTTGTTTTTGAATTGTCGATTTTTCCAGATGAAATTATACAAAAAGTTTCCAATGTTTTTTGTTGTCATGAGCATTCAAGCCGTTGAAACAAGGCTAAAACATTAGCTGCAACATTCTAATGAAAATGATGAGTTTAAAGAAACAGTATGCACTTCCTGCTATTATACTTGATGACATCACAAGGTGGAACAGCAAGACGTTCGCAGACTAGTATGTGTGATTTGGGGGTCACCTCCAGTGTCTTTTGATGACAAAACAGCATAATAACATGCAACACAATAACATTACATAATATAGGCTTTTAAAAGAGTTTTAACGATATTCAAATCTCATGATACAATATTTTTTTTAATATGAAGCTCACAATACAATATTTATCACAATATCATGATACAGAGGGCACACAATACTCAGATTATACTTACATATTAAAGCCATATTTCCTCAATCATGTGTCTCATTCACTGATTCCTTTTCTGCAAATCCACGGCTCTAAAATACTCTCACCATATTCTAGATTGTTTTTTCTTGTTTTGTTTCTTTAGAATTTTTAAATAAAATGTGTTAATGTCATGAACTCAGAAATGTTGTTGATGCAAAGTCATGCTGTTTAAAGGTACACTGTGTAACTTTTGACCAAAAATCGATTTGACTAAAACCATGTTTTTGTCAATTAGATTTTTTGTTGCACTAAATAAACAATAAAAATCTGTGTCTTTACTTTGAACGGCTTGTGGGCTGATATTTGCCCAAGAGGAGGGCTTCCTCTTGTATTTTTCTATCGAAAAATGGTTCCTTTAGCTATATTTTTTTTTCCACATACGGCTTAAAAAGTATTTTACTCCATACCAGCACGCCAAAGCCTGATCTCGTCAGATCCCAGCAGCTAAGCAGGGTTGGGCCTGGGCAGTACTCGGATGGGAGGAACCTCAGGTGCCACATTGGGGCAACAGAGGAGAAACTCGTTGTTGTGTCCTTAGGCAAGACACTTCACCCACATTGCCTAGTATGGTTCTGGTGTGTGTGTGTATGAATGGTTGATGGTGGTCGGAGGGGCCGATGGCGCAAAATGGCAGCCTCGCTTCCGTCAGTCTGCCACAGGGCAGCTGTGGCTACAATAGTAGCTTACCACCACCCAGTATGGAGTGAATGAATAATGCCTAATGTGAAGTGTCTTTGGGTGTCTTGAAAAGCGCTATATAAATCCAATGCATTATTATTATTATTATTATATAGAGTGTCCTACAACATGATTTTTAATGTTCGATTTCTATTGAACTTTGTTGTTGACTTTTCACCTCCAGAGAGTTACATGTGCACCTTTAACAGGTGACAATCATCATAACATCATTACAACTTTAAACACATGTACAGCATTTACTACAGGTCAAAAATGATCCCTGACCTCCTTTGTAAAACCCAATTTTGTTCATTGACAAAATATGTCTAAGACGATTTTTGTTCTTTATCAATAGGTTTTTCAACAGCAAAGCAAAGATACTGCTTTGGGGAAAACAAAATTAATGTTCAGAAATGTAAAAGTTCTGCTGTTGTTTTCTGCTGTAAAATTTAAGAAAATGTACAAAGTTTTTTTTCATGTGTCATATTTTATACCAATTTAAGCGGGTATTCATGTTCGCTGACAACATCTGTATTAAATATGACTTTATGTGATAATTATGATGTCACGTGAACAGAAGAGATATACTTTTACATGACATTATGCTTGTGTTTACAGAATGTCTCCAACAGGTGGCAGCACGTTCCTTAAACATTGAGTCTGAAGTGTCAGATTCAGAATCAGAGGTGAGAATCAGCCTCTTTCTTTCATTTATGTACATTTCTCGTCTTCTAACTTGATAGATATTTTAATTTTCCCACAGGAACAATATTTTTATGATTTTTTATGAATCAGTCTATTCTGATGTTTTTTCACTTGTCAAATGAAAATACATCAGAAACTTCTCCCAAAAATCTGTTGCCAAGCACATTTTGCATTTTTAGCTGAAATAATGCTCAATTAATGTAAACTCCAAAATCCCAATCAGCTTTGTTCAGAGTTCAGCCTGTTTGGTTGATAAAATAGCAAAGAGGTGCAAAAGCATAAATGATTGGTGTCAGAATTAAATAAATACTCAAACTGCAGAGAGCCTGAGTATCAGAAGCCATGTTTCCAGGGTGATGATAAGGTATTCTGTTTTCTCTGCACAAAGCAGCTGAAGATTTCATTTGGGGACTCATGTTTTATGAGACTTCTATTGCCGCGGTAGGTTGCTCACTTAAATCTGCAGTTATTTAAGTTAATTAGATACACTGAAAAAAGATTTTAGTTGAATTTACTTGAAAAAATTTCTTCAATTTGTAACACTAGATTGAATTAGGTTTGTGCAAAGTAAGATATACAGTTTAATGAAGTAATATTTTAATTGAGATTTCATTGAAATATTAAGTTGGTTGAAATGACATACCTAATTTGGTCTAACTTATAAAAAGACAGAAAATCAACTTGATATTTTCTAATCATTGGATTTAAAATTATTCTTTACTTTTTGACAAAAAACTATACAAATATAACTTAAAATTCTAGGTGTTTGTATTTATTATTTTGCTTTACTCTGGATAAAAAAGGGAAGCTAAAAATACGCATTACTTAGTATAAATATATGCACAACATAATAGACAACACATAGAGATCATTGTTTGTACTTTAATAAAACATGCCAGGAAACCAAAACTCCACGGTTTACAAGTAGCAGAGTGAACCTCTCTAACTCAGGTGCCAAATGCCACCTCAAAATATCTCATTAAACAATGTTTCAACTGGTACTGCAAAAGTATCTCAGTATGAACCATTAGTGTTTGTACACTTTGCTGAAAAAAACTACCACAGCTATTTGAATTAAACAAAAAAAAGTGTATTTGCCATTAGCTTTCTGCATTTTTTCTACACTTTAAGTGGGGTAGCTTATTTTCACAGAGCAAAAACGATTTAGGTTATAGATCTGAAAACTTCTCATCTTAAATCCTTCAACATATGGTTAAACTCAACATGTTCCATTTTGGATGCATATATGGTCAATAAAAACAAGTAAAACTGGAGAGGACTGCTCAAGTACAGCCAATCAGAGAGCTCCATTCGGCTTCAATGATAAATAAAAGTGTATTATTCAGGTCAGACACTATTCAGTGATCACATTTTTTTCTAAGGTGCTTTTATTCATATACTTTTAGTGAAAAACACAGTTTACAAATGTACATGTAAAAAAAAATGCTACCCCAACTTTGAAATGATTACTCGGCATTTTGCAGTTTCCCATACAGACTGCTAACTTTTGGGGACATCTTTTGAGGCTCTAACTCCATGATAATTTTCTGGAAAACCTCAAATGTAAAGCGAAGGACTTTGGATAAGCCAGGTTAAGGACATAGATCAAACCTAAAAGGAGTGCACATGCTGATGCGACAGACCGTTTAGCACCTCCACTCTTTCGATGACCACACCAATGTCCACAGGAGGCTCTTCCAAACAGTGTACCTCTGTGCGAATGACAAAAACTGCCATGATGACGTCTTCCAGGTCTCTCAGCATCTCAGCTCTGTGACTGTCCTATAGAATAAGACAACAAATCTTAGTCCATGCTTTTTGTAGTTTCTTACACAGCTAGAGTCATACTCTGCCATCTTCATCAAATTCATTATTGCAAAATAAAAAAATAAAAAAAATTCAATATCTATAGCAACTGGCAAACAGTTTCTTTTAATGCAGCTTACTCTTTTCAGAATAATTTTAATGCATTTTCAATTTGGAATTTATGTGGTAAACATGATTTGTGCAAGTCAATTTATGAATTGTAATGTTTTATTTTGACGTGTTAAATGTTTGTAAGTCAAGGACTGCAGATGGAAAGTTGCTTTGTGCTAAATCTGGTGCAGCCATCTTTTTAATGTAACTGCACATTGTCCTTCAAATAAATAAACTAAACTAAACTAAATTCTGAATAATCCTTATTGTTACAAAAGATTATCCCTTTGAGAATTACTTACAGCATATTCCTTAATGAGAAGATGTACATCCTCTCCAAGGAAAGAGACAAGAGCTTATCTTAATGTTTTCTTGGGTAAACTTCATGAATGAATAGCCAAAATATGTCAATGCAAACTCTGCAATTTGATGGTGCCATATAAAAACAAAACAAAAAAGCCCTTATTTAATAATAAAAGATGATTCTGAAATGTGCAATATCCTTGGATCATATAAGCACAGATTTTGAGGCGTGTATTAGACTCTTAGTAATTTGTTTACTGACAGTAATTCTGCATTGTTCTTATCTGGCTGCTTCATTAAGAGCAATAATCTAAAATGTAATCAAAATGCTAAAGTGTTAGAGATTCTAATAGACCCAACAATAAAGTAAAATCCTTCCTTTTTTAAGATGCAATCTGAAACAAAACTTACCTTTACAATTGCAGATGCTTGGTCAAGGCTCTCTACCAGCAACTGAGGAANGGCGTATGCTGAGGCCAGAAAATTAGAAAGATCAAAGAATTGGTGCAATTGGTCGGAGTGTTGGTTGCCATGCGGACATGTTTGACAGTGACTGGGGCAAGAACTTCTCCAGCATCAATGAGTTCTAGTTGTGGTGAGAAAGGTTGGTTGGTGAATAAAAGACGAGATTGTAAACGGGTGAAAGGATAAGGCGTTGTATTTTGTGAGACTTCACTCAGAGGGAGCTAGCTATTGAAACAACTAAAAACTCTGTGGATAGGACCAAAGTAAGAAAGTGCACCTGGCAATAGTGCAGGATGAGCTTTTTTAAGTCCCATCAGGACTCACTCTGTCCAGGACTGACATGTTTCATTGTTGTATGTTGTTTTCAGACCTGTTCCAGAGAGCTGCCGCTGTGGGAGCGCCCCCTGCTGCTCAGGCTGATCGCAGGTCCAGACACAGACACACTCAGCTTCGTCCTGAAGGAGAACGAGACCGGAGAAGTGGAGGTAAGTGGTAACTCAGCGATGGGCACTTATTTTTCCCCGAGGGCCATATTCAAATCCAGACAGGGCCATGAGCTACAACCTGACTGAACTTATTCTGGAGATGTTTCTTTTACCCGAGCTAACAAACCCAGACATGAATCTCTCTGATAAACTGTACTCACATTATGTTAAAACAATGGAGGGCAGTTTTTTTTTTCTCCAAGGGCCATATTTGGATCCAGACTAAGGGCCGAACCACAATTATAGGCGTAAGAATTTATCTTAAAGGTTAAGGTTTATATCTATTATTGTGTCCATTTATATTAAGAACACAAGTGCAAACACAATCACCCAGTCAATCAAAGAAAAGAAATATACACTGCAAAAAATGTATTTCTAGATTTGCTAAAAATGCCTTGAAATCTGGATTTTATTTAATTGATTGATTGATTTTTTTTTAGTTTAGTGCCAAAGAAACTTGGCATTGTTTACATTCATATTCATAATAACAGAATAGCACGACTCTTGAAAAGGAGTGAGCAGAAGCTACCTTATATTCCCCTATTCATTACAATTCTATATTTTATGGTTGCATGTGGTTATGTCTGTTTACACAAATAATCTTTATTTTTTTCTGGTTAAGGTAGTTTTACTTAACCTGGATTATTAATTTGTTTCTGGGATGTTTTTTTACCTTGATTCAATAAAGTTGCAAATTTGTTTCAAGCTCAAATCTGTAAAATGCCTTAAAACTAGGGATGCACCGATCCGATACCTGGATCGGATATCGGCGCCGATCCAGGGCATTTGCTGGATCGGGTATCGACTCCATGATATCGGTTCAGCCGATCCATAGTTTTGGACATAATGAGACTATTTTACAGGGTGGTGTTGATCCATAACGTTTCATAATACTGCAGATTAAGTTGTTAAGTTGTGACTTGCACTATAAACAACAGTTACATAACACAATATGGCCAAATGTATTAAGTTTTAATAAGAAAAAGAAGCAATTTCAGTCCTTTCCTGGTATCGGTGGATATCGGGTATCTGCAGATAGTTAAAGCCAAATATCGGGGATCGATATCGGAAAGAAAAAGCTGGATCGGTGCATCCCTACTTAAACAAGTGAAAAATGCCGCAAAATATTAGCATTTTTCTTTACTTATATGGCTAACAAGCTAAATTAGGATGAATATTCTGAATTCTAGTAGTTTTAACTGTGTTTTGCTGTGTAATGCTTATTCTCAAAAATTGGCTGATTAAAACAGACTGAGGGCCGCTGTTTGCCCAGGTCTGTTTTAAAAGAAACCAGAAAAGTTCCACAATACCTTTAACGTATTTTACAGAATTCTAACACATTTGTCTGTTTCCAGTGGCACGCCTTCTCCGTCCAGAGCTGCAAAACTTTCTGGGGATTCTTGAAAGGAGGAGTCTGAGCGCGTCCGGGCGGTGGAGCAGAAATACAACGTTTACCGGAAGAAACTACAGGAGGCGCTGCAACGGCTCGACCCCAATGACCCCGGGATTTGCCCTTTGACCTTAGCATCTTTCAACCCAGGGAACACGGCGGCTCTTCTTTTTTTTTCCGGACGCCGGTTCTGTTCTGAGCAAACTCCATACAAACTATTTTCTCAGGCCCTACTTGAACTTTTAAAACAATCGCTGGCGTAAAAATTACGTTACATTTGTTCAATCTGATAAAAAATATAGATAGTATAAAAAATTCTTAATCTAACAAATGTAGCGGTGTTATTTCCTGCAATGTCTCTCCATGAAAAGACTGAGAAACAGAAGATGTTTTGAGTGTAATGGACTCGACGCACAAAGAGGATGTAAAATGTGGATAGTTAAGGTTTGTTCTGCTGGTTTTTTCCCACTTCTTCTGCTCTGCTAGCTGCCTAATGCAAAGTGTTACTTAAAACCGTCCGCATGATCATCTTTCGCCTTTACCAGACACAAAAACGCATGGTCTGAGCAGCGCTTTCCTGGGACAAGAGGACAATCATTACGTTGAGTTTCACATCACACGGAGCAAGTGTAGAGATGTAAAGAGTTTGAAATGGGTTAGAAGTGACTTAAAGGGCTTTTCTATTAAACAAACTCACTGGACATGGTAAAAGCCTTGTGAGCCTCCGGCCGCCGCACTTTTTCCAGCGCCGCCACTCGCTCTTGCAAACATGAAATGCGAAAAAAATAGAAAGGTGGGGTAGTTTAACTTTTGTAGTTGTAAATTAGTAAACTTTGTGTTTTCCCATTAAAAAGTCTTTGATCCATGCAGCACTTTTTGAAAAGAACAAGACTTCTCTGTACTGTGTCTGAACTGATTAATAATGAAAATTCCTAAAAAGGAGCTGTAAATGCTGCCAGCTCTGATTGGCATATTTTTCACTTTTTTAAGACTTGAGATGACTTTAGATGCTTTTGCATTGATACAAATTTGCCAAGGAAGTAAAAAATCTACTGGCGAATAATTTGGCTCAAAAATAAGAGAAACACCTTGAAACAAGAGAATACTGAGGTTCTCAATCAAAATAAAACTGAAAAATTGACAAAAAAAACTTAAATATTCGCATTAAAGACATTTTAGTTCATCTAAAACACATTTTGCAGTGAGTAATGTGTCCTGCATCAGTCGTGTCACAAATAACGCCCCTGGTGGATGTTTGATGGAAAAGCCCTTTGTCAGTTTAATAGAGGGAGAAGAATCTTACTTTTTATTTTTCTCAGGGAACAACAAGATGATGAGAGGAAAGAGCTGTCTCTTCCACGGTTTTTAATCATAAAGTCTTTCTGATTTTCTCAAAATATGTAAACATGGAGATTTATAATAATAACTGCAATTCTTTTCTTAAAAGATCAAGGATTTTTGTTCAAACTTTATAAGTCACACAGTACAAATGAATGAGATGCTCTGTAATCAGAGAAGGTTTTGAATGTGAAGGGTTTTTGCACCAAAGTTTAGAGGAATCACACTGGCCGACTTTATTAGGGACAACTTCTTTAAACTCTCCAAGTACAACCACATGCTAAACTATCCTAAATTAAAGTGCAATATTGGTTAAATCAAAACCAAATGTATTGTTTTTGTAGAGCCAAAATCACAACAACATTGGCCTCTGATCACTTGTCAAGATTGTGGCAAAAAGAATGTTAAACATTAGAATAGAATCAGTCATTGGTTAAGAATTAGACCCAACACAAAGGTAAGCCGAAGATCTATAGAATGGCTTCAAGTACCACATTTTTCATTATCTTTCACTGACATTGTCCCAGAAACCAACCAAGTCCACAATACTGATTTAACTTTATGGAATAATAAAGAAAATTAAAATGTGCCATAAACGTCTAAGGGGCTGTTTATCAATCCAGCTGCTAGATTACAAGCGCAAACTGACTAGAAAAACAATCATATTCATTTCTATCATTGAAATCAATGGGTCTCTATTAAAGGAGCCCTATCATGTTTTTTCCAACTCTTTAGAAATAAAGTAGAACATATGTAGATCAGCAATTTACATTTTGCTCACTGTAAAACCCCAAAATGATCTAAAACAGCTTAAAAATAGAAACAGCTCCAGTGACTTCCTGTTTAAAATGGCAGAAGTACTAAGCCCCGCCTCCTCACTTTAAAATGTAACTGTAACAAGCAACAGATTTTAATTGACTCATTTTAATTGTTGGAAAGTGACTCTGGAACAGTTTTTGAACCACAACATGCTTTTTTAATTATAACAAGTAAATACAGACAAGTGGGCGGGGCCAAAGACAAAGTGGGGCGAGCAAAGCTGTAAAAGAAAAAAGTGTCTTTAGTTCTCCCCACGCAGTTTATGCCGCTTCCTGGTTAGCATACCTTTCCCAAAAACCCCAAACTTAAAAAAAATTTACTTAACCTAAGCCTAACCCTAATTCTAACCCAAACCCTACCCAAATCCCTGAAGTAAATATTTTAAAATATAAACTTTTTGCTAGCACAGCCACCAATGCAAAGTGATGGTGTTTGGCATAACTGGGTTGGGAAAAAAAATCTGGGCAAGAAAAAACATATATGTATCAATTCAAATACAACTTTGACTAAACTAATGATGAGGGAATGTAGTTATAACAAGGTCAAATCATTGAATCATTGATTTACATGATAGGCCCTCTTTAAAAACAAAGTGCACCTTTGAAAAAAACAACATTTGATTACAAAAAAGTTTGAATCAACATTATAGTTTATTTGTAAATGTACTCCTTGTATTCTTGTGGAAGTCTTCAGTCGTCGTATTTAAAGAGCGACACAGTGGGGCAGCAGTTAGTGCTCTGGCCTCACAGCCAGAAGGTCTCTGTGGAGTTTTCATGTTTTCCTCGTGACTGCGAAGGTTTCCTCTGGGTATTCCGATTTCCTCTGTCACTAAGAACATGTCTAGTAGCGTCTCCCCTTTCCAGGACCACAGATGAGCTGTAAAAGCTAGAATCAGTGCTATTGTGCTTAAAGTAATGTACATTTTCTTAAATGTCCACTGTGTATCTTTCTGGAGGTGAAAACACAATTCGCTAAAAATAGAAAGTTAAAGACCTAGTTTGGGACATTCTGATTGTCTCTAAATGCATTTTAATTGCATGTAATGTGAAACAATACAGCCAGCTACAGCTTTTGTCCTCACACAAGTCTGCTCAAAGTAAAGAAGCAGCTTTTTATTATTTATTTAGTGTAACAAATAAATCTAACAAAAACGTTATTCTAAGTTTGCTTTTTGCAGTGCATCTCTATAAAGCACAATATTTACAACCTTTATTTCAACCTCTATAAAGTTGATAATGTGTTTAAGGTTATGGTGCATTATCATAATTCATTTACAATATCGAATCAATCCTAAACTAGATTTAAAATATTCCTGCTAAAGTGGCCAGTGTGTTTTTATTGTCTGAGAAAGTCTATTGGTTCTGTTTGTATATAAAAGTTATATTGGAATAATTCTAATTGCACATTTGCAGCACAAACAGATTTCCCAAATATTTCGTAAAGTGTTCAAAACGTAGTGACGCTGTGTTGATGTGTTGAAGCTTGTCCCGGAGATGTTTTAGAAGACAAGAGTTCTGCTTTCATTTTCATAATGTGCATATGTCACGTTTATAATCAGCCCCAGAGCGTCTCTCGTCCTGTGTCTGCGAGAACTGAATCATGCATTTGAAACGAGAAACGTCCATTTATTTATCTCCTGCAAAATTACATGACAGTTTTTCACACCTGACTTTGGCTCAAACTGGCTGAAAACATTAAACAAGAACAGATTTTGCAACTAAAAATTATTTTTACAAACATTTGGATCAGATTTTTAGGTTTTGCTTATATGGTTTGTTCTAAATAACATTACATTTACATTACATATTATAGACTATATTTTTACATTTCTGTGCATAGTATGAACTGAACTCAACTCGACAGAGACATTTTATAAAAGAGGAAACAAATTAAAAGAATACAATCCGTCTGCGTCCATAAATGTCTTACATTCAAGAGGTGCACAGTTTGGAATACAGAGTGGATGAGGGACATTTGGCCCTGGTGTCGTCCCATGTCTCCAGAGGATTTTAGAATCATACAAATTACACCCAGATGTTACTGTAAACATGTCTGTTAAAGGTGCACCATTTCTGCAGGTGAAAAGTAAACTTTACAATTCAATACTAACAGGAAAATAAAAACATTTTTTGCCATGATTTGGAAAGAATACAGCTAAAGGAGCTGCTTTTCCATGGAAATAAACAGAAGTCTGTTTTTATGTCTGTGTTTGTTTTTGCTATAAAACTTATTGTCCCATGGGAGACACAATAAACGTGAAGTTGAAGTTGAAGGAGGCCCTCCTCTTGACCAAATAATAGTTCGTTTTGTGGCCATGCAAACTCGCTCACAGTAAAGTCATATAATTGTATAATTTTTTCAGTGTAACAAAGATCTCTAAACCAGGGGGTTTGAACCTTTTTGACCTTGAGGCCTAAATATTCTTGTGCAAAGTAACTTGTGGTCCAATCTTATATTAAATGTGCCCTATGGGCCAAGATATTGTTACATTTAAAATGTTTTTACATTATAGATGTGAGTAACAATATCTGACTCCATTTAGAAATATTTTGGCTTGAAATAACAAGTTGCCAGCATTTTTACCTGTGTCGTTGACAAATTTAATTCAGGCTAAAACATCCTGAATCTAATTAGCCAAAGACATAAGCAAAAAAAGCAATTTGAGGTGCACAGTGGCAGAGTGGTTGGAGCTCTGGCTGAGCCAAGTCAATATTTCACAATCTCTCTGGAGTTTGCATGTTCTGCCTGTGTCACCATGGGCTCCTCCCACCTCCACAAACATGCATGTTTAGGTTAATTGGACATGAGTGAATATTTACCTCAGTAAGTGAATGTGAAAGTGAAGGGTTGTCTGCACTTTTTGTAGCCTACACTCAAAATTTGCATTTCTTCAAAACACTGCCCACCAAAAACACTTGCCTAAACTAAAAATAAATACAATTTATTTATTTTACGCTGCATTTATGTAAAAGGGAAAACTGTTTTGCCATTTGAGTCAAAGTCATTGAGTAAAACCTGAAGATTTTGCGGTGATTCAGTTCAAAGTCCACAGAAGCACATGTGTCTGTTCCTGCTGCAGTGCCTTGGTTTCTGAGCCTCTGTTTCCGAACCAACATTGTCTTTTTCTGCTGTTTTACGTTTGTTTTAATTTATTTGTCGCTGTGAGGGTTTGGACAAAAGCACGTATTTATTTATTCGGCTCTGGAAAAGATCTGTGCTTTTATTTTGAAAGAGTTGTGTAAAATATATGAAGTGTACAGAGTTATGAACTGAAAATAAAAATGTCATCCCTTTAATTGTGTCTCTGGTCTTTCATTTCTTTTACTGTGAATGTCATTGAAAGGTTCTGTGATTATTTCCACCTTGTGATGTCATTTCGTAGCAGTTTTAATATTACCAGCCATTTTAGTCTTAATTTAACCAATTTATCTCACAACACATTTTTGTTTTTGTTTTTTTGAATTGTCGATTTTTCCAGATGAAATTATACAAAAAGTTTCCAATGTTTTTTGTTGTCATGAGCATTTAACTCGTTGAAACAAGGCTAAAACATTAGTCGTGTTCAAGATGGTCAAGGCGGTGCAGTCGGCTGGAGCGGTAAGGGGGGTCGGGTCAGATGACAGCGCGAGAGATCAATCAGCGCTACGGACAGCGCTGTCGTCAGACCCGACCCCCCTTACCGGCTCGAGCCGACTGCACCGCCTTGACCATCTTGAACACGACTATTAGCTGCAACATTCTAATGGAAATGATGAGTTTAAAGAAACAGAGCACTTCCTGTACTAATACTTAATGACATCACAAGGTGGAACAGCAAGACGTTCGCAGACTAGTATGTGTGATTTGGGGGTCACCTCCAGCGTCTTTTTGATGACAAAACAGCATAATAACATGCAACACAATAAAATTACATAATATAGGTTTTTAAAAAGAGTTTTAACGATATTCGAATCTCATGATACAATATTTTTTATTATGAAGCTCACGATACGATATTTATCACAATATCATGATACAGAGGGCACACTAAACTCAGATTATACTTACATATTAAAGCCATATTTCCTCAATCATGTGTCTCATTCACTGATTCCTTTTCTGCAAATCCACGGCTCTAAAATACTCTCACCATATTCTAGATTGTTTTTTTCTTGTTTTTGTTTCTTTAGAATTTTTTTTTTTTTTTTTTTTTTTTAATAAAATGTGTGTTAATGATATGAAATCAGAAATATTGTTGACGCAAAGTCATGCTGTTTAAAGGTGCACTGTGTAACTTTTTGACCAAAAATAGATTTGACTAAAACCATTTTTTGTCAATTAGATTTTTGGTTGCACTAAATAAACAGTAAAAATCTGTGTCTTTACTTTGAACGGCTTGTGGGCTGATATTTGTCCAAGAGGAGGGCTTTCTCTTGTATTTTTCTATCAAAAATGGTTCCTTTAGCTATATTTATGGCTTAAAAAGTATTTAACTCCATATAGAGTGTCCTACAATATGATTTTAATGTTTGATTTCTATTGAACTTGTTGTTGACTTTTCACCTCCAGAGAGTTACATGTGCACCTTTAATAACATCAGGTGACAATCATCATAATATCATGATATTATCAATATCATTACAACTTTAAACAAATGTACAGCATTTACTACAGGTCAAAAATGACCCCTGACCTCCTTGGTAAAACCCAATTTTGTTCATTGACAAAATATGTCTAAGACGGTTTTGTTTTTTACCAATAGGTTTTTCAACAGCTTTTGATATTGATTTGGGGGAAACAAAATTAATGTTCAGAAATGTAAAAGTTCTGCTGTTGTTTTCTGCTGTAAAATTTAAGACAATGTACAAAGTTTTTATTCATGTGTCATATTTTCATACCAATTTAAGCGGGTATGGGGTGCACGGTAGCAGAGTGGTTAGAGCTCTGGCTTCCCAATAAGGAGGTCAACATCTCATGATCTCTCTGGGTGGAGTTTGCATGTTCTCCCCGTGTCACTGTGGGTTTTCTCCGGGTACTCCGGTTTCCTCCCACCTCCAAAAACATGCATGTTTAGGTTAATTGGGCATCACTGTAAATTTCCCTTAGTGAGTGAATGAGAGAGTGAATGTTTGTCTGTCTAACCAAGGCTCCAGTCACCCGCGACCCCTAACGGTACTAAGCGGTAGAAAATGAATGAAAAAAAAAAAAAAATAAGCGGGTATTCATGTTCACTGCCAAACATCTGTACTAAATATGACTATATGACTTTATGAGATAATTATGATGTCACGTGAACAGAAGAGATATGACATTATGCTTGTGTTTACAGAATGTCTCCAACAGGTGGCAGCACGTTCCTTAAACATTGAGTCTGAAGTGTCAGAATCAGAATCAGAGGTGAGAATCTGCCTCTTTCTTACATTTATGTACATTTCTCGTCTTCTAACTTGATAGATATTTTAATTTTCCCACAGGAAAAATATTTTTATGAATTTTTATGAATCAGTCTATTCTGATGTTTTTCACTTGTCAAATGAAAATACATCAGAAACTTCTCCCAAAAATCTGTTGCCAAGCACATTTTGCCTTTTTAGCTGAAATAATGCTCATTTAATGTAAACTCCAAAATCCCAATCAGCTTTGTTCAGAGTTCAGCCTGTTGGTTGATAAAATAGCAAAGAGGTGCAAAAGCATAAATGATTGGTCTCAGAATTAAATAAATACTCAGAGTATCAGAAGCCATGTTCCATAAGCTAGGTTCAGGGTGATGATAAGGTATTCTGTTTTCTCTGCACAAAGCAGCTGAAGATTTCATTTGGGGACTCATGTTTTATGAGACTTCTATTGCCGGGTAGTTTGCTCACTTAAATCTGCAGTTATTTAAGTTAATTAAATATTTTTGGTCATAACTCTGACACAAAATAAAAACTGGCAAATAGAAACCTGCCTAGTTCACCTATGCCCAGGGCCGACCCTGGTTTGATTGGTACGAAGTGAGCTGCTGAGGGTCCTACTTTCACAGAGGACACTATAGCAGGCACACCCAACGCTCACTTTGTGCCCCTCTTTAAGGTTGATGATTGAACAAGAGAAAACACAGACTTGGACGGAAAAGAGCAGATGGAAACATATATATATAACAAATAATGATCTTCACCAAACGCTGAGTTGATCCTGATTTACAGTAAAGAAAACTTTGATTGTTGAGCTGCATTGGCTGTTTCTTGTTTGTCGAGGCAAAAACTGTAAATGTGCACAAGGTGTCCAACATAATCCAACATCAATGAAATAAAACAAGGTTAAATAGCAGCATAAAGATGCCAAGACTTTGCAGAAATGTTAAATGAAGGATAATAAAGGTAGTTTCATGTTTACACCAGCCTGGAATTATTACACATCTTTTTGTGATTCTGGACTACACCAGGAATAAAAAGCATAATTCAGGCACAATTTTGTTTTTATTTATTTAGGAAAGAATGTGTTTAGTGACGTCAGCTGTTTACGTTGCAGGAGATCCTCGAGAGCAGGGACGCAAACTGTTTCAAAGTGAACCGTGGAAACAGAAGCAGCTCGCACACCCCCATTGATACATGTACCACAGTTTGAGAAACACTAGTCTATTTTAACAACTGAGAAGAAAAAAGCTCTGTATTTACAGTTCAACAAAATGCCAAAACAATAAGACTCTTTTCTTTACACAGATGTGACTGATTCTCCACCACAAAAGTTCCACACTGCCTCTTTATTGCACTAAACTACTGCTCTCTTCTCTCGGGCTGTCCTGTTTGAGCCGAGTCCAGCAGAGGCCAGCGAGTGTAAAGTGCTGCTGCCGGATCTGTGCCAGTGTCTTATTTATGGGAGCAAATATAGCAGGACTCACTTCTCACCTCGGCGTTTGAGCTAACTTTAGCCGGCCTCAGATCAGCGCTTGCATTTAGCTCCGCTGCTGCTCTCATGCCTGCGTCTGTCCTGCCGTCTAAATATACGCCCGGCCTTGCACCCGTCCAGATCCGGTTACGATCCCCAGCTGGACCGCAGAACTCGCTGACCAGATGAGAGACAATTCTGCTGTTTAATGGAAAGAGGATTGCATTTGGGTCGTGATAATGTCTCTGTCTCAGATGAAACTCGAGTCAAAATGAATGACAACATGATCTAGAAAAGTCTACAGTCATGCAAACACGTCTACAGACAGGGGTGTCGGACTGGGGGGGGTAAATGGTACCGCTTTCCCCAGGGCCCAGGGCAAGAAAGGGCCCTCGAAAGCATGGCGTTTTTGCTTCTGAGACTGATCTTCTATTTATTTGATATCAGAGAGCTCCATCATTCCTATAAAACAGAGGTGTCCAAAAAATTTTCATTGAGGGACGCTTTTTGAAAACTATATGGAGCAGACGGTCACCTATTAGATGGAAATGACGGTAATTCTTTAACACAAAAAAAAACAAAAAAATGCATTTGACTTAGTTTTGTTGAGCCACACCACCTGAATAAGGTTTTGAACATTAATTTTAGGTTTGTAAAACATCAAGCTGGGTGTTATTTAAATTATAATGACAGAATTTTCAAATTGTCTGCAACAGTACAAACAATTGTCCAAGGGCTGCATTTGGCTCCCGGGCCGCAGTTCGACATGCCTGCTATAAACGTAGCAAAAGGACTTCGGCCAAAAAAAATTGCTGAATAAAGAGTAATAAAATTGGCTAAATTATGAACAAATAGTTGCTAGAAATTATTATTTTGTAAGCAAGAGTTTTCAGATTTTACAGAACAAAATGTCAGAATTTGACACGAAAAGATCAGCACAATAAATTCACTCAAATATTGTCAATAAATATCACAATTTCTCAATCCAGCAACATTAGGTCTGCAAAATGTCGGTATTTTTTTGTCATAATTTAGACAAGGTAGCTTAAAACAAGTTAGCTAAAATGGTAAAGAGTGTGAATGTGGTGGTTCCAACCCAAATGTTTTGACACAAAAAACATATGTCTTGTTTTGTAGTCAGTTGACGATAAAAATCTTAAAGATTAGCATTTTAAAGCATTCAATTTGATCTGCCGAAGCCTGCAAAAACCGTAATAGCAACACTAATTATGTGTGAAATGTGGAAATCAAATAAATAGGCGGTATGAATATTTTAGAAGGAATAAAAACCTAAGATAAAAACAATGAGTCCGGACTAAATAATTTAAACAGATCATGTATTAGGGGCCCATCCAATAAGTTTGTACCCGGGGCTCCGAATTTTATGCTACACCCCTGTCTACAGATTGTCATAAAGACTTTGACCCCAACTTTAAGAACACTCTGGCCTCATAGCAAGAGGGTCCTGGGTTCGACTCCCGGACGGCATAAGCCTATATATGTGGAGTTTCCATGTTCTCCCCTTGTCTGTGTAGGTTTCATCCGGCTGCTCCGGTTTCCTCCTACAACTACAAGTACTGTATGTCCAGTGTGCCTCCCCTCCCCAGGACTACATATGGAAATTTATCTGTAAAAGCTACTATCTGGTACAAGCATCTCTGCCATTGTGCTTAATGTAATTGTACATTGTCCTTAATAAACATTACATACCTAATGGTACTTTTATTCCCAATTAAGTCCTAGAACAATGTTTCTTCAACTGTGATGGTTCCTAAAGTTGCCTCTTGTTGTACTTGAAGGCTATATTGCTTTGTCCTATTTCTGAGTGTCCTTTTATTGTGGCATACAACAACATATATCTCACACCTGGATACGTATATCTCGGTAATTGCTCACTTACAAGAAATGTATCTTTTGTATATGTGAGTTCAGATCATAACAAATTTAACAACAATAAAGTGTGAGTTTTATAGCATTTCGCCAAATTTTGCTTCTTCTTTTTGTGCAAGATTTCTTTTTTTTAATGGAACTAAAGAAATGCCTTATTTTTCAATGAATCCAATTTTGAGATACAGAAAGTCTAGCTTAAAGTACTTTTGAAGTTTTCCTACTTTGAGTCAATGTTTTTATTCATATGGGAAGTTAAACTAGTTGGGTTATCTCCTGTTTGGTTGGTAAATTCTCAACAGTCGTGCTAATTTGTCTACGAACCACAACAACAAGAACATCTAAAGTTGTTTTTCCACGCATAGCCTAATTTAAAGGTACTTCCCAGCAGCCAGCTAACAAGACGTGCTAAGTGTGTCATCCCAGTTTAAAGCCTGTCCACCAAATGTGCGACATGGAAAATACCAGTGCACCCTGACCTCTGACCCTGGAAAAGTAAGGCTAGCCGCGTGAACTATAGTTTACAACCAGGTTTCGTAACAAGATGTCTGCATTTGCCAAACTTATGGTTATGTCTGTTTTGCAAATCTAGAGCGTGTCCCTGTTGGTTTAGTTTATGTAAATTATAAAGAAACTATTGTAGACAACTGAAGTTCAAGCACAGGTCAAAGTGTGGCTTGTAAAGGGTTCTTTCAGTCAGTCTGGCTAAATATAAGAATGCAAGTTTGTAGAAGTAAGAGAATGTTCCGCAGTGTAGCATTAGTGATCAGACGTCCCTGTTTACCCAGGACAGTCCCTCTCAGCAAATGTTTTCAAAATTATTGTTTTGTCCAAGTTTTACACAAGACATGGCCCAGCTGTCTCAGTTGTAGACTTATATCAAACTAAAGCTGCAACTAACCCTTACTTATTTCTAAACTAATCGTAATTGAATTGTTTGTTGAAAAGCAAACGCCACCTGAATACAAGATTTCTGCAAAATCTGAGCTGAAGTTACGTCAGGAGAACGTTCTGGGATTGTAGAGTTGAGGGCTGTACTCAATATATTGGTATCGGGATATATTGTGACAAACTCAATCATTTTTTTTTTTTCTTAAATATATCTTGATACGTGACATAAGGAGGAAATTATATCGGCATATACGTGTATCGGGATGCATATTGTATCGGAAGGCACTAGGCCAATACCCAGCCCTAGTAGCTTTACAGACAAGCTTGAGCTTATGTTAAAACACAGGCTAATTTTCATATAATTTAGGTTTTTGTAACTCGTTGCTTTAAAACCTATTTTACAAGGCCAAACTTGGACTTCCAGGGGTCTATTTTGGCACATTAGGTAGTGCTGAGGTATCTCTTTCACTACATGTTATGTTGAAAAGGCTGACAAGGGACACCAAACCACTCAAACATTGTAGAAACTTTTACTTGCTTGCTATGGTTATAAATTGCTTCACTCATTAGTTCCAAGAGCTCTGTTTCAGTTCTGCCACAGCATAAATCCTGCATAAACCTACGGAACCAAAGGTTGGAATTGCCTGAACTGACACATCCAACATGACGCACGTGTGATCGCTCACCTGTTCTTTTGCAAACTACTAAACTATATCCCACAACTATGAAACTCTGCAATAATGAAAGAGTTACAAATCTGCACTGTAGAGCAATGTGACAAACGCAGTACAGTGTATGAACGTTTGTACTGATGATTGTGATATAATTTTAACTATTTTTTTTTTTTTTATACAATGCCAATGTCTTTGAAGGTCACTGCATTTAAATGAAGATCCTTTAAAAAATAATAATAACAATAAACTGGATTATAGTCTTGTTTTTCCCTACTTAACATATGTGAGTGAAGTTTGGGGCAACAATTATAAAAGTTCATTACAACCATTGGTAATTCTTCAAAAACGTGTGATCAGGGTTAGTCATAAGGCCGAATATTTGGAACACACTAACAAACTTTTCTTCCAGTCAAAACTTTTAAAATTAAATGATATTGTAGAGTTGTTAACTGCGCAATTGATGTACAAAGCCAGTAAGAATACACTACCAGCAAATATTCAGGATCTTTTCCAAGAAAGTGAGAGCTGCTACAACTTGAGAAGATCTGGTAAATTTAAAATACAGCCTGTACGTTCTACAAGAAAAAATCTGTGTGTGTCTGTATGTGGAGTTTGACTATGGAACAGTTTAGGGACGCAACTAAAAAATGTACAATACATCAGTTTAATGTGAATTACAAAGAAACTGTTTTTTTACGGTACAGTTTGATGGAAAGAAATTGATTACATGCATTATTATCCTGTTATCTTAGCATTTATGTATTCATAATTAGGGATGCACCGATCCAGCTTTTTCTGTTTCGATACCGATTCCGATACTTTGGCTAAGTATTTGCCGATACTCGATATCAACCGATACTAGTGTAAGAATGAAATACCTTATTTTTCTTATCAAAGCATAAGACATTTGGTTCTGTAGTGTTATGTAACTATTATTTATTGTGCAAGTCACAATTTAACCACTTAATCTGAACAAAAACTCAAACATTATGACATGTTCTGAATCAACATCAACCAGTAATTTTGTCTCATTATGTCCAGTTAAAGCACAACAATGGTATCGACTAAACCGATATCATGGAGCTGATACCCGATCCAGAAAATTTGCCTGGATCGGCACGATATCGATCCCAGTATCGGATCGGTGCATCCCTATTCATAATGTGAAATAAGTACAATATTTCCTCAAGTAAATATTTTGCACAGATAACATTTATCTAGAAAAACAGCACTTCAAATCACCAGTGTAACTAAGGATGTGTAATATAAATGTTCACGTAAAGGGGTGGGACAAATAAGTTTTACTTCTTCCCACGCCCTTTCGAGCTTACATTTGTCTGTTTTCTTTTTTTTTTTTTTTTTTGCTGTAGTTATAAATGTATTTGTGTAATATGACAGTCAAGCTCGAAATAAAATGATTGATTGAAAAAATGATTGATTGATAAAATTAGGTGTAATATAAAGGACAATTTAATCATCAAAAATCAAGTTTGGTCCTATGCACTGTGCAAAGTAGGCTCGGTCCACAAAGAAAGAAAAAACAAACAAACAAACAAACAAAAAACACGCACATTTTGGGACACCTTTAAAGGAAAAAAGTTTTGCGCCTCTGCTATGAAAATACAATTAACATATTTATAGCTTAGATAATTGAGTTGATGATATTTCAATAATCGATCAGTTGCATTACTTGATTATCTTGTTGCAGCCCCATGCCCCAGTTTTATTTTGATCATCTGGTCAACTTTGCTTTGTTGGACAAAAGACAATAATAAACTTCATCAAAACAGCCAAACTGGGTGAAAACAACCAAACATGCTTAGTGAAATCTCACCTATATGTTTATAATGTGTCACTGAAACATGTAGTCATACTGTCATATACTTTAAGTCACATGTTGAGTACTTCATGCACCTCTGCTAAACGTACTCGCAGTTCTTGTACTTTTGTGTTACTGGGACAAACTGTATCGACCCCACTCTTCCCTGTGCCCCTCGCTCATACATCCATGCCCTCACTAGGGGCGCTCGTATGCCTGCTGCCCTCCGCGTGCGCTCTCCGTAAGCACCGCCCCTTCGCTGGTTCTCCCGTGAGCAATCCCGGTTTAGCACCGCCCCTCCGCGCTGCCCCGGTCCCACCACGGCCGCTGCGGAGAGAAGCGAAGAAGACGCCCTCAGCAACAACACACACAGCTGCGTCGAGCCAGAGCCACTCACAACCGGGATTTAACCTACTACCGAGCGGATCTAAAGCTCTGCCCCGCTCAGCTCAACCTCCACACGGCCAGAAAACCCCGAACCATGGGGCTTCCGTCTTGACCAGCCTGGAAGAAGAAGACCGAGCTAACCCCCCGCCTCACACCGAAGGGGGCTCACGATTCTCGGGTTCGCCCAAGAGCTAGAGTCGCCCTTTGCTAAGCCTCACTTCTTGGAGGATCTGCACGGGAATGGTGCCGCTTTTCGACGGCTTGTTCAGACAGAGAAAGGCGAGGGGATCACGGGATCAGAGGGGAACCGAGCAGCGGACTTTGGCTGTTTTTTTGACCGAAGGGAGCGGCTCTTTTCGGGAGTGTTTTTGTGGCTAGCTCCGGAGCGGCTAACCAAGAAGCAGCAGCAACCCCCCTTTTCCAAAAATATCTCAGGGTTTCAACCTAAAACAATCAAGGCTAACACGTTTTTGCAAGCCTTTTACCACTTGGAAGCTACAAGGAGATCGTTTTGTACCTTTGTTTTCTACAAATCATGGACTTTTCTTGTTGAAAGTTGTTAATCAAGCTGATCAAATCCGACGTAAAGCGACGTCCAAGTGAAACTACATGAACTGTTTTGTAGCTAAATGTTGATAGCGTGAATGTAGTCGACCCCTTTTTCTTCTTTTTTTGGTTTTATTTGGGAAGTTTTTCCTCCACATTGGATGCTGGCATCACAATTTTTTTGCAATCATGATGATAATAAGCCGAAAACCAGAGGGTCCAATTGCAACAGGTAATACTCTTATTTCTAAGTTATTGTGCTGCATGTGTTTATCTCTTTAGGTGTTGACAACTTTTTGCTTGAGATCAAAAGCTTGTTTTTGCGTTTTCTTTGCATTAGAAACTCAAAGATTAGGTTTTGATTCAAAGTAAGTAACTTGACAACACGTAATTTGTAATATTATTAACTAATTATAGTGATTTAACTCAGCTTTTCCAACCTAAATGCAGAAAATATGAGGTAAAGACTATGTTCCTTTAGTAGCTTTACCTGTTTATTTATTTTTACATGTGTATTTTGCTTATTTATCTATACTATTGCGACAGTGAGCATAACTTTGCAACATGAAGTGTAACATTATGCAGCACTAAATGAGTCATTAAACTCAACTTATTCCACACTAATGCACAGATAACAATGTAAATACTGTTCTTTCAATAGCTTTCCATGTTCATTTCTTATTACACGTGTTTTTGTTTATTTATTTTCAAATTAGCCACAAAAATGCAAAGAAAAACAAAACCAAAAATGATTACTATGCACGAATTCTCTTGTTTACCTGTTTACTTATTTTTATGTTTTGTACTAATTTTACAACATGCATATTAAGAAGTAGAAGGTGACTTAATAATGTGACTTGTTTGTATTTTAGTAGGCTAACTCGTACATTTAAAGTTATGAAGCTGGATTACATGTATTTATCACAGCCATATACTTATTTAATACTAATTTAATGTTCTTATTTATGCTTTACAGTTTAAAAGTTATGAACTCAAAGCTTGGCCTAGTTTTTCTGGTCTGGGTCCAAGCTGCATGTCCGACATCTGTTTCTTTCCACCTTTCGCGGAACTGGCAACTCGGCCGTGGCATTTACCGAAATATCTCGCGTCCTTAAATTGCTTTGATCGGCCATTTATTTTCCCCGGCCGCTCGTCTTGGGTGTCATACACGTTTGACAGATGCAGATTCTCCAGAGATCTTTTATTACAAGCTCCTGGCTGGAAGACGTCGTAAACATGTTTTCTTTTGCCCCGTGTTGCCATATCGATCACGAGACTTCTCCGCGTGGACGATGTTTGGATTAATGTCGTCCTTTTTTACGTCTTTGCAGTAAGGTTAGTGCGCGTGTCATATACTTTGTGGTACATTTGGGTGTTTCTTCGTCACGTGTGCTGCTGCAGTGGGCTAAACTTATCTTTATGGATGCGGACGGTGAACTTGAAATAGTGGTGTAAACTGAGCACGTTTTATCAGTTGTTTTGTCTGCAGATTAGAGCTTGGGTTTGACTTATCTTGGTTTCAATGATTACATCAGTTTGTCTTTAAAAAGTTAATTTTTTCATGCATTTTTTTACTGGGAAACATGGATTACTAAGTTAATAAGTTTATAAAAGATGTGTTTTCTTATGGTCCATTTGGTTAGATTTGGTCATTTTTTCACTTTTAGAACTTAATTTTGTCATTTATTGTGCCTGCTAAATTTGAGATTGGTTTGGATTATCTCCACAGAAATGCATCTAAAAGATATTTCTAAATGTTTTATCTTTCAAATCCAATGCGTTTATGAAGTTACTGAATCCTTAATTTAGATTTAGATGAAGGATGCACCATTTTAGTCAGTCTTTCATGTGTTATCTGATGTTGTGTCTGCAAATTGGAGCTTGGGTTTGAGTTTTCTTGGCACCAGCGATCTAGTTTGGTGGTTCAGTGGTTCCCAATGTTTTTTGAGTGACCCATCGTAGCTTTTTCCAATAAAATGTATGTTTGGTGCAGCAATATTCCACATTGCAAATTAATAAAGTTGCATCATGTTAATGTAGCATTTTGCCAAAAACATGGACTTTCTTATAACCCTGCTATTGTAGTGCCTTTCTACCACTAACATTAAATATTTTAAATCTGTATTTTTACACAATGGACTTGCATGCCGCAAAATAAACTATTATTTGGCCAAGAATGTTCCAAAGTATAGTTTTACCTTTCTCTTTCTACTAAAAAGGTATAGCTGATTTTTCAACCTCAGAAAGTTACACAATGTCTTATATTGCTCTTCTGAATACTATAAAAATAGCATTTAGGCCTTTTGTAACCTGACATCATTCATGTTTAGTGCCCACATACCTTGGGTTGGGAAACACTGGGGTTGCTAGAGATCACCGCAGGTCCCCAGTATCTGTCAGAGGGTGAAGTTAGGTAGTTTTTTAGTGCAGTTTTTAAGCAAAAAGCAGAAATAGAGTCTTGCAAATGTAATCGTTAACAATTGTTGTTTATCTTTCTGAAGCAAGTTTTTTGTTATTACTTACAAAATTTCCACAAAAGCTATGTAAAGTAAAAAAAACAAAAAACTCCATGTAAAACTGGCACAAGAATGGCAAAGGTTTTTAGGCACTCTGATTTTAAAAGTCCTTTTAATAAAGAAAGGTGCGCCTACGCGTTTTCGGACCAAAAGATAAGACCTGGACTTTTTTAAACTTTACAGTGGTTGTTCAGTGGTTTCCAAACTTTTCAGACCCCACCAAAATATATTGAAAATCCAATGCAAGAGAAGTTACCAAGTTATACAATGGTTAGAAGTTTGTTTTAGTTTGTCTTCCCCTTGTCCAGTAGTTCACTTACAGTTTTGTGTTTTATCAGTCGTGTTGGTCTGCAAATGAGTTCTGATAATCTTGGTAACTGTGGGCAAGTCAATTTCCTTGTTTTTGGAGACATGTGCCAAAAACTCAATTCTAAGAAAGATGACATTTAAGACCATAGCAACCAAGTCTTTCACTAAAAAAACATTATAAGCTAAAGCAAAATAGCGCTAAAATGGGTCAAATACAACACCAAACTCAACTGGGACTAAACCACCAGCAGGACTGCAGTGTCTCTGTCCTTTGTTGCACCTTTGCTTTGAAACCAGACCCTTTTATGGGACCAGAGCAGCAGCCAGCCGTTAGCCGTTGGCCTAGCGCGTTAGCTCACACACATGCTCAGCTGTGTTTGTGCTGGGGTTTTATTCACACAGTGCGAGCTCGGGGTCACATGGACGGAGCTGTCTGAATGTTTGTGGTCACAGCGGTGTCTACAAGTGCTTATTTCTTTTGCTGCATGAATTTGCCCGAACAACAAAGTCAGATGTTGGGACAAAAAGTGCTTCAGAAGATGGATTTGTTCAGACGGATGGCGTGTCTTCTTATGATAATGTGTCAAAGCTTTAACAACAGTGTCATTCTTCAGTTTGAGTCAGTCACGCTAGTTTTAGCTTGACTATATTTTCATTATTTTAACTGCAGAAACTGCTGAAAATTGTGTGTTGTAGGCCTGGCTCACCAATCATATGAGACTTGTATAGGGCTGTAGTTGACCAAGAAATTCTTGGTCCTCTAGAGAAATGTCCCATCGACTGAAGAGGCCTGAATAAAAATACAAAGACGTTCATTAAAAAACAAACAACAATTTGTACTGAAAATAATAATGAGAATCATTATATTTGTATCTTTAAAGGCAGATTAAACCAATGATTCGGTTCTAAATCTGCAACAAACTCAATACTTTTTGTTGTCAAGCCATAAAATCAAATAAAAGAATTTTGGTCGACTAAGACTGAATAATTGACAGACTACAGCTCTATAGACTTATAAAGCCTGTTAAGAAAGTTTTATACCGTTTATTTTTTATAAAGTCATGTGGAATCTCGTACTTTCTACAGTCATAGAAACATTTATGTCAGTTTACCTCGCACTTTCTCTGCTGCTGAAGTTTATTAACAGTTAAATGTTGTGTTTTCACTCATGTTGAGCTCATATTAACCTGAAATAAACTTATTCAAAAAGTAAATGATACATATAGCATATTTTATTTTGTTTGTCCTCGTTTGTATTGCTGTAGCCAAAGACTCAAGTGCTGTGCAGAAGTTGCTTCTGAGCATGCACACATCGAATTTGACTTAAATTTGGGAATGACAGACCCAAAGGAAATTGTTTGGAGTTTTAAAATTATGTATTGTTTTAAGTGGCCTGCAACAAGTTATTCTATTAATGAGACAAACTGGTTAATCAAATAATTATTAAGTAATTTAGTGATTGAATAATGATTAACTGTTCTATATTTTTAGTTTAAACATCTGATCGATAGGTGACTTTCCAGGTGCAGATGTTGACTCAGAGCAGTAATGAAACTATAACAGACATAAGAAAATATGTAAATTTTATACTCAAGGAGATGTTTTCATGAACTCCATTGTGTTTTTAGTCTGTTCAGTTTCAGTAAGATGCTTTTCACCTTCAGAACTTTTGTTGATGGTAACTTTTGTCAGTATTTGATCAAGAATTTCTGTGGTCGACCTGGTCAATCTGGAACTAAATATAATCATGATTTTTCCCCTCATATTGATCAATCTCGGTTTTTTAAACCTTTTCAAAAACAAAGTAAGATGGGCTTTTATGAACATAAACAAAAAAGTTTGTCTGTTCCATATAACCACATATTTTTACTGAGAAGATTTGTGTCCATCTTTTGTTCAAAGCCGCCAACCAAATAATTGACGTTTCAACGTGACTGAATCTCGATCTCAAATTTTTTCGATTAAATGCCCAGCCCTTTGATTACTGTATGTTCATTCTTTCTATGAGTTGCCCAGTTTGTTTTTGGTCTGTCCCTTCAGCGCTAGCCTGACTATGAGTATTTAACTGTAAACTTGAGTCTTCCCTTTGCCCCGGTGCCTTTCCCCGCTCTGGGCTGATGCGACAGTTTCCAGGCAGCGGCGGAGGTTTTAATCTGTCCCCCGAGCTGCTCCTCTGACGCACCTGAGCACGGACACCTCTCGTGGGCCCGGCTCGTACAGCACACACACACACACACACATACATAAGACTGTTTCCATGTTTCCCTTTATGTAACCGGATCAGACGGGAGGCGATGATGAACCAGGTCTCATCATAACAACAGCCTGTGAAAGTATGATTAATCTGCTTTAATCTGAGCCGAGGAGTAGCATGGAGGCGCTTCACTGCTGCAGGTGAGCGGCTGTAGGCTAGAAATATTCCCTTTAAAGACAGTAGAGATTATGCTCTGACATTATTTTATTTGAAAACAGCTTCTAAACATTCTTTATGAGCAACACAGTAGAGAAAATGCACTCTTTTTGCTGTCTATTTTTTATCCGTGTTAATTTTTATGTTGCAAAATGGAAACGACAGTAGTTTTTCTGTTGTCGTGGCAACAGTGCAGAGCTTCACTAACTTGATAGCGAGATTTGCGACATTTTCTACAAATTCTGTCCTCAAGAAGAAAAAGGTAATGAGCTTATTAACTGTGTGTGATGATTCCAAGTCTGTGAGAAATGTGAGAGAAGCTAAAGTCTTTCTGTTTATCTGCTTTTCTACATTTGTTTACATGTCAGATACAAGCTTGATATTCAGTAGAGTTGTTGTGGGTTTGAATTTACACCTTTTATTTCTGTTTAAGATGTAATTAATCTCCTACAAAGAAAATGTCCTGTCGTGGGTTTAGATTTTGAGATCACACAAAATGTAAATGAACTGTAAAATTGATCTTGTGGACTTTTATCTGATCTACCGTATTTCTGCCCTATTGAGCGCACCTGAATACAAGCCGCACCAACTAAATTTAAATAAGAAAAGTGATAAAGTGCATACATAGGCCGCACTTGTTAATAGTAAGTCTATGAGAATCTATAATTTTGCTGCATTGTTGTATAAGCCGCAAAGTTCACAGCTCATGAAAAAAGTAGCGGCTTATAGTCCAGAAATTACGGTAGTCAGCAGGAGAGAAAAGGCTGCTTAATCAAAATCTTTTGTATTGTGGCCTGGCATAATGCACCTTCTTTTCATCCACAAACACTAATTACTTTATTTTGATGTCATTGTTCAATCCAAAGCTTTTCTCAGCTCGTCGTGAGTTTGATTACCAAATGATTTGATGTTAATTGCAATAGTGAATTAGTTGTGACTAATCAATTCACTCATTGCAGCCCTAAAACAAATACTATTTTGTCTGTAACGCACACTCCCACGTTGTCCTCCAGTGACTTCGACTTTGTCACTGTCAAATTCTGTTAAAAAAAAAAAGTGACTTTCTAAGCAACTGGTAAACAAAATGAGTATTAGTTGCAGTCCTTCTCTCAACATATCTCTTCTTCTGAATATAATCTGATTTATAGGGCTGAGAGTATCGCCAAGAGCCTCTTGTTACATGTTTATTCCAATACAATACAAGACTATCAAGATATATTTTAATGACCAAAATGAGAAAATGTTGAAAAAAATATTTAAAAAGTATTTTATCTTACCTGTAAAATGTTTTCTACATGTTTTTGAGTACAGGAATTTTGATTATGAAGAACAACAAATTGCAGAAGAGTTATATTTTCACACTGCTTTTGATGTCACATACAGTGTTCTAAGTCATTTTCAGCTCAATGTTTTCAGCCGTATAGCAGTTGTCCAGGTGTAAAATTTAGGATGAGATTGAGTGTCCTGACACATGCATTGCCAACTAGTTTGTAATGATATATATCCTGATACAACGAGTACAGCCCGACTGATATACAGCTAGATAAACGCCTCAGTATCTGTAAACGGTGGTAGATTTCCAGTTAAATAAATTTGACTGCTATGGAGAAAATAATGACTGAAATTGTGACTCTTTACTGCTGCAAAACTGGAAACACAAACTCCAGAATTCATGTGACGTTGAACATTCAAATGTCCTTTTTTGCCCGCTTTCAACATCAAAATCACGATGAGGGAATAGTTCATGTCTCAGCTCGTTCTGCAGTCGTCTCGTTCGGTTCTGTTCATAGTAACAGTTGGATGGAGAAGGCCACACCACGTCTCTTGTGTCTTGTGGCTTCACCGGAGCTGCACATGAACAGCCGGCGATCTGAGTTTGTCATGTGAGAAACTCATCGCTCTGCCCACTGCACCAGACTGAAGACTGTTGTCTACGCACCAGCAGTATGCCACATCTCAATACAGCTCATGCTTTTACTATCCTGTCTGTGTGTGAAGCGTTTATCAAGGAAAGTTAAGTTCTAAGTGTAGGATTTGAAAGTATGCAGACATTATTATTGCTATGTTGGACCATGGATCGGATTTTAGAAAATATGGTGAATGTTGTTTTAAAGAGTGCATGATTTGAATATTGAGTATATCGTGCTGTAAAAACATGCTACAAATGAGCTAATTTCCGATAAAAATTAAGTGATTCTATATGCTTAATATCGACAAAACAAGTTCAGTTTGTATCAGTTTGTGCAATAAATAATTCAAAGTGCTTCACAAAACAGGACAGTGAGGATTTATTAAGTTAATGCTGCACTTTTGTAATTAATTTGACCAAAAACTCTTCTTAAATGAGCAGTATTTTAAATGCAAACCGATTTGAACTAAGATTGCAAATGGAACAAGAATCTTCTTTAAGAAAAATGCACACTAACTTAAAAAAAAAAAAGCTTCCTGTTCCTGAAATAAGAACTAACTTTCTTGTTCTATTGGTAAATCTTTAAAGGTGCATTGTGTAACTGTCTGGAGGTGAAACGTCATTTACACAATCCAGTAGAATTAGAAAGTTTAAACTATTCTTTAGCCCTTTGTGAATGGAGATAAATACATTTTAAGCCATTATAAAAAAAAAAAAAAACAGCTAATGGAAACAGCATTTCTTTGGAAACAAATGTGTTCAGGCTCCTCCAAGCCAAATAATAATCTATTTTATGGTCATGTAAGCCCACTCAAAGTAAAAACACAATTTTTATTAATTATTTTGTGAAACAAAGACATCTAAATTAGGGTTAGGGTTAGATTATTTTTGGCCAAAAAGTGCGTTGGACAGTTTTTTTTTATAATTTCCCAACATTTGGTAGATTAACACTAGTTGTAAATATAAATGATAGTTTTACATGAATCAAGAACAAGGTTGTCTAACAGGAAGTAGAGCAGACTTCTAAACTGATTACCTCACTAGGGAGACATTTTTAATTTTCTCACAATAAAATAAATCAATTTATGTCTTAAGTAATAAAAACATTGGAGGAGCTTTGCCCAATTTATGATATAGTTGCAAGGTCTTCATGCCTTGAAGTAATTTTTTAATCCTATAAAAAGGCTAAGCTCTTAAGAAAGTCAATCAATCAGTTTTAAACCTATTGGTATATTACAGGTTGCTGTTTTTTCCAGCGTAGTAACAATTCACATTGGACTGACAAAATATCATCCAAATATGAGATATTCATTTTTTCCAGCCCTACCAGGATTCTCAACAACACAAAATCTAGCGAATCTATAGTTGATTTTAAGAAAAGTAACTTTGAATGTTTTGAATGGATTTCTTCGACTGTAGGGGTCACGAGTCGCTGACATGAAAAGTTTGTTAATCCTTTCCTGTCTTATGGGCATCTTGTTTTTAATGATTTGCTTTTATTTTAATGTTTTATTCCTTTAATACTTATGAATTCAAGTGTTATGAGTCTTGATACAGCAGAAATATTGGATGTCAAGAGATGATCTGATTTAGTTGATAATGTAAAGTTTGAGTGTTGTAGAAGCACATTCTTTCACTACAGAACTTGTGTGTTGGTGTGCTCCGCTGGTCATAAACAATGACACACACACACATACAAGCGCACACACCTGAAGATCCAGGGCAGCTCTGCAGACGCTGTCGTCACCAGCAGCATCTGCTCGTCACATTAGGCCAGTAATGCCTCTGAGCCACATTAGACCTGCCCTGCCTTAACACGAGCTCATCTGAGCTTCATCTGAGCCTGACCTCTGCAGCTTCAGACACACACACACAAGTGCTCTCATTCACTGTGAGTTAGAGATGGGTCTGTGTGGAGTTTTTATACCTGACCTTCTGCTGTGACTGAGAACCAATATTTGGCAAAGTCTTTGTGATGTCAGTAACATAACATATCTGAGTTATCACATAACTGGCTAGCCTGCGATGTGTATTTAACTCTTAATATCAGAATTTTTTTAAACCGCTATGACACTTTACAATGAGGCAATTTACTTTACAGAACCAGGGCGATCTTCCACTGTTGAGCTCCATTAGTGCTCAGTTGGAGTGGGCAGGACAAGCTGATGTCATGTCAATGACACTGGCCTTTGCAGGAGATATCCTCAACTGTAACTATTTTGACCTGCAGATTTGCTCAGTTTGCACTAAATGGCCAAAAATGACTCAGAACAGTAAACAAGGCCAATTAAATACCATACACACAGTAGAGATGTCCCAATCCGATACTAAGAGTGAATATCGGTGCCGATCCAGTAAATCTTGCTGGATCAGGTGTCGGCTCTATGATATCGGTTCAGCGATACTATTGTTGTGTCTTTAATTGGACTTAATGAGACTGATTTATTGACTGGTGTTGATCCAGAACGTCTCATAATCTTCGACATTTTATTCAGATGAAGTTGTTAGTTGTGACTTGCATTGTAAATCACAATTACATAACACTATATGACCAAATGTCTTATGTTTTGATGGGATAATAAGGTATTTCAGTCCTTACACTAGTATCGGATCATATAAGGTATCGGCAGATACTTAAAACAAAGAATCGGTATCAGAACAGAAAAAGCTGGATACTGTGTCACTAATACACATCTTAGCAGCCAAAAAATAAGGGTTTTTAGACTTTAGCTTCACTTAAAGTAGCTAACAATAGCTTGTCTGTCTTATGGCGCGATCTTAGATAGATTTAACGAGTTAAAATAAACAAAGCAGGACTTAAGCTTTTATAAAGCTACAGCATGTTTACATGTGATCATTGATTGTGACTAATGTAGCTCAGGCTAACCGTGGGTGGGGCAGAATGAGGTGTGAATAGTGCACCAAACCACTTGTTTCTACTGACAAGGATTGTCAGCAAACTTCTTGATTCAAAAACTCTAATCTTATCTTATCGTTGATGACTATACCAGTGAATATCCATGTTTCAGTCATTCAGTTCATTCCACAGATATTGTTTCTAAGAATGTCTTTATTGTAAAATGTTTTTTTTAATCTCTGATTTCAAGTCTGTGTAGCCCGATTACAACTATCAAACATTTTTAATCATAGTAAGTTGGTAGTCCAATACCATCCAGTTCATCTATTTTTCACAAATGGTTGCTTTACAATATATTTATAGAGTAATGTGTTTTCTCAACCAGCAGATCTCAAAACCCGCACAGACCTTTTTCCTAAGTCGTCAGACCTTGAGCACATGTCGGTCTTACATCCTCATACTTGCTCTCTCACTCACAGATGTGTTTCCCAGCCTGTTAAACTTCTCTCTTCTCTTTGTTCCACAGCGCGTCACGGAGACAGCCTGTATGACTCGTACATGAGGCCTGAACATATCCTGAAGGAGGACCAGGACCCAGCAGCCCCTCCGCTCTGCCCCCATGCCCAAACACACCGTGAGTCCACACTTCCCGTCCCACCGCCACTCATTTCCTGTTTAAGCTCCGTGTGTGTGTGCGTACCCAGTTTTGTTTGTTAACGTGGAACTAAATACATGAGGAAGATTGGAGAGACACTGGCATAAGTTACGTCCACAAAGAACAACTGGATCTGAAAATGTTGGCTGTTTAAATAGCTCTTTTCAGTTCTTCTTTTGGAAATATGTAAACTATTGTTGTAGAGCTTCTAGAGACAGCTGGATGTAGTTTTTCCTCCCAAGAGATGTAACTCTTTTGTGTCAAACGCAGTATGACGAACTGTGTGACGAATTAGTTTGTTTCTCCAGATTCTATTGTTGTAGTTCAGTGGTTCTCAATCCTTTAGTCGTAACCTTCATTTTAACAATTAGGGCTGGGACATTATATCATTTTGTGCTGCTTTGTGTCGTATCGTATCACTTTAACATGGGAATAAAATGTAGAGCTAAAGAACATTTAAATGTACTTTTGCTGTGTTCAATTTACATGTGTCACAGTTAGAGCTGGGCAATATATTGAATTTTAGATATGGGTCATTCTCTGAAAGTGGGATTATAAAGTGTGACATCCAGGCTGAAAATTCAAACTGCAGCAATTGTTTTATTTTTAGGTTAATTTCCATCTTGAGAAGTGTACTTACAGGATCTATAATGGTCAAGAAAGATGCACAACTATTTTTTCCAATATAGCTATTTCAATTTCAATTGCTCTCAATGGAGCATAATTCCGCATGTAGCATGGACACCAATTGGACCACATTTTTTAGCTGAGAGGCCATTTCAGATGACGCAAAATCCACAGTCGCCGTGCTGGATTGAAATGAAACTTTTACACACGTGTTTGTGATGTTTACTTTGAAAATTCAGAAACAGGATTGTTTACTTCCCACTGTGTATTTAGTGAGCATTGAGCTGGTTTTAATCAGGACTATCCCAGAACTGGACCAGGTTTTCATAAATAGGCTATCTATCCAGCCTAAAACAAGACAAAATTTAAATGTATTTTGAAATTCTAGCATCACGACAAGACAGCGCAAGTCACAAATAATCGTTTAATCGTTGCCATCCATGTTTCCAAGTCCATGAACTGTTCTTTGCCTCTTCTCACAGTCTCCATTGTGTGTCAGAATGTGCAGTCTTCGGCTCTGTAAATTAGATTATTCTTTATTGCCTCACATAAACTGTCTGTACATCGGCTCGAGCACATGACAGTAGTTCCCCGCAGCTCCCCTCCTCCACCAGAACCACTCCGGCTCTGCGCAGGACAAACAGATAAGTCGTATTGATCGGCGCTTCGGGCGGTGCAGCAGCCGGCCTCACTGAACTGCATTCTTGTCGACTCTGATTGGGTGTTGTTGTTGTTTATGTTGGCAGCCGGCTCGTTTTTCAGATTTGTTTTTTGCGGGAAGTATGCAAATTAATCATCGCTTTTAAATCTGGGCTAGCTGATTTTCATACTGCGAAGGAGGAAGTCTATATTTAAATCTGACTCTTTCCAAGTACTTACATACGCTTTACGCTTCAGTGACTAGTTAAAGGATATATTATGCTATCTTTTCATTTTATTATGTTGTCTGGAGTTGTGTTTTGTTTCATTTACTCTTCTAACTTATATCTTGCATTGTGTATAGTCTTCAATAATGCTCAAAACCTTCTGTTCCACCTTGTGATGTCATTAGACGGCAATACAGGAACTGGAAAAAACAATTGCTGCCACAAAACCCGACCGTTCTTAAAGATGTAGATGCTGTTTTTTTGCCGAACACGAGCAGTTTGTGCTTGCATTACGCTCTAGGGGAAAAAAAATGCTTTCTGGTCTGATATATTTTCTTTATTTGTCCCATATTGGGGGAATTCCAGTGTTAAACAGCAGGGAAAATGGAAACATTCACTTAAACTAAATATTTTTTTAAATAGCATAGCAAAAATAGAGGGATTTTCCCGCTGCAGCACCATACGAGTGACCATTGACATATAGTTAGTAGACGCGCAGTCCAACTCTGATGCTATCGAACACTTAGCATCTGAGCTAGTCCGGTAAGATTTAAGCTAGTCTGGAGCGTTCTACTGTTTATTTCCTATAGCCGTTAGCATTAGCCTGCAAAAAATGCAAGTTTTGAAAGATCCAGAGCGTGTCAGCTGGTACAAACCTACCGACCACATTTAGCAAAGGTCCAGAGCTTTGTTACAAATTATTGTTGAGTTTACAAACCTTTTAGTATTTTATTGTAGATAAAAAGTGTGTATAAAACTGCTAATGGCTAGCGAACTCATGCATCTTTTATGACTCTAATAACCACCAAACGTCTGCTTTTACATGTTACTAGTGAGAAAAGCAGACAAATTACATAAATAACACCAAACAAAGTTATAGCTTCACTTCTCTGTGGAGGCGTCTGTCGCAAGTGATGGAGCATTTCCAGCTAAGAATATAGTAGTTTTTATAATCTCACATCGCCAAAGTTGTTTAAAAAAGCTTCATAAGACACAAATCAGTCCGTTTTGCTCATGGTTTTGTTGAAATCTCTTGTTTAATCTCATTTTATCCATAAAAGTGCAACTTCTGCCATTGAGTTAAATTGATTTGCGTCGTCACCTTTACCGGAGGAATTTGGTGTTGCTCTGTTTGTGTTGTAGCAACAGAGCAGAGCTGCTGATTGCGCGTCTAATAATTTACTGTCTATGAGAGTGACCACTACAGCTAGCTACAACAGCTACAAGCTAGCGAGCTAACGGTGTGGTATCCAGATAATAAAACAGATCCATGACACAACTTCACAAAAGCCGAATTTTTTTTCCACCAGCCCAGTAATGCCACATCACTTTGCATTGATGGCTATGCTAACAAAAATGTATATTTAGCGTGAGAAGGGTTAGTTAAGCTTAGGTTAATTTGGTTAAGTTTAGGAATTTGGACAGATGCTAACTGTGTCGCAGCATAACTCTGTTGAGAGAAATAAGGACGCTCACTGGACCCATTTGAATCATTTCAGCCTTAAACCTGCTTATTTTTGTAGCTACAGCTAATGTTTTAGCCTTGTTTAAACTGCTTGATTGCTCGAGAGACTTTTCTTGTAATAATGTCACCTGCATAAAAGGAGAAACAGACTATTTAAAACAAACAAAACTCAATCTTGCTTTATTGTTTTGTAGTATAAATCAGTTCAGTTTAGAGTAAAATGTCCAAACTAAGCTTTCCAAATGGAAACAGCAGAATTACTCAGATATTTGTGAATGAAAATGCAATCTTTGGTTATGTGTTATTGCTAAAAGCTCACAAGAGTAGTTTAACCTTTAATATTAGTCTTGTAAAGCTGTGGAACCTGACTTTTTTTGAAATATTAAACAGTAACTAAGCGTTGTCTTTCCATAAAAACATATATTTAATGATATATCAGACTATTATGCTCAAAACTGATACAAAGGAAAAACACTCCACTCCTGATAACAGTTTTGAGATTAGCCACAAACACACGAGCCGTAAGAAAAACATCGTGCAAAGAAACACGTGAACAGGGCTGTTAATATTTGAGTTGTTTTTATTATCTGTCCCTTTTACAGCTCAAACGTCCCTGTAGCGCACACAGATAAGAGAACAGGGTTGCCACGGTAATAAATGTACGATAAATAAATAACGACCCCTGTATGTCATTGTTCCTTCTGTCATTTATTGAACCGCGAGTCAATAAAGTGATTATTGTGACGAGTTTAGCTGCGAAGTTTGTGATTTCCTCAGGGGGCTGTATAAAACTATAGTTCACCCTGGAGTTTAGACGTTTAGGTCGATTGTTTCTCTCAGACTTTGATGATTTGTGTTTGGGTAAAACTGCAGGTAACAATCAATGTGCTAATAGATTAGTTTATCGATTATTCCTTTGCTAAGTCGATGCTTGCTTGGAACAGTAATGTGACAAGGAGATTTTTGCTAAATTTGACCGAGATGAAGCTGAAAATATGCTGTTTGAGAATCCAGACAAGTATGTTGCATTAGTTTTCATTTAATTACAGGCTATTGCTGCTCATTGTGTGCCATAAACATCCTTTCTCACCTTTATGCAGCTCATGTACAGACCATATAATGATGATAATACAGTTACTAAAGTAGTTGCTGATTATTTCAATGATCATTTACTTTTGAGTAATCCATTAAAGTTCATGTGACAGGCAGAGCTGACGATATATCGAGTTTTAGATAATATCGTGATAGTTGTTTTCAAGAAAAGCAAAAATGGAGGATTGAGTATGTTGTTAATAGAAAAAAATGTTTAAAGAGTTGTTTAAAAATACAAATACTGTATGTTCAAATAAGTGTAGAAGATGTTATTTAGTAAATGAATAAGTCATTAATGTCATAGAATCTTGTTTAGCTGCCATTGTTGTTTTTTATGAGTAATGAATCAGGATGAAAACCTCTGATTTTGTAGTACTGTGAGCGCTGGTTTGGGTCAAATATTTGGTCAGAACATCGAGACTAGTTTTGAGAAAGAAGATCCTTTTAGTTAACTACATTGTTTTTTTCAGTTTTTAGGATTAAGGAAATGTTTATTAAGGACAGATGCTTGTACCAAATTCTAGCTTTTACAGCTAATTTACACTTGTAGTCCAGGAGAGGCACATTCGACATGTTTTTAGTTGCAGGAGGAAACCAGAGTACCCGGAGGAAACCTACGCAGACACGGGAGAACATACAAACTCCACATATGGGTCAAAGTCGGAGCAGTTAGCCAGAGCGCTGTCATGTAACTCTGCTCTACTTCCTGTTATTTTCAACATGTTTTCAAACTTTTCTTCGCAAACTTGTTCTTGATTAACATAAAACTATCATTTATATTGACCACAGATATTAATCTGCCAAATTAAATGAAAATTACAAAATGGTAAAATCCTGTCGTACACACTTTAACTTGTTGCTGTTTTATTTGAGACTAGACCAACCAGTTTTAATAGAAAGACACATTTTTAGAAGTTGATTTACAATATTTTTAATCCCAAAAAAGTATATTTTGTTAAGATTCTTTACAACATGGTTACAGTTACAGTAAAGTTCACAAATTGACAAATATTTAGGGTTAAAAACAAACATCCTCCTATGACAATTTGATCTATTTTGTAGCTCCATAATTATTCAACTCCACCTCAAAACTACTGCTGCTTGAAACTTCTTTGTGATTGACTCATGGGTTTATTGGTTTAATATCGAGTGCCTGAAATGTTTTAATAGCATTCCTGAGATGTTCCGCGAGCCTGACATGACTGACTTTGCGTAACACCGACATGGAAGAAGAAGTTACCAGAAGAAGTGTTGAGAAAGATTCCAGTCTTGATCTTGATCTCACACATTTGCATTTGAAGAAGCACATGCATAGGCTTGTTTACATTGGAGATGAGAATGTTTCGAGGCGAGCAGCGGTTGAACTGTTATCGTTGTGACAGCTGTGAATCCCACTGGACGAGAAGGGCAGGTCTCAGCTCACGTGAAAACAACAGAAACGTGCTCAAAAAAAGAACATGCTCATCATACGTTGCATTGTTTTGGATGGAGAATGTTTTTGTTTGACTACTGGGTCAATTATTGCCAGATTATTTTCTGTCTGTGTTACACTCTTGTTGTTTTTTATGACAAACAATAATATATAGTTAGTTTTGGGCCAAATGAGTTAACTTTTCTCTCTTCAAAGCCAGTGTGTTGCCGAAGAATGAGGATGATTTGTTTAATCAATATTTGTAGTGATCAGATAGATGTCTAGACAAATAGATTTATTGTCATTGAACATAATACAATGAAACTTTGATAGCCACCAGAGCTCCACGCCACTTCATATGGATGCTATAGAGGGATTTTCCGTCAACATCACTTTCCATGCTCCATGCAGACATATACGCTGTCTGGTTTGCTAGGAAAACTTAAAAAAAACAACAACAACAAAAATTGTTATAACTATATAACTGACAATATAACAAAAATTCTAAAAAGTCCTCTTTCCACCTCTTACATCTTACATCTGTTAGTGTTTTTAGCCTCTGCAAAGCCTCCACAGTCTGTTTAGTTTGTAACCAAGCAAATATTAGCACCAATCTTTGTCTGCCTCCTTCACAATTTAGAAAAAAAAAATCTGCAAAAGTGACCTCTCAATTGCATCATATTCAAAATCATGACATAACCAACATGCTGCTTATAGATTTCATATAGACTTGTCTATTTTTCCATTGGTCTGCTTTCTCAGAAAGTTCCAACTTCACTGTGATTGATTAAATCCAGCTGTAAATAGCTGACACAGATCTACAGTGAGTAAAATAGTCTGTTTGAACAGATATTTGCATCAAGTTTACAACAATCACAGGACGGCGTCACATTTCAATTTCTTTTACCATATTGCTCAGCTCTCTTTCAGTCAATAAATGGTCAGAAAAAAAAAACAAATCTTATCTCCAGTCCAGTGGCACTCAAACTGGGGACCTCAATCCAAATTTTGGCCTCCATTAGGTCTAATTTGGCCCGCAAAAGAATGCTAAGGTTTGTTAGAACTAGCTTCTCGCTAAAATATTGAAAAGACAGTCAAGAACATCAAAGAAAGTGTAAAACAATTAAAGCATCATCTCTTCTCAAATTAACCTTTAAATGCCAAACAAAAAACAGCAAATTCTATAATGTAGACATTCATAAACGTGTACTCTTCACAACAATAACTATAACCCAAAATTGAAATAATATTCACTTTCTATTCATTCACTGGAGTATTTTAAGTGCATTAGTTTAGATTTTCTACAGAGACAAACATTATGCCAGGTTCCTGTCCCTTTCCTCATGCATCAGTTTCACATCAGATTGCTCACATTCAGTAAAAAACCTTTTGGCCCTGACTCTCCCTCTTTTCAAAAAGCCCAGTTTGTCCAAATCACTTCAATACCAGCAGGAAAAGAGGCTGGACGTTTGTAAAGATTTATTGGACTTGAAAATGTGACCCACAAACAAAGTCAGCGATCAACAAACATGGTCGTTGTCGCTGTCGCCCTCCCCCTCCCGCGGCGCTTCCTCTCTCTCTCAAACGGGACAGGCTCAAAGTTAGGCCCAGTTTTCAGTCCCGCAGTGGTGTTTGTGGATGTGTTTTCTGTCCCCGAGGTTTGCAGAGTCTGTGGAGGGAACGTGACAGCGGATCGTCCCGGTTCAGTGGAGCTGAGGCTTTGATATTAGAGTCAGAAGTGGGTTGTGTCGTCCCGGGACAGTGATGACGACGGCTCTGCAGATCTTTGTGAATCATGAAGGACACCAAGACAAAATTGTGGGGTAAAGAGTTGTTTCAGTAAAAATTGTGGTTGAAAAAAATTATAAATCATGATGTAAAAAAAACAGGAAGAAAACATTAAAAAGATTAAGTTAAAAAAAAAAGTGTGGACTAAAAGTTTAGTTCAAAAATTGTATTAGAGTTAAAATGGGCTAGTTAAAATATTGTAGTAAAAATGGGCGAGTTAAAATACTAGAGTAAAAATGGACAAGTTAAAATACTAGAGTAAAAATGGGCGAGTTAAAATACTAGAGTAAAAATGGGCGAGTTAAAATACTAGAGTAAAAATGGGCGAGTTAAAATACTAGAGTAAAAATGGGCAAGTTAAAATATTAAAGTAAATATGGGCGAGTTAAGATATTAGAATATAAATGAGAAAGTTAAATGTTGGAGTAAAAATTGGAGAGTTAAAATGTTGGAGTAAAATTGGGTGAGTTAAATGTTGGCGCATAAATGGTAGTGTTAAAAATATTGGTGTAAAATCTATGGAGTTAAAAACAGAGTAAAACTATTGTGCAGTTATCTAAAAATTGAAGCTTAAAAATCTAAAATTTTGGTGCAAGAATAAAAATAGTGTTAAATGTGCAGTAAAATTTGTTTTATCCTTTGAGTGCATGTAAGTCTGATAACTATAGCCATGAAATGTATTCTGTACATGGGCTTTAGACAACACAGCACATTCCTAATTCCTTTATCGCTTCACAATTTGGACAAAATATACAATTGCTATTTCTTCTGACCAATATTTCGACTGCTATTAGATTTTCTTTTTATTTCAGTAATATTATATTGATCTAAGTTTCCAAAAGTCTGGGAAATTGACAAATAAAATGTTAGTGAACGGATAATTTAATAACTAATAACATGTAAGCTGTTTAATGAGTGTTTGTGCAAATCTACTACATACAATAACAGCTTTGATGGAAGAAATCGCAGGATATTTTGCCGTTTGTGAAGGAAACTATCTTACTTCTAAAATTATAGACTATAAATTTGCTATTTCGGTTTGATTTCGCAGCCCTTATTCAAATTATACCCCCAAAAAACGCTGATAATTGTACTTTTCTAGTCAAATTTAACCCCTTCTCTTCTGGTTCAGAGTTGTGTGTCAGTGGCCTTCAGCGAGGAGCTTCCTGTGCTTAGATACTAAAGGCGTTTTGTCTGACAGCGAGAGATAAGCCTCTGCTCCATCTGCCGCTGTGGACAGATTTACCTCCGTCCTGCTGCTCGCGCTCCAAACGCCCAGACGAAATACGGCCTCTCCAATGGTCCCGGGTCTAAATCAATACAGATCCATCGCCACCGCCGCAGCAGCCGCAGACACTCTTTGGTTTTCCTGGAGATGTGGATAAGATAGAAAGGTAGAAAACGTGCTATAGTGTTGATGATAGCAGCTCAAACTGTTTAAGGATAAATGTTCGCTTCCATGTCAAGTGGGCCGGACTTTATAAGACGGCTAATTGCGAGTGCTTATGCCGAGAGCAGCTTAAACACAGTGGACGGAGGACGGCTGAATAAAGGTTGTGATTTAGTGTGGAACGTGGAGGCAGAAAAAAATAGTAAAATATAATCATTAAAGTGGCTGTAATGTAAGAACTCGGCTGAAATTTCCTGTTCACGCAACATCACAGCATAGTACACGCTGATGATATTTAACACAGATGTTTGGCAGCTGGAAGGAACATAGTTTAGATTAAGTTTACTTTTAAATACTATTATGAACAGGGTTTCTGCAGGGTCTTAAATTTAAGGCCTTAAAATGTCTTAAATTTGCAGTTGTAGGTCTTAAATATGTTTGTGCAATTTCTGCCCGATTTATTTCGTACTGCTGCAGCTTTTCCTGTCAAAATTCTCACTAATGTAATCCTAGGAACTAGGAAGCCCTCATGAAAAGAAGCAGCAGTGTGAAATACTGCAGGTCACGACTCAAGAATAGGTCTTAATTTGTATGTTTTGTAGTCTTAAAAGGTATTAAATTTGAACTGTCAATCCCGGCAGAAATCTTGAACAAAAGAGCGTATGAAAAGTAAATCTGTGAAGAAATGTAGAGAGACCAGGGTGTTTCAAATCCACCATGTTTCTTGTCAGGTTTGCAGAACTTCCATCGGAAAACATTAGCAAAAACAGCATAAAGTAAACAAAACAGCAGTGGAACAACCCAATAAACTGCTGGGTCAAAAACAACAAGTTTATCTAACACTCTGTATTAGCTATTTTTTTGTATTCAGCAATTAAAAATCTTTTTTGGTTTAACATTAGACCAACTGTACATTCTGCTGCTGTATAATGTCACCTTCCCGAGTGATATTTTCTTAAGAGAAGCACATTTTAATGAGTCTGTAAGGAAGAACAAAATGAATGTGTTCTAGTATATTTTTATTTCTCAAGTTAAAAAAGCTTGTTGCATTACAGGACTTGCTGGGCAACTTCCAAGCGAGATGTCACCATTTATGAATACTGGAATGAATTTTGTCAAATGTTTAGTAAAATCTTAAATAGGATGATCTTACCTTTGTTTTAGTGAAATGCAACCTGGAAGTTTAACGGAAAGACTGTCCTTATGGCAACATCTCATTCTAAAAGGCGACCGATTCAACCTATTCAAATGAAAATGAGACAAGTTCGTCCACATCCAGTTGTTTCATTCACTGAAGAAGAATATTAGCATGCCGGTTGTTTCATTATTTGCTGTTGTGTCATGGCGAAACTTTGTGAAGGTTGTTAGAACTGCTTAGAAACTCGTTGGGGTGGTTAATTAGGAAGCTCTGAACGCATTAGGTAAATAGCAAAACATGCCGACTCTAATAGTTACATTTTTAAGACTATAAAACATAGCATTTAGCTAGCTTAAAGCCCATATGACAGATTAGCTACCATTTTCAGGAAACCATAGCAACAGCAATGCTTACCAAAATATTAGTCTTTGTTTCACATAATTATTTATTGTTTAGCAGTAAAATACGATTTTATTGTGAAATTCAAATTCTCTTCCGCCTTGAACATGTAAGTGAGCGATGACGTAGGCAGAGGACGAACTTGACTAACGTTCGTAATTCTCTATTGACTTGAATGTATTTTTATGTTACAAACATCGGTGTTTCCTAGTCTTACTGCTCCTGCCAGGACATTTTCACCTCCCTCAGTATTTAGGATACACTGTAGTTTATCAACAGAATTGCTTGAAATGTGTTTATGTGTGTTAAATAAATGAGCAGAGTCACTTGAATCGGGAGACACACACACAGCAGCTGTGCAGCTGGCTGGCTCCTCCATCTTCTCTTCCCTCTTCCTCTCAGCGTCTCGTGTTATGATCACATGTTACAGTAGCGGACGTCCACTTCGCAGACAGGGAATTGTGAACTTTTGTGCCTCTGTTTTTGTAGAGAAAGTTGTTTTCGTGGCGCTCAAAGCGATAGGTTTATATCAGCAGCGCGGCGCGGCAACAGGAAGACTCCAGCGGCTGTTTACTGCACGGAGCATGTTTTTGACGCGGCTCACAGACTCAGAAACAAAGCAATGCTTTGCTGGAAATGCAGACTGGATTTAAGGTGAACTTGTGGATTTAGACAGTGCGTCGGGGCCGGGGCCAATGGATTTAACGCGGAAAGAAACAGAACAGCCAGCGTATCTGCAGAGCCCTGATGTGGATACGAACAGCTGGATTAACCCGTGTCCCCGTCAGACACATGTGTTTTAAGCTTCCCCTGGACATCAGCGAACATCGTCTTACATCGTCAGACATCCATGGTGAGTAAAAAGTTTGTTTGTGAGAGTTATTTGACTTGAAAGGCTCGTTACACGTGCGTAATCGCCAGGCGCTGTTCTTATGTGAAGCTTGGAGGAGGATGTGCTCTGTTGTTGCTGCTGTAATAATTTGGCAAATGCATGTGCCATGTTGATCATCAAGAGCACATAGACAGTGAACAAACAGGGTATTCAGGTGCTGGGATCGGCTCATAGAAGAAGGGCTTGCGGGAGGTGAGCGCAGAAGGGCGTCTGACCAGTGCAAATGCTTTGAGCTGTGCCGCGCTCCATATCTCGGGTGTATAACACTCCTCTGACATGTGATTAACAGATGAAGCTGTGTTTGGGCTTTGTATTCACGTGTGGAAGGCTGGGTTTCTTTATTCCTTCATTTAAAAAAGCTACAGCCTTTTTTTGGTCTGGAAAGCATTACACAATGTGTCCACTCAGCAAACTCTTATTGGTCTGTACACTTACAATAATTAACCATTTTAACAAAAAACTATATAAAAAAAACTAAAGGTGAACACACAAAATAACACCCTGATATCTAATTTAACTATATATAACAATCAGCTCTTTACAAATCCAGGCGACAGTGCAGATATTTGATCAAAAAGATGCTTAGTTTTACATGTAAAACAGCCTGAACTGATGCTGCGTTCCCCTCCGTCTACGTCATCCTCACAGCTCCAGGGGGCGCCCTAGCAACGGATAAACAGCACTAGAAAGTGCATGGTTTTATCAAGTGTTTTATCATTTTTGTCAACTTTTATGGAACAAAATGAATATTTATCATATCTACGAATATATTTTAAGTGGATTATATTAAAAAAATTACATTTAAGCAACCTGTCATATGCACTTTAAGTTAATTGTTGTTGCTGGTTCTCTAAATAAGTCAACAGTGGATGAGTCTTTTCTATAAGAAGTAGTTATAGTACCATTCTGTTTTGTCACAATTGAATACTTTTCTTTACCTAAATCACGTTGAATTCATATATTTTATTGAACAAACACAAACAGCTTCTTAATAACTTACACTAATACTACTTTAGTGTTGGTTTTGTGATCAGATTGTGATTATATTTGCGATAACTTAACTTCAGATCAGTCTAGTAGCAGCAGTTGGCCGTGGAGACTGAATATGTTCTTTGTTTTTACCTCCCCGAACACACAGAAAGCTATTTTGCCCTCGTCTGCGGCTTCGAGTGCGCTGCTGACCCGCCTGAGAGGGATTCCCACCGCTCCCACATTCTCCAAAACCCCTTCAGCTCAGCTCAGTCTCAGAATAATCTAACTTTAATGACTGTCTTTTCCCCCTCGCGCGCCATAACCTACGTTTACGCCGCAAAGAAAGAGAGAGAGAAATGTGATGAAGAGAGAGAGAGAAGGAGGAGAGAGTCTGAGAGGAAAAATGAATTCCTGGGGTTCCTGCAGAATTACTGTTTACACCAAAAGTTCTCTGACCCATTCGCCGGGTCAGAGAGGAAATATCTTTGGCTAGCTTTGTTTTTTCTGCAGGATTTTATTTGTTAAACATCAAATCTTCTAACTAAGCTATATGAGATTTTGCTGGTGTACTGTCGTAGTTTATACCAGATAATTTAATAGAGCTAGATCTATTTTTAGAACACGTCTATAAATCTATTTTTAGCACCTGTGGAGAAAACTGTTCAATCCTGATCTCCAGCTAACAACAAATTGCTTAGACGTCTTAAATCTTATGTTTAAATACATCTACAGTACTGGTAATATAGACATTAATGATCTTTACACATTCTGAAACCAACAAATAACTGATTTCTTAAAGATTTGTTACTAGAATTATGATCAACTCACTTTTAAACAGATGATAACTTCCCGTGAAAATGACATTGCATTCTCAGAGGGACTTTCATGGTTAAATTATCTTATCACAGTACGTACAAATAACTACAATTGTTTCCTTGTGCTAAGTATTTATTGCAGGCAGTTCTACGTTTAGACTATAAATTATAAATTCACGACGTTGTTTAGGCCAGCGTTTCCCAACCAGGGGTAGTTGAGGTCATAGTTGAATATTTTCTGAGGATTTGGGGACTTTAACATCAACCAAACTAGAAAAAGCAATGGATATAGATGACAAAATGCCATTTAAAAAAAATAATGTATTTACTTAAAAACGTAGGCTAAGGGGTACTTGAAGAGAGAGACAAAAATTAGGGTCTACTCGGGACAAAAAACACTGGGAGCCATTGATTTAGGCCACAGGGTTTAAACACAGATCCCAAGCTACTCCAAAACGAAACATGTAGAATTTCATATTTAATAGACAAAAGAATTGTAAACAAGTTAATTGATTAATCGCAACTAATCGATTATTAAAATAATAATTAACTTGACTTTATATATGTTCCAAACATCACAGGAGCCTCAGATTAAACGGAATGAAATGTTTTTGGTGTAAAAACGTGTTTGTCTACACCAAGTTTTAAGATACAACTATTTAAAATAGAGGGATTGACTTATATTACTTGTTATGGTACTACAATGATAATTAAAAATGCTCTTTTCACGTCATATTTTACACAATAACTAGATATGTTGTCAACTAAAGAAATTCTTGGCCAACTAACAACATGTCCAATCAACCGATTAATCGACTAAAAAAGAGGGGCACGGCAAAAATTCTGGAACTAAAAGGTATCTTTGATCTAACTGTTGAAATATGCAAAAAAAAGTCATGCAAAAACATATCTAAAACAGATTAGACCATTATTTGGTTTAAAATCTTCTGCTTTCAAAATAATTCCTTAAAATGTCAATAGAAAGTCGACTAAGTTTTGGTCAACCAAGATTCTATCAACCGATTTATCGACTAAACGACTAAAAGACTACAGCCCTACACTAAACTGACATTTTCAGCACAAATACAAATGCTGTACTTTGTTTATTAAATATTTTGGTTTTAAACTAGTTTTGATTAAGTTCAAAATTATTCTAAAACTCATCAGAAAATGTTAAATTTTGTTGTGTTAATGTGATTTTTTTTAATTTCTAAGTATGAATGCTTATTCAAATGAGGATCTTCTGTAGTTTCAATACCAGTTTTAGTTTTGATGATAATCTGATTTCGATGCTTTTGACAAACCTAAAATCTACACGTCTGTGATATTATAAAGCGACGTTACCTCAGCTACTTTTGCCCAAAACCTTGTCTTCTTCAAGTCACTTTTGCATTCTAAACAACTAATCGATTATTTGAAACAATATTCAACCAACTAATCGATTACCAGCCAGAGAAATTATGTCATCAATCTGCATTTTGTAGTTTCATATTGGTCAGAAATTACTCTTATTTGCTGCCTTTTCGCAACATGAACAACTTATCAATTAATTAAATAGATGATTCACAAAAGCAATGGATCACACACTTAAATCTCTTTTTGACAAGTCTTTTTATAACTTTTTTATTGCTACAGTGACACATTTCTATTGAATGTATTTACATTTAGTCATTGCTACACTTTAATGGCTAAGTAGAACTACCGGTAATTTTCCTGTTGATACTAATCTCTACGGCCTTAAACCAGTCGTGCTTGTTTAGCTACTGTAAAAAAAGAAAATACATTGTTCTTGTAGCCGTGGTTGTAATCTGACTCGATCTCTTCTTCGTCACATTCAAACGAGCTCTTTGTATCCGAGGACGTGTGAATGGACACTGTTGTGCCATTGTTAAAACCTCTCGAAGCACGGTTTGCGGAGAACACTTGAACGCCAGCTAACGATTTCAGCTCCAGACGACGCAGCGAAAACAACGCGGCCACGGTTCTGGTCTGATGTCATTCTTGTGTATTCTTTGCGTAACAGTGAAGTGATCGGTCGCGTTGTTAATCAATAACCTGTTTCTGGCCGTGAAAGAAAGTCAAGACAATTGTCACTTGTGTTTTGTAATCACTTCTAGTTCAATGTTTTGTTATTGGAAGAATAGAAGAAGATCACTCCATTTAGCAGTAGCTCAAAATAAAAGTAAGATATAGGCTATTTTATTTGGCAAAAGTCAATACAATGGAGTGTACAATGGAGGCAAGGACTGAACACCTGATAAAGTATGTTTCTTAGCTTTTTTTGGCTTAATTTTATCTCTCTGGACTCGAGTGCTTGTTTGACAGAAGTTGAATGAAATAGCTTTTTGTTGTCGTGGCAACAGTGCAGACTTTAGCCAGCTTGTTTGCTAACGGCAGCTGGAGATTTAGGACATTGTTACGGCCGCACAGTAATGCTGTAGTCGACCAGAGGTATGTCCCATTGACCGATTAATGGCGTGGCTAAAGCTTTGAAGCTAACAAGTATGTTTTATTTCATTTATCTGACCTAAATGAAAATACTAAATATCCAAATGTTTATGCAAGAACAATTGATGCACAAAATTAATAAGAAACATGGTACAACTGCGATTCAGACCAATATTTCGGTCACCAATCCTCAACTAAACACTACTTTTTGTCTCTTTTTAATATAAAACCTAAAAATTTCTCAACATATCCATATTTTGGTCGACTAAGATGCCATTAACTAAAGGATACAACCCTACCACTCATTAAATGGACTAAATAGTCTTATTTAAGCATTGAAAGGTGATGAGTTTCTCTGTGTGCAATCCTAAAGTCTGTGTCAGTGAGAAACATAAGAGAAACAGGAGTGTTCCTGTAGTTTTTCTGCTATTCTGCCACTGTTTACCTGATTTTGTTTTTTTACATGTCACATACAAACTCAGTTTTTAGCAGTAGTTGTGATTGTTTGTTTTTTATTTGTCTGTAGCTGCTTTTTTCCAATGTTTGTAAAGTTTTGAGTCCATACAGGAGAAATTGTTATTTGTCTCTATTGACTCTTTCATTTTCGCCACTCACTGCTGACATTTAGAAGGATCATCTGAATAACTGCTATTTGGTGGACTGTCTTTCCCCTAGATTTTAGAAAAGATACCTGGTTTCCTTTGCATTTTAATAGGTTGTATAATTTGGAGGCAAATTTAGTACTGTCTTTTGTTTTTTGAGGTTAAATGGAACTTTGAAACTGACTCATCTATTATTTTGGATATCATTTATTTTCATTTTAGACACTTCTAAGCTTCTGTTCTTTCCCAATATAGCTCAGTCACATCTTCTTCTAATCCATCTCTAGTTATTTACAAAGTTCTGTTCTGTCTTTCTCAGGTGACGAGCAACAAGCCGCCGATGAGGGACCAGGTAGCGATCCGCGGCGGCGCCCTCAAGGTGAAATACCTGTACGAGGACAGCACCAACAACCGCAAAGTCAACGCCATCTCCACGATAACGGCCCAGAACGGAGGCACGCCCAACAAGACCGCCCCCGCCCGGCCCTGTCCAAGGAGCACAGCACGGACAGGTGAGAGAAGACGGGAAATGTACAGCACGGATGGACAATTGTTTTTACACAGAGGCCATATTTGTATGAAGATAAACTAGAAACAGAGCTATAATCTAGTTGTATACCTTTTTATTCTAGCATCTGAAAATTAGGTACCCCAAGTTTAATAGAAATTGTTAAAGCTTTTGTTAGATGCACAGTGTGTTGTTGAAGTGTTACTGCTTTGCCTGGATGCAGCGATACTCATCATGTGTATGTTTTGTGTGCAGTACTGAGTCTAACAAAGGCTCAGCGAGTCGTCCAGCAGTAACGGCAGTAAGTGCAGCCCGCTGACTCCGGATCAGGCCCTGAGGCTGTACCGCACACAGCTCTCCACCCTCGAACACTCGGAGATCCTTTCCTTCAACGACGTCTACTTTGTGGGTCCCAACGCCAAGAAGCGCCCCGCGGTGGCCGGAGGCAGCAACAACAGCGGCTATGACGACGAGCAGGGAGCTACATCCATGTCCCGCACGACCACCTGGCCTATCGTTATGAGTTTCTCAAGGTACGCTACATGAATGAGTTATCATGATGGACACTGACCCTTCCACCTACTTACACATTGTTCTACTCCTCTGTTTCTTCACAGATCATTGGGAAGGGCAGTTTTGGACAAGTGGCAAAAGTCTACGATCATAAAACGCAGCAGCACCTGGCTCTGAAGATGGTACGAAACGAGAAACGCTTCCACAGACAAGCGCAGGAGGAGATCCGGATCCTGGAGCATCTGCGGCGACAGGATCGCAGCGGCTCTATGAACGTGGTCCACATGCTGGAAAACTTCACTTTCAGGAATCACATCTGTATGACCTTTGAACTGCTCAGTATGAACCTGTATGAGCTCATCAAGAGGAACAAGTTCCAGGGCTTCAGTTTGCCCCTGGTTCGAAAGTTTGCCCACTCCATCCTGCAATGTCTGGAGGCCCTGAGCCGCCATCGCATCATCCACTGTGACCTGAAGCCAGAAAACATCCTTCTGAAGCAGCAGGGCCGCAGTGGCATCAAGGTAATGTGTTAGAGAAAAAACACTTTGAGAACATTCAAAAATACATAATGTTTAATTTCTTTATTCTGTGTTCAGGTCATTGACTTTGGCTCCAGCTGCTTCGAGCACCAGCGCGTCTACACCTACATTCAGTCTCGGTTCTACCGTGCTCCGGAGGTGATCCTGGGCTCACGCTATGGTCTGCCCATCGACATGTGGAGCTTTGGCTGCATACTGGCTGAGCTGCTGACTGGATACCCGCTGTTCCCCGGTGAGGACGAGGGTGACCAGCTGGCCTGTGTCATGGAGCTGCTGGGCATGCCTCCACAGAAGGTGTTAGAACAGGCCAAAAGAGCCAAGAACTTCATCAACTCTAAAGGCCATCCGCGCTACTGCGGCGCCAACACGCTGCCCACCGGGGCCACGGTGCTCACAGGTTCTCGCTCCAGGAGGGGCAAAATGAGGGGTCCACCAGGCTCCAAAGAGTGGAGCACAGCTCTAAAGGGCTGCGAGGACGCCACTTCACTGACTTCATTAAGAAGTGTTTGGACTGGGACCCCTCGTCTCGCCTCACCCCCAGCCAGGCGCTCAGACACCCCTGGCTTTACCGCCGGCTGCCCAAACCACTGCCCGCTGACAAGAGCCAAGGGTCTGCAGTCAAACGTTTGCCCGAGCAGCACAGCACCTCCTTCCCCTCCATCCTGGCCAAAGGAGGGCCAGGTCTGGGGACCACCACCACCAGCAAACTGCGCAGCACCATGATGGGAGACTCGGGCGACGCAATCCCGCTGCGCACAGTTCTGCCCAAACTGGTCACTTAGAGAGAGATCTGCTCCTCTGGAGGAGCGCGGCTCGAACAATAGCTTTTAAACTGGTTTGGTTCTTTTATGTGTTTTGTACTGCGGGTGTCGACACCCCAGGTTTTAATATTAGTGAGCGCTAAAGACAATAAACGCTCATGAGTTTTTTACAGAAGATTTTGAGAAACTGGAATTTTCTGTATTGAACCTTTTTAAGGTTTGATTTAGATACTGCTTTTAAAATGTTTGTGTGAGTGAGCAAATGTTTGTATCCGAGTGTTCTCACGAGTGTCACTGTCACCTCCATCTTTCACACACTTCACACTTTAAAGGGCTACAAACATCGTCACCACCGTCACCGAGGAAATCCTGAGCATCAGTTTAACTCTACCCAGACTAATGCCTTCACAGCACCGGCAGTTATGTAGTTCAACACCTGTAGCAATAACCCACCTCTTTTCCATCTCTCTGGATCCGTGGTGCTTGCATGGTAGCTCGGTATGTTACAAGAGGATGTGTGTGTGCTTTAGCTCTTTGGTGCTATGTTGACGTCAGGAGCTAGCGGGGGCTTTGTTCCTGTTAGCGGAGTGTCATGGCCGACGCGGTTCACATAGATGCCAATTATTATCAGAAAGAGAGAAAAAAAAACCAGTCAGAGCTTGCACATAAGACAGAAGTGAACCAGGAAAGTTGACGATGGAAAGTTTAGACGGACGTTACATCTGCTGGATTATGAGGAAGTGTAACGAGGCCGGAAGTTTTGTAATCTTTTATTATATGAGCCAAGTTTTTCTGAATGGGCCAGTGAAAATAGATAGGTTTTATGGTACGCGAGAAGGATGGTAATTTCTCAGGGAGTCATACTTGATACATCCCTCGATCCTCGCTCTGTTGACCCTTTTGCTTTAGCGACAAATGTGTGTGCGCAGTTTTGAGAGGCAAGATAAGCAAATATCGATTCACAACGCTTGAACTGACAATAATGTGAATGGAAAAATAAAATCACTGTGGTTTTGATGACTGGTAAGAAACGGACTTAGCTTCGTCAGTGACTAGAGCATTAGCAACTTGTTAAGTGGCTAGCAGATTAGCAAAGGTAAGCGCTAACTAAGCTAAAGGCTAATCGAGTCGCAAAAGTCTCGAAGATGTGGGCAAGCAGAAACGTAGCTTAGCCTTAACTCTTAGCTAAGCATGACGAGATATTTGGGTCGTTGCAATATTAGTTTACAGTTTGAAACAAAAAGTGCTTGAAATAACGCTCAACGGAAAGCTGTAGTTAAACATGACATTATAATAAGCTAGCATTTACCATCAGAAGTGGCTTTTATCAGCTAGCAAACAACAATGTTTTAATAGAGATCAATCAGTACCAGTTGCTTAGAATAAACTAAATTAAATGTCTCCTATGTAGAGTAGATTGTCCTAAAATAATAGCCAATACATTAACTAAAATATAAAATGTGATAAGGATTTTTTGAGCCAATAATCTGATGTCTGTTGTGGCCGATACAGATATTGTCTTCTTAAATTCAAGGCTCACATGTTCACAAACGGTCTTTTCACTTAAGTATCAACTACATGTATTTATTGGGATATAAAGCATTTTGTGGCTTTATTGTGTAGCCATCTTTTAGCTTAAATGCTTGTTTAATCCCATTTTTACTTTGTAGTGTGTTCAAAAAAACACATTTTATTTTTTAATGGACTGACTAGGTCACTAGAGACTAGAATCTGATATTTTTCTTTATCGGACGTTACCTGTATTGGCTGAATATCGGCTGATACCTGTAATGCAAAGAAATAAAACAGGGAAACTTTCAAATTCACTTTGCCTGATATGCTAATCTTGCAGAAATGCTCAAAACGATGGATGATTTAAGGATTTAGAAGCACCTATGACATTACAAATCCGACAGAAGTCAGAAGAGTATTCTGTCTGAGGCTCAGAGGAGAACAAAAAGTCTCTCAAACAAAACTTAAGCTGTGTTTTTGACGAGGAAAGCCACGTTAAAACCAGATTCAAAACTTGCTCAAACATGTCTTTTTAAGCTAATTGTGACTGCGGCTGGTTGTAAGACATTTATCCCTGTCAACCAGTCATGTTTTTACCCAGCGTCATAAATGCTTTTCTCGCTCTTAAAAACCGCACACACGTTTGTACTTTTATAGATTCTTATCGGAGGGTCGTTTTTAGCTTTAGCCCTGGCCTGGTCATGCATGCCCGTGTGTCCCTCACCCAGAGCCGGAGAGAGACCGGTTTTACGATCGAGACTGCGAAAAGGGGGAGCTGGATGTGACCTAGATTCTCTCTCCTCTCTCTCTCTCTCTCTCTCTCCTCCCCCTCGCCACTGTCTCATGTAGGGCACTCACTTTCTCTCTTTCTAAACTATGGTGCTCACGTATCGATGCACACACAGACACTAGCTAAAACGCAAAAATATCACTTTCAGGTAGGACCGGGCGACAAGACGACGAAAGGGAATCGGATGTGATGAGAATTCTGTGTTAAGAAGCCGTTTTTGTCACATATTGACTGGTTTTCTGTATTTTTATGATCTCGAGTGATAAATAGAAACAGCCAATTACAATGAAGTTGTTTTTTTTGGGGAAAATACAGATTAAAGCTTTAGTTACCTGTTTAAAGTCAACGTAAAACAGCTTAACAGAGACAAAACCAGCTCTGTGATCACAATGATGCAAAAATATCTACAAAGTACAAGGAAACTGGGCATTTCAGTGTCTAAAAAGATGACTGTGAAGACACTCAAATCACTCCAAATAGAAGTAAAATCTCAGTAAAAGATTTGTTTAACTAATGCTATAATTCCACTGACTTATTTCTAAGACAATTAGAAGGTTACATGATTGTTTAGGTCATAATAAAGTTGCAAGAACCAAATATTTATAATAATGGTGATAATTAATGGGCTGAAACAAGTTCATCAATAAATAACGATTAAGGATTATTGGAATATATTAGTAATCAAGTTTATTTGAAAATGACACTAGAAACATGTTAAAAAAAAGTGGTTTTCAAGAAAATAGATGCTTTTTGTAATTCAAGCTGCATCTTTTGCCTTCATGCTGGTCAGATTTAGCAAAAAATCTCAACACAAGTGTTTCAGTATTCAAAACAAGTATCAATCAAAAATAATTGGCTGTTTTAATCACATTATCTGTATTTTATTATTTAGAAAGCGTATTATTGTAAAGATTGTCACAGAGTTTAGGAATATTAACTATAATCTATGACTGGGAAATAAAAATATCATTTCTAGGTTTCAGTGTTTGGTCTGCTTGTTGGCATTAGATGTGACATGGCCAAATTTTCTCGTAACAACAGTTCACTTTGTCACAAGATATCTAAACCGCAAGTGTCAAATTTCGGCCCGGGGACCAAATGTAGCCGCCCAGGAGGGTTTCTGATTATTATTGGTAGTGGCTCCTGATAAAAGCACACAACAGTTTGAACTACAGGTCCCAGAATGACGAGAAGAGCCTTATTGGCACAAGATAAAATAATGAAATGAAATGTAATGTGTTACAATATAAATCTGGACATACAGTAAATGTGTTATTTTAAGCTTTATAAAGCCCAATTATCACATTTGATTATAATAGAGTGATCTATGTTTTCAAATGTGGCCCTCAACCAACTCGACTCTTATCGATTTGGCCACAGCTTCATTTGAGTTTGGCACTTCTGATCTAAACAGTAGATTAACACATTTTGATTTTGGTGATTTCTATTAGTGACCAGACCCATTCACTTTTAGCATCACAACAAAAACTGAATCAAACTATTAATTTAAGCGACAGAAATCACGTCGCAAAGTTCTGGATTGCGTTTTGTCGTCATGGCGCCCGGGCCTATTTTCAGGTGCATGTTGAAAGGACCACCATAAGAAGCAACAATAAAAAAACCCTCTTCTCTTCTCTTTAGCTCTTTAGGCTACGTCAGGGATTTGTACGCACCACTTTGTACAACGGTTTCTATTTGAATGTGAGAAGAAGAACGTTAGCGTCATGTGCAGTGCTTTTGTAAAAGGGGTGTTTCCAGCATGAATCCAACCTTTGATCAGACCGAGTGACTATGAAGAGAAACTGTACAGTAACCAAATGACATTGTAATAGTTTCTTTTTCTAAAGAAAATAAAATACTTATTAAGTGACCCGTGCTTGTTGCAGATGTGGTTATTTTTACACTTTGTTCATGTTTCACACTGGGATTGTTTATACGAAATACAAGCTAGTAAAAGTATCATGACTTTAGCCTGGAGACACAAACTGGTTTCTCTCTGTATTATTTTACACAGTCTGGAAGTTTCTGAAGCTGATCAGAGACAAAACTGGAATCACGTTGACATAGAATTTCTTCTTAAAGCAATTAAAGTTTTACATTTCTCTTAATCTTTTGACATGTTAATATGAATATGTATTCATTTTTTGGTTTTTGACCCAAACCCCAACAAACAATAGAGTGAAACTTGAGCAGAGCTCAGCCAATCAGAGAGCTTCATCCAGCTCCAAACTAAAATTCTTTATTGTTCAGTTCAGACAGTCCTCTCTAGTCTCGTTTTTTCACAAGTGTTGCAGTTATTAGGGCTGGGCAATATCATGATAAAAATCAAATCATGAGCTTATGCCAGTGACAACCTGCTTTTTTAGTAAAATCGTCACATCATGATTCACCTTTTCTCAATGTAATCCTGCGTCTGTTCAATAGGGGATTATATTTCTCATCCACATTTCCTATTGGTCGAGCTTTGTCATAGTTTGAATGTTGAATGTAACCAATCACAATAAAGTAAGAACTTTCTGAACGAGCAGATAGGCGTGCTCAATAAGATTTGGTCATAATTTTCTTAAAAAATATTATTTTGGGACAGGTACCAGCTAGCCTGGTGCAGCCGGTCTTTACTTAACTTGAGCCGAGTGGCTCACACTACAGCAGTGGGTCTCGACCAATCCGGCGCCCTATCCGTTTCTTGTTAATTTTGCATGCCGGGCGCACCGGGCCCTTTGATGTTTGCCGATAAGGACCTCCCGGTGTATCCAGGGTTTCAAAAACCTTACGTACGAAAATACAAAATACGCATTTACACATTATGTCCATAAAATAAAAACTCCTATACCCACTGGCGGCAAATCCCAAAATCAACTGCGTGACAACCCCCGGTGCATGTGTTCTTTTTCATACTGGCAAAAGAGAGAAAAAAATGCTCATATCGGTATTCTCCAGTGGCGTGAACTCCTGAGTTATCTAATGGACAGAGCCTGTGACTGTAGGATGAGACCAGGATAATGGATCACCCACGTAGCATGACCGGTTGACTGCACCGGATGGACTTCAGTGTGAGCCGGGGATTCATAATGCCTTAATGATGTAATTGAAGCAAATGAAAAAGAAGAAAGTTCACAATTTTCTGATTGAAAATGAACTTTTAACTTATTTAACGTTTACAGTGGCTGACTAACAGAAAAAGACTGTCAAAATGTGTCTGTTTTTCAATACAGAACTGCATTGCACAAAAAAATCTGTGAATCACAATGATGATGATTTTCCCAAAGATTTGATTGTTATCACAGTAGTATACAATACAAGAATCAGAGGGATTTTATTTTCGCTCAAATAAATCTGTGAATCATGATCAATCGAAATCGTGATACAGTTTCAAGGAAATTGTGATATGCAATTTTTTCATATCGTCCAGCCCCAGCAGTTATCATTGACTTTTTGTGGAAAAACTGGACCAAGTTGACTTATTTACAACTAAAATAATCTCTAGGTCAAAAACAGTCCTTTTGTAATCATGCAGGCACTTCAAAAAGCAAAGATGTAGATTTGTATTATTTATTTAGTGTAACAAAGACATCTAAATGACAAAAACATGCTTTTATTCAAGTTTACTTTATGTTATAAAAGTTACACACTGCACCTTTAAGTAATAATTATTTTGAGTGGTGCATAAAGTTTTTTTGGACTTCTCTAGTACTAAAGTATCAGTAAAATAACTTGGGATGGACCAAAGTCAAAATTAAGAAAAATATTCATTGAAAATCAAACATTCAATTGTGGTTCACTGATGGTCTACACTAAAACACATTTTAAACACAGCAATGGAAGTCATGAGGAGAAGGTGAAAGGAGGGGTTGAGTCAGGACAGCAGCTGGTGTTTGTGATCAGCGCAGTATTGAGTGGACAAATCAATGTGATGTCACATAGAGTTTAGAAATGCACTGGCCACAATGAGACACAGATTTGACTGTTTTGACCTTAAACGCATTTACACCAAAATTGAAAAAAAAAAAAAAAAAAAAACTTGAATAGTGGCTATTGCTATTTAATGT
>JBBPFD010000057.1:82500-84232 GCA_038363315.1 Mugilogobius chulae
CGCACTTCAAACATGAAGAAACGTTACTCACGAACGCAAGACATACGGATGTTAAAATCTAAAATCTAAGCCATCTAAGGAAACACTGCAGCTTCAAGTAACTTAAGCCACCGATCACAGACGCCACAGAGTTCATTTGAATATCTTGCAGCGACATAAGACACATAAGACACTAAAGCCCAAATGTGCAGACATCACCAAACATTTAATAAATCGAACAGCTTAGTCTGAATGAGCTGTCTTTAGCTCAGACAAGTGCCTCTGTCTGAGTCAAAGTGATAGAAAGCGTAGAAACGCACAGACACACGTGCACAATCAAGTTGGAAGTTATTCAATATTCCTTGATTATTGAGGGATTATCGGTCGACATCACGTTCCACTCTACTGCTCATGCTCCTTGCAGAAAGATAAGCTGTCCATCTGGTGAGCTGGGGAAACTTCTTTGATTAAAACAACAAAATGAGACGAGAGCAGCTGTTTCGATCAGGTATGAACCGGTCTGACAGACGTCTGGCTCCTGATGCTTGAGACAGTGTTTTTCTTGCCATTTTTTAACTCACCTGAATGTAATGAGTCGTAGGGTTGAATTTCATTCACAAATGTTGATTTAGCAGCATAACTTTTGTTTTCTCACTGTGATAAACTCTTGTAGTTAGCTGACAATGGTGCTAGTTCGATTGCTTACACGGTTTGTGTCAATGAAGACGTTCATCGCCCGTGTTGATGAATAAATAATCTGTCTATAAAGTGTTCAGTGACCATGATACAGAATTATTTGATCTTAAAAGATCTCATCCTCTTAATACATTTGTGCACATTTCATCGATATAGGTCCAGAAGAATACGACAAGGCTGCCCTCTCTCTCCACTTTCTTCACAAACGCCTGAATTCTCATCTCTGATTGGACAATGACTCATCTTCTCAACTTATTCTGGAACTTATCCTGGTCCGGAGCAAGTCATGAGTTTGCTGCTTGTTCCCATAGAGATCTGCACCTACAGAAGAGATGGAGCTTCGTAGAACCGGCAGACCAGGTCTAACCAGAACTTCCCTAAATCTAGAACAGGACTCAGGTTATAAACTCAAGCAAACACACTGGATGTTACGAAACAGCCTCTTTTGTTTTGATCCATACAGTATTTACTAATGGAGTGTCTGGGCTCTTCACTGTCCCTCAGAAGCAAACAGACTCGACGTGTGTGAGCAGGGAGGGCTTTGTGGTAGTTCCGGTTTTCGTCATGAGCTGCGTGACATTTAAAGAGCTCAGGCAGGTATCAGGCGTGACTCACCCTGTTTACAGACAAGAAAGAGAGAGAGAGAGAGAGAGGGAGAGAGGGAGGGGGGGAGAGAGAAAGAGAGAGAGAGGCCTCGGGCGAGAGAAAAGACAGCTGAACCTGCAACCGGTTTAACTACTTTTAAAAGAGAGAGAGATTGAGAGAGAGAGAGGTAGAAAATCAAATCAAATGAATGTATTTTTGCATAGCCCAAAATCACAACAACAGTGGTCTCTGAGATTGTTGATTTAGCAAAAAAAAAAAACAATAAAAACAATAAAACATTGGTCAAACACAGAGAAGAGAGAATGAAGAAAGGAAAAGGACAGAGAGAAGGAAGGGAGAGAGAATAATGGAGAAAGAAAGGCATAGAGAGAGAAAGAAGAAAGGAAGAGGGGAGAGAAAGAGACAAGGGGAGAGAGAAAGGCAGAGAAAAAAAGAGAAGAAAGAAAGGAGA
>JBBPFD010000057.1:84580-211718 GCA_038363315.1 Mugilogobius chulae
TATGCAAAAACTACATGCCACCAATTTTATGCATCTTAACAAGCCAGATTAGACCAATGTTTCAGTAATATATATACCTGCGCAGTCTTTTCCTTTTTACGTATACGTCTATACATACTGATTCACTAAAAAGAATTTGTCATTACTTATACAAAAGCATGTTGGTTCATTCTGGTCGAGTGTGACGTCTCAAATAATTTTGTCTCACACCTCCAAATAAAATATGTTTTACTAATGTTACTTTATATATATTTCTATTGTTCCTTGATTATAGTTATTTTTAAAAAATCTTGAGTATGCTCAAATCAATTTTTCACAAGTCTGCATCATTTACTGATAAAGCAAATTATCTCTTTTATTTAAGAATCCAATCTTTATCTTGTGAAATTTATAAGAATTTATTTCTTGATAGTACTCCTGGTAAATCATCAAACAAACTTTATTATTATAAGAGCCGCTTTTTCAATACATTCGCTGTAAACAACCAAAAGTTTGCTTACAGATCATTAAACAACACCCCCCAGCGTACCACAGCTCCTGCGTGCGAGGAGACTCCTTCAGACAGGAAACACTTGGACGTACACCTCGAACATTTATGCAAGACAATTAAATAAATAAAGTGTAATATATACAAGAGCAAACTAAGAAACCTAATATTTAGAAAACGTTTTAAAAGTCACTCTCATAACTCTATACTACACTCAGTGCAAGCACCCCATTACGATGTATAAACAATATATTAATACGTAATCAAAGTTCTAAGCTATAAATCGATTCAGTGGTCTTGAGGCCTGCTCTTTAAAAACGCTGAAAATTTCTTCTGCGGCCCTTGAAATGTCCTGCACGGCAGAACTAGTACCATAAGTACGAGGCTGTGTCGTAAAATGAAACGAGCCTCGCCATGTGAAGTGTGTGTCTCTGACTTTAGGACTATGACCTTATGGAGCCTGCTTTGCCGCGGTAGGAACGCACCGGGTTCCGCGCGTTTTCATACAGGTAAATAGCTATGTCCTGAAATTAAGAAGGCTCAGAGGACCATTAAGACATTTAATAAACCATAAAAAGAAACTTTTAAAATCGGACTCCTAAAAAACAACCAGGGAGACAATTGCAGCGAATTTTTAAACCGGCTGTAAAGTATTGCAGTCCCGCCCCTAAGGTCTTAGTCAGGACACGTGCTGCGAATTTTGTAATAATTGTATAACCTGAAATAAGGTAACTTTTTGGGCAAGACCAGAGAGTCAGTTCGGCATACAATTAGTCTATACGACTGGTGATTAAAAGCACTGCATCCTTGCGTCTCATGTTTGTTGGGCGCCTGAGATGAAGAAGGACCGGACTCTGGCGGACGATTTGTTTAAAGATGATTAAATAAACCATTTCTGTGATGTGCGTCGAAATATAATGTGAGGTATATATGACAAGTCAGCTTCAGAGTCAAAAAAAATAACGGCCCAGGTTTCTATTTTGTGGTGATGGATTTAAAAGACTGTGTTTGTTAATTATGGTGATAAAAGTTTTTTTTTCTCTCGTCTGGGGTAAGTGCTCACTAACACCACATATGGTCCTCGTACCCGCCTGTTGGAAAACAGCTCAACAATGAATCAACTAATCAAAGTCCTGTTATATAAGACCCAATTACGCTGCTAACGTATGTATGTTTCTAGTTTATATTCCTCGACTTACGCCTTTTTCCCAAATGTCACTTTTCTGATTCGATCAAGTACCTGATGGCTTTATTAGAGGGATCCATGAGTCATCGAGCAGACGTAGATCACTGCTGAAGACGATTTCTGTTCTGTCATGTACTTTTATGTGTTGTGCTGAGTTGTGAATTACTAAAAGATGACACTCATCGCTGATTGACAAATGAGCTGCTTGGTGCTGTTTAGGATCTGTGCCCACATGTGCATTCTGAACATTCAGCTTGTTGTCGTCACTCACCAAGACACTACACACACAGAGATTAGATATGTGGCGGGCGACACTTTACTACCATTCTCCCAAGAATGTCACTATAGCAACTATGGAGTAGGAACGACTTATGCCTACATCTGTAATATGTTTTATCACATTCAGTATAGGGACGAAATGTGGTCCATTACTAGACGGACGATTAAGTACCGTAAGAGGTATAGTGTTTAGGTGTGTTGTTCCGTCGCTCTTATCGCGTGTTGGGCTTGATGATGATAGTTCGCGTGTGTGTTGATACTAAAGTTCAAGTTGCACAGAACAGAATAAGCGAAGCAACAAGGCAAAATACAGTTGTTGTAAGTTGTGCAGAAAATGACGAGTATAAAGTAAAGATATGGAAGAAAGGAAAAAGTACTAGGATAGGAAAGAAAGTATCTGGAAGTATGAGTAGGAAAAGCGAAAGATAAGGGAGAGATAATTTGTTGAGATTGACTAATGAAGGAAAGAAAGCTTAAATATTAGAATCACCAAAAAGAAGGACTCTAACGTAAGAAGCGATAAGACAAGAAAATAAGGAGAAAGAAAGAGAAGAAAAAAGTGAAAGAAGAATAAAGAAAGGAAAGGAACAAGGAAAAGCGACGAGGCCTAAAGAAAGTAATAGGGAAATGTCGAAAAGTGAAAGTATAAGTAAACAGAAGAAGGAAGATAGACAAGAAGGATAATAATATCAGATAAAACGGACAATAAAAAGAAAGAAGAAAAGTATATGGGGAATTTAAAAAGAAGTGTGTGTAGACATATGACAGAAAGAGTATAGGAAGAAAGAGAAGACAGGTAAAGAAAGGTCAAGAAGTAAAGAAGGAAGGGAAATAAATAAATAAAGAAGCGCTGAGATAGAAAGGAAGAAATAAAGAGATGTAATAGAGAGGAGCAGGGATGGTACGGAGAAGGCGGAGAATGTAAAAAGACAAGAAAATGAGACTGAAAGGGAGTAGAGAGAAAAAGGAAAATAAGCAGAGGCGACTGAGAAGGAGGAAAATATACTATAGAAATGACAGAGCGGGAGAATGAAAGACGATTATGTAAAGAGAAGAGCAGTAGCATGAAGAGAGAAGACGAAAAGGACAGAACAAAGAGGAGGAGAAAGAAAGAAATAGGAAAAAGCAAGAGAAAGACTGAAAAAGAAAACTGGACAGAACAGTATGATGTGAAGAGATAAGAGAGAGTTAGAGAAAGGAGATATGAGCAAAGACAGAAAAAGGGGGGGGAAGAACAGGGGAGAAAGAAAGAGATGTGAAGAGAGAGCACAGCTAGAGATAAGAGAGCGAACAAAGACAGAGAAAAAGAGAGTGAGAAAGGGACCAGGGAAGAGAGAGAAAAAGAAATGAAAAGAAATAGAAGAAGAGAGTGAGAGAAGGTGAGACCGAAGAAGACAGAAAAAGCAGAGAGAAAGACAGGGAGAGAGAGAATAAAGAAAAAAGAGACGAGAAGAAAGAGATGTGAAGAGAGACAGGAGATAAGAGGACAACAAAGACAGATAAAACGAAAATGCCTTATCTCTCACAAGGCGTTTCCGCCACCATGAACAGCTACCAAGAGACTAGTCCCAAACATTCCTTCATCCCTGTTTGAGTCAGGTAAGAACCATTCTTTCGTCCCTATTGTTTGTCGTTTGCACACAGTCACAGTTTATGTAAAGGTGAGTCTATAGAACTAGCTGTTTAGCGGATTGTCAGCATTCCTGTATAATCATGGCGAACTTTTACAGTGAGTCCTATTAATTTGGTGTGGGAAAACAAAAGTTGTTCGTTTTTCGAATTCCCAGCATAAAACTGATGTATTCTAGACAAAAACCTAAAAAAATCACTGAGAATGAACAATTACGCCTCACTCACACTGGCCCTATACACATATATAATAATGTTACCGCGTCTCTGCTGCTATCGCGAGACGGGTGGGATTTCACCGCTCATCTTGGGAGCGTTTGGGAAAGTTTACGTTTACATGATAAACAAAGAACACTTTACGCAGGGGTTTGGATTATGTTCATCGTCACCTTAATTTTCTGTTTGAAGTTTTTGACTGCTCAATATAGGATAAACACGGGGAGTGTTATTTACATCCTTCGTTCCTCGTGTGTTCTAATAGTCGCGCTATATTGCGTCGAACATTTTTGACGTAATTTGTTGTTAGCAGTTAGAATACTTATGTTTCATTTCCACCCCCGCTCGCTTGTTTTCCTGTTTGTCGCAGTCTTCGTTTGTCACAAAACTTCCTCCAAAAAAAGGGCTCGAAGTCGCTTCCGATTTATCGGGAAAAAAAAAGTTTCCTTGAAACGGAACATGCCGGGACCGGTACGGGATCGCGGTAAAAGCCCTCTCATTTACTTTTCAAGAAACGGAAAGCTGATGCAGTGTGAGCCCGGTCCGGTTAACTAAATTATCACTGTTAATTCCTAATGATTAATAGTGTTATTATACTACATATTGTAACAAATTTAAATAAATACATTTTGGGAGTTACTGCCATTTTAAATTAGACATCTATTACACATCACTGATAGCGAAGAATAAGTTGTTATATTAAATAATATTCGCACTACCAGAGTGATTAACTCAAAGTACCAGTGCTGTGCGACCCAAAGCAGGTTTAATAAGGCTGTTCACGACTGTTTTGTTCTTACTTTTTTAAAATCGTTCTCTCGTCTCTCATAGAATTCCAATTATAGGAAGGTTCTCTGCCCATAGCAACATGGTCATGATTTGCCATTATTTCCATTCAGTAACTCAAGTATGCTTCCCGAACCTCAAATATTTCTTTTCTTTAGGCATTAAGTAAAGTTTTATCCTAAATGTCGTAAACCTATAAGCCGTTAAGAATATGTTCTAAACAAACTCAAAAAAATAGTGCTGTGTCAGCTCTCAAAAAGCCTGCGTCTGACTAAGAAATCGTACCTGCAGGAGCTAAATAATGTCCCTAAAGTGTGGAGCCCCAGTCCTAGTAGCTCCTGCTCTGACGTGAACACGCTCTTAAAATAACGGGCACTGGACAAAACTAAAAAAATGTACCTAGGTAACTGAAAAAACAGTTCACCTACAGTGGGGACAAAGCGACAGGAGAAAGAGATAAACGGATAATGAAGCAGAAAAACATGAACGTGAGGAAAGCGGAAAAGAGAGAGTAGAGAGGGAGAGAGCATAGGTAGTCTGGATAGAGAAGAGAGAGAGAGAGGGATGCTTCCAATGGCTGTGTTGGAGTAGTTGGTTTTATCTGGTTCTCAAGTGGCGCTCCCGTCAGCTGTTCCCGGTGAATGCAGATCCACGACTACCACACATAACTGATATCACTGAGACACTCGCGTGACCCCTGCTCTGCCACATCAAAGCATACTAGTTGATAATCAGCACAAGTATATCACGACGAAACACTGCTGTGTTTAGTGGCAACCAATTAACAAAATAACAACATCCGAGCCAACATGATTTTTTAAATAGTATGATTATCAGGATCATAAAATCATGTCTCATACTGACCTTTAATTTTATACAGGGAAAGTCCCGCACACCAAGAATCTTTAGTTTACAAGTGTATTGTTTCATGGAAACCATGAGCACTCAAGGAAAGCATTGGCCTCTCGATTAATACATTGGATTTGATATTGCTGCTTCTGTAAAGCTGATTTAGTGGAAAGGTGCTACTCGATACTATGATAAGGAGAATATGAATGCTCCATGAATGTCTTAAATCAATTTGAAACAATTACTTTGTATCTTACAGAAGAACTCAGAGCATTTTTCAGCCGCCCTTAATAATATTAGAGTATAGAATATTCAGTAACCACGTGACTGACAGATCTTACAGATTACTTTTGTAAATAAATAACTGTTATAACTTTGATATAATTATGGCTAGCTTTTAAATAACAATGATGTTTACCAAATGCTACAGAAGTAAAACAGGATTTAAAAACAACAGATTAATTAATACATAAAATATGTTAAAACAACAACATGAAGATGATGCTGTATGGCCAACAAAAAATACACACCTAATGCCCATTATCTCAAAACTATTATCAAAAAAGCACACAAATAAACAGTGTTTTTATGAAGATAGAAGAATTCTAAAAACTAAGGCCCAGAAGGTGGCCTTATCTTATGTGCAAAGCGGCACTCATCCCAGAGTTTAGATGCGAGCTCTGAGCTTTCCGTATGGTCTTTTGGACTCACTTTCTAGAGGAGAGACTGCTGCGATTGATGTAAGGAAACAAACCTGCCTCAAGTTTTGTTCACATACCACTTTTTGTCAATCGAACCAAACCTGCACAGTAGAGACAAACATACTCGCCTTTCGCCTGTAGAGCGATCTGTGGGACAGAAAACACGCTACCTCAACCAGCAAAAGAAGGATCTCGGCTTCTCTTGCAGCATCAGAAATTTACAATACACATCTGTTGGAGCCTTTGCATTTTTTCTCCAACCCAGGTCATGACCATCCACCATTACTTTTGCCATTGGTGCTATTTGCTATCAAAAGTTCTAACATTTTTATTTGGGTGTAGGTTGATGTGTGTGGATTAGGTGTTTTAGGTTTAGTTAATTTTAATTTGATTCAGTTTTTATGGATTATCGGATGAAAGGTATTTGCTAACCAGCTAGCGCATAACTGGCGTTGAGGAAAATAAAGACGCCGCTGTGCGCCATTGATTCTATATCAAACAAACTTCTCTCACCTATGACACCAAGGCCCAGTATGCAGTGACAGGGACTGGTAAGTGCTACTGTTAAGAACAAAAACAACGTGGACTTTTTAACTTCAGGAGGACTTAGATAGAGGAGGCGTTTGACGGAGTGCCTGACAACCGGAACCAAACAAGTTCATCTTTTCGAGTTAAAAAATCTGGCTCTCAAAGGTCTGTCATCTGCCTCACTGTAGCTGTTAGAACTTTTAAATATATTAGATGAATATAAAACAGGTCGAGGTGGCGAAATGCGTCAGAGTCCAAGCGCCAACATTTTTTCAATGCCTGTACATCATTTTGAAGAGCCGCACAGAATCGTATACCTAATGCCACCACTAGGGGGCCAAAATAACATTTTGATTGAAATTACATAGGCACACAGACACTGTAAGCCCTTTATTAAAGATAATTTTTTTAAAATAGAACATGGTTTTGATTTCAATTAAGGGTCTGCTTGGAAAGGGAATTCCTCCCCCAGCGGCAGAATATCTAAAATTTCTGTGCTAATTTCCTTGCGCTTTTTGGTGGGTCTTAGAGTGTGTATCTCTATTATCGAGTGATTTGTTTAAAATTTTATCTAGCTATAATATTATTAAAAACAGAAAGACATGAATTCAGTACAGTTTTCATTCATTAACAAATATAAATATTATCAAATTCTTAATATCAAATTTTAAACAATTATTCATCTGTTAGATCAGCCCCCCCTTTAAATGGTCCTCATTTTTTTTATTAATCGGCCCTGCTTCAAATTCCAGCGCAAGACCGTGTCGAGAGGACGCGAGCCCTTTATATTTCGCCAGCAGTGTATGGCTGAAAAATCTAGGAGCTGTTATGAACCCTCTAAAATAAACATCAAACTATCATCCTAAACTTTGATCAGACGTTGCTGAAACTTTATGCTTTAGTATCACTTTTATCATCTCCCGTGTTCTATGGGACAATAATCCGTCAAAATTCCCGCGCGGCGTGCCCCATTGAACGATGAATTGGCAATTCCTTCAGTAAAAAGGCGAAAACAATCATTAACTCCGTGTGAATCTGGGGTCTATTCTTCCGTGAAATAAAAAGTGGTGAAAGTGCCTTACGTGTAGACGTAGCCCTGGAATCAGAGTGTCACTGTGGACTTCTAATAACCACTCACAAGGGCTCCAGGATTTCTCATGTTTCTGCTTTAAGTTCAGCGGGGATCACGCCTATGGTTACCTTCTATGCAGCCTAGGCTTCTCGCGAGCCTCTCTTCCCCTCATATTCGGAGAATGAGAGGAGAGAGAGCGTAGTGGTAGGCGAACAAAGAATCCCCGCATCCTGGATTGGCCTAAAGAGCCGCATGCGGCTCGCGAGCCTCAGGGTTCGCCAACCCTGATCATAGAACGTTTTCCCTGCTTCTAGTAATGTGATGCTGTCCGGTGGTTACTTTCTGTTGTCTTGGTTCAGTTCTTTCGAGAGTCTATAACTTTGTTTGTTATTGTAAAATAACCGAAGGATAACGGTGATATACTATGATCATATTCTACCTGAATCATCCCCTGTCCTTCTCCTGTACTTTCATGTGTTATGTGTAGTATTTGTCTAGGATATTGATCTCTATGTTTTGCCGTTTGTTGATGATTCTGGCCTCAATGGTGGACACATGGAACAGATTTTAATATTTTGGACCGGCATCAGCAGTTTGTTTGCGCGTGCCATTGGTCACATATTACCTCAATCACAACCAAACTATCCAGGCAAAGTGTATTGTGATGGAACCTTACTTTAGGCAAGGATTAATCTCATTTTAAACCTTAAATTACGAGCTCTATTTTTGTCTCGTCATATAAGCCTGAGTTAAAAGGAACCTGTTCATTGGGTCGTAGACAGCTCTTTCTCTCTTTATTTCCATCCCTCCTTATCCGAGCTATACCTCGCTTCTACCTCGTACGCTAGCCCTAACGTAGCAATTTAATAGTTGTTTGTTGTAGAGAGATGAATATGTATCCCAACCAGTGAGATTCTATAGGAACACTACAGGCTTATCCATGATCACAAAAAACTATTAATTTAATATAGAGTCATCGTAATAGGTTTAATAAGTGAGATTCTTTGTCTCATAAAGTAAGCTCCATTCACAATACACTTGCCTGATTAGTTTTGGTGTGCATGGAGGATAATTGTGAACGACAGCAAACACAACTCTGATCCGAGTCCAAAATACTATAAAATCTGTTTCCATTGTCCCAGCACTGAGCTCAGAAATCCTACAACAAACGCGCAAACATTGAAGATCAAATCATCTAGACAAATTACTACATACATAGAACACATGAATAGTAAAAATCAGGCAGTACAGACAGCGTGGGAATGATTCAGGTGAAATTTATGATCAGTATATCGACACGTATCTTCTGTTATTTACAAATAACAACAAAGTTTATTAACTCTCAGGATCTTGAACCAACAACAGAAAGTAACACCACAGACTCACATTACTTGCAGGGAAATACGTTCTATTATCCAGGGGTGCCGAACCGAGGCTCGCGATGCCGCACTGGCGGCTCGTTGGCCAATCAGAGCGATCGCTCTTTGCGCCTCCACACGCTCTCTCTCTCTCCGATATGAGGGAGAGAGTGTGCGTAAAGCTGCTGCTGTAACCTGGCTGATCCCGCCTAATTAAGCTAAAACATAGAAATCCTGAGCCTTGTGAGTGTTTTGAAGTCCACAGTGACACTCTACTACTCACAAGCTTTCAGCCACTTTTTATTTCACGAAGATAGACCCCAGATTCACGGAGTTATGATTGTTTTCGCCTTTACTGAAAATTGCCATTCATTTCAATGGGGCACGCGCGCGAATTTGACGGATTTTGTCCCAAGACACGGGAGATGTAAAGTGATACTAAACATAAGTTCAGACGTCCTGGATCAAAGTTTGTGAAGTTTGTGTTGTTTTTAGAGGGTCTACAGCTCCTGTTTCACCATCACTGCTGCGTAAAGGCTCCGTGCCTCTCCACGGTCTGCGCTGGAAAAAGCAGGCCGATTAAAAAAAAATGAGGACCATTAAGGGGGCTGATCTAACATGAATAATTTTAAATTGATATTAGAATTGATAATAATTATATTGTAATAAACTGACTCATGTCTTTTTTTAATTATAGTAAAATTACATCACATAATAAGAATATCACATCTAAAACCCACCAAAAAGCAGGAAATTGCACAGAATTTTTAAATTCTCCTGGGGAGAATTCCCCAAGACCCCCCTTAATTACATCAAAACCATGTTCTATTAAAAAAATTATCTTTTAATAAAGGGCTTACAGTGTCTGTGTCTATGTAATTCAATCAAAATGTTTTTTGCCCCTAGTGGTGCATTAGGTCGATTCATGGTGCGGCTCTTCAAAGATGACGGCTGAAAATGTTGGCGCTTGGCCTCTGACCAGTTCGCCACCCCTGTTTTATATTCATCTAATATTTAGTTCTACAGCTAAGTGAGCAGATGACAGACCTTTGAGAGCCAGATTTACTCGAAAAGATGAACTTTTTGTTACGTTTTCTGTCGTCAACCCTCCTCTCCTGTCTCCTGAAGTAAAAAGTCACGTTGTTTTTGCTCAGCACTTCGTCTGTCACTCATACTGGGCCTGTTCATGTAGAGAAGTTGTTGATAGATCCATCCACAGCGGCGTCTTTATTTTCCTCAACGCAGTTATGCCGCTAGCTGGTTAGCATACCTTTCCCAAATCCATAAACTGAATCAAATTAACTTAACCTAAACCTAACCCTAATCCTAACCATAACCTACCCAAATAAAAATGTAAACTTTGATAGCATAGCACCAATGCAAAGTGATGGTGGATGGCATACCTGGGTTGGAGAAAAAAATCAGGCTCCACAGTTTGTTTATTTCTGATGCTGCAGAGAAGCCGAGTCTTCTTTGCTGGTTGAGTAGCGTGTTTCTGTCCCACAGCGCCTCTACAGGCGAAAGCAGATGTGTCTCTACTGTGCTGGTTGGTTCGATTGACAAAATGTGTATTGTGAACAAAACTGAGCAGTTTCCTTACATCAATGCACAGTCTCTCCTCTGAAGTGAGCCAAAGACCATTCGAAAAGCTCAGAGCTGCATCTAAACTCTGGAATGAGTGCCCTTTGCACATAAGATAAGCCCTTCTGGGCCTGTTTTTAAATCTCTTCATAAAACACTGTTTATTTTGTCTTTTGATATAGTTTGAGATAATGGCATTTTGTCTTTTTTGCTCTCATCTTTATTGTTATTATATTATTATTATTTTATTGTTGTTTAATCCTGTTTTACTTCTGTAGCACTTTGGTAAACATATTGTTTTTAAGTGCCATATAAACAAAGTTACAGTTACATTTACAAAAGTATTTCTGTAAGATCTGTCATCTGTTATGACATATTCTATCTCTATATTCATTTAAGGGGCTGCAAATGCTCTGAGTTCTCTGTAAGCAAATAATTGTTTCAATTGATTTAAACATTCATGATTCATATTTTTATCATAATCGAGTAGACCTTTCCACTAACAGCTACAAGCAGCAATACTCAATCCAAATGTATTAATAGAGCCATGTTTCCTTGAGTGCTCTGGTTTCCATGAACAATACACTTGTAAATAAGATCTGATGTCAGCGGGACTTTCCTGATTAAATAAAGGTCAATTGGACATTTATTTATTATCATAATCTAAACATGTTGGCGAGATGTTTTATTGTTTATTGGGTGCCTTAAACCAGAGCGCTCGTGTGAATACTTGTGGCCTGATTAAAAGTAGTTTGAGTGGCAGAGCAGGGTCAGCGAGTGCCAGTGACAGTTATGTGTGTAGTCTGGATCTGCTCCACCGGGAACAGCTGACGAGGGAGCGCCACGAGAACCAGAATAAAACCAACTACTCAACACACCGAGCATCCTCTCTCTCTCTCTCTCTATCCACTCTATCTCTCTCTCTACTCTCTCTTTCCGTCTTTCTCACGTCATGTTTTTCTCTTCATATCTTTATCTCTTTCTCCTGTCCTTTTCCCCACTGTAGGAACTTTTTCAGTTCCTAGTACATTTTTTAGTTCCAGTCCCCATTTTAGGCGTGTTCACACAGAGCAGGAACTATGGACTGGGGCCACACTTTAGGACTTTTTAGCTCCTGCAGGTACTTTCCAGTCAGACCAGGAACTTTTTGGTGACACAAGCACATTTTGAGTTTGTTTAGAAACATATTTTAGGCTTATATGTTCTCACATTTAGATAAACTTTACTTATCCTAAAGAAAAAATATTAGGTTCGGGAAGCATCGTGGTTACTATGGAAATAATGGCAAATCTGCCATGTTTGTTGCAGCAGAACTTCCATAGGATACATGAGACAAAACGATTAAAAAAAGTAAACAAAACAGTCGTGGAACACGCCTTATAAACTGCTGGGTCAGCACTGGTACATTTATCTATCACTCTGTAGTGCCAGAATATTATTTAATTAACACTATTTTCAATGTGATGTGAATATGATGTCTAATTTAAATGCAGTAACTCCCAAAATGTATTTATTTTAAATTTGTAAATAGTAGTTTATAACACTATTATTAGGAATTACAGTGAATAATTTAGTTTAAACGAGGCTCACACTGCATCATCCTTTCCGATATTCTTGAAAAGTAATGAAGGCTTCTCACCGCGATCCGTCCGGTCCGGGCATTTCCGTTTTCAAGGAACTTTTCCGGACTTACCGGAGCGCTTCGGAGCCCTTTTTGGTTAAGTTGTGAAAACAAGAAACTCAGACAAGAAACAGGAAAACAAGCGAGCGCGGGTGCAAATGAAACATTCAGTTTCTACTGTCTACACAAAATACGTCAAATATGCTCGACATATACGCGGAGTGAGTTGAACACACAGACGAGGATGTAAATAAACATCCCGTGTTTATAATTGAGCAGCAAAAAAAACTCAAACAGAAATTAAGTGACATGAAGATAAGCCCAAACCCTGCTAAGTGTTCTTGTGTACATGTAAAACGTAAACTCTCTCCAACCCTCCCAAGATGAGCGGAATCCCCGTCTCGCGAAGCCAGCATAGACCGTACATCCATGCTATTTCTGGAGGCAGTGTGAGTGAGGCGTAACGTTGTTCATTTCAGTGATGTTTTTTAGGTATTTGATAGATTCAGTAGGTTTTACTTTGGAAATGAAAAAGACAACTTTTGTTTTTTCCCAACACCCACTTAATGATACGTAAAGTTCCAGAATTATCACAATGCTAATGCTAAAGCTAGTTAGACTCACTTTCATAAACTGTGACTGTGTGAACACAACATAGGGACAAGATGGTTCTTCTGACTTTATAAGGGATGGAAGGAATGTTGGGACTAGTTCTTGTACTTTCATGTGCGAAACGCCTTGTGAGAGATAAGGCATTTTCGTTTATCTGTCTTTTTTGTCCTTTTCTCTCCCTGTCTCTCTTCACATCTCTCTCTCTCTCTTTCTTTCTCTCTCTCCCCTGGTCTTTCTCTCCTTTTTTCGCTGTCTATTTTTCCCCCGTCCCGCTCCTCCTTCTACTCCCTCTCTCTCTTTCTATCTCTTCTATTTCTTTTTCTCTCTCTTCCTTGTGTCTTTTTTCAGCTCTCTTTTATTTCACTCTGTCTTTTTCTCTCTCCTCTCTTTCTCTTAGCTCGTCTCTCCCCTCAGTCTCTCCTCGTTCTCTTCTATCTCCCCTGTTTTCCCCCTTTTCGTGGCTGGTCTTTTTCATTCTCCTCTCTCTAACTCTCTCTATTCACATCACTTTCTTTTCATTTCGCCACTATATCAGCTCTGCTCAGGCGGGTAGCCTTTTTTTCTATTCTCCTGTTTTACCTTTACCTTTCTCTTAATCTTCACTCACTCTCTTATTTCTGTCTTTCGCGGCACTGACTGAGCGGCCGTCAGCTTAGCGGGCAGCCTGCGGCCTGTCCACGGACGATTATCTTTGACTGGTCATCCCTTGCTAATCCCGTCTTGGTCTTCACACACGGTGGTTTTTTTTATTCTCTAGCTCTCCCTCTTCTGTAACATCTCTCTCTTTCATTTCTCTCTCCTCTTTCTTTCTTCTCTTTTTCCTCCTTCTCTCGCTCTCTTTCTTGTTCTTTTTTTTTCTCTCTCCCTTTTCACTCTCTTTCTGGTTATTTCATTTTCTCCTTCTCTCCCGTGTCATTTCTCATTACCATACTCTTTATTCTTTCTATCAACACTATCTCACCTTCTTTATTTATATTCCACCCATTTCCCATTCATTTCTCTCACATTTACATTTCCTATCTTCTTTCTCTCCTCCCTTCTGTCTTTCTTCCCTTCCTTTTATTTCCCTTCTTTTATCTCTTTTCGTCCTGTTATTTCTTTCTGCTTTCTTCTCACTGTTTTCCCAACTACTGTCGATTTCATCTTCCGCTCTTCTTTCTTTCTTCCTTCTCTTCTTTTCTTTTCTTTCTTTTTTGTCGCTTCTTCTTCTTTCTTTCTTCTTTCTTTTCTTCTTCTTTTTCCTTCTTCCTTCTCCTTTCTTTCTCTTTCCTTCTTTTCTTCCTTCCTTTTCTTTCTTTCCTTCCTTCTTTTCTCTCTTTTTCTTTCTTTCCTTCTTCCTTCCTTCCTTCTTTTTTTCTTTCTTTCTTTCCTTCTTTCTCTCTCTTTTCTTTCTTTCCTTCTTCCTTTCATTCCATCTTTCTTCCTTCCTTCTTTCTTTCTTCCTATCTTTCTTTCTCTCTTTTTCTGCACAACTTACACAACATGTATTTGCTGTTCTTCTTATTTCTGTCTGTGCAGCTTGACTTTAGTTCAAACACCAACTATCATCATCAGCCCAACACGAACACACTAAACACTATTTCTTTAGGCTTCTCTCCGTCTGTATCGCACATTCTCCTATCGACGTGTAAAATATCAGATGTAAGTATCGTTCCTCCTGTTGCTGTGACATTTGGAGCTGGTGTAAGTGTCGCCCCACATATCTCTCTCTGTGTGTGTGTGTTTGTGAGTGACACACAGCTGATGTCAGAGCTGCACATGTCGGCACAGATCCTACACACCAGCAGCTCATTTGTCAACAGCGTGTGTCATCTTTAGTATTACACACACACACATAAACAGACAGACAGACAGAAAAAATGTCTTCAGCAGGATCTACGTCTGCTCGGTGACTCATGGACTTAATAAACACACTATGACATCAGAAAGTGACATTTGGAAAAGGCTTAGTCAGGAATATAAACTGAAACTACATACGTTAGCGGTTTGGGTCTTATATCCAGGACTTGATTAGTTGATTCATTTGCTGTTTTCAAACCAGGGGTACGAGGACCAGGGTGTGTGAGCACTTACCCAGAGAGAGAAAACTTTTATCCAAATTACAAACACAGTCTTTTAATCCATCAACACAAATAAGAAACCTGGGCGTTATTTTTGACTCTGAGCTGACTTTTATTCCTCACATTAAAACATCACAGAAATAGGTTTTTATCATCTTAAAAATGTCGCCAGAGTCCGTCCCATTCTTTCTCGGGCCAACACAGAGACGCTGATGCATGCTTTTATCACCAGTCGTATAGACTATTGTAATGCCCTGCTCTCTGGTCTTCCCAAAAAGTCTATTTCAGGTTTACAATTATTACAAAATTCAGCAGCACGTGTCCTGACTAAGACCAGGGGCGGGACCACATTACACCGGTTTTAAAATCGCTGCATTGGCTCCCTGTGTGTTTTAGGATCGATTTTAAAGTTCTTTTACTGGTTTTTAAATGTCTTAATGGTCTTGGGCCTTCTTATCTTTCAGGACTGCTTTTACCTTATGAACCCTCGCGGACCCTGCGTTCCTCCGGCAGCAGGCTCCTAGTCATTCCCAAAGTCAGGACACACACTCACGGCGAGGCGTCTTTTCAGTTTTACGGCCCCCGTCTATGGAACAGTCTGCCGGAGGACCTCAGGGCCGCAGAGAACATTCAGGTTTTTAAGAGCAGGCTCAAGACCCATCTTTTAGCTTAGCCTTTGATTAGTATTTATTGTTTTACATGTAATTATTTATTTTACTTATTTATTGCTGTAGATTTTAGTATTTTAAACGTTTTCTTAAGTATAGTTCTTAGTTTGCTCGTATTTACCTTTTTATTTATTTTAATTTCTTCATGACTTTTAGGTTCTCCAGTGTTTCCTCTGAGGAGTCTCGCACCAGGAGCTGTGGTCGGCTGGGGGGTGTTTTAATGCACTGTAAAGCACTTTGTGTTACACAGAATGTATTAAAAGCGCTTTATAAATAAAGTTTGATTTGATGATTTACCAGGAGGTACTCAGAATAATTTTATAATTACAAGATAAAATTGGATCTTATTAAAAGAGAAATTTGCTTTACAGTAAATGATGCACCCTTAGAAAATGACTTTGAGCATTCAGATTTTAAAAATACTATAACAAGACACAATAAAATAATATATAACATTAGTAAACATATTTTTTGGAGTGTGAGACAAATTTTGAGACTCACTGCCCAGAATACCAACATGTTGTATTAGTTGACAAATTCTTTTAGTGAAATCATATGTATACGTATACGTAAAAAGGAAAGACTCAGGTTTTATTCTGAAACATTGGTCTAATCTGCTTTTAATGCATAAATTGGTGCATGTAGTTTTTGCATGAACTTTATAATGAACTGTTAGCTTCAAAAGCATGATTATTTCTTATAAGGTATTTCTGATTGATTACAAATATCGATTGGATTATTGCTCCAAAAACAATTTACTTTATCAATAGGACAAAACTGGATACAACATTTATATGAATTCATTTTCTGCTGCTTGCTCCCAGCAGTTGTGTTGACTGGAGCCTATCCAGTGACTTTGGGCCTTATGCTGTGTTCAGACCGGACAGTGTTTAGATTGATGTTAAGTCAATCTAAACTTGCATTTTGAGATGTCGAGTAAATTTGTGACACAAATTGAATCCGGCACATTGCATTTGCTTGTTTGGGCGTCTGCTGATGATGGCTGACGGTGAAGTAAGCGCTCCGACCTGCGTTGGACACTTTGATCGCCTCATCAGACGTCAGGCGCCTGAGTTGGGCAATACTGAACTTTCCACGTCCACGAATCAGACACTGCTCTCCTGTGATGTAGTGGCACGGTGTTCTCCTCTCACAAGGAAAGAAGGACAGTTTGCTTAAGTTTTTAATAACTTTTTTTGTCGAAAGGTTGCTTGTTTTGGTGCTTTTTTCAAAAACTTGGGAGCTTGTTGCTCTGATAAGCCTAACACTGCAAAACAAACAATATACAGGACATCATATGGATTGACCACGAGCTTACATGGATGAATTTAGAATCCTCATTGTGGTGTTTGAAACCACTGCTGTACAACATGACAATGGAGGAGGCCAGAGACAGCAAAAACACTTTGAAGGAGAAAGTTATGAAATTGGGTAAGTCAGTTACGTTTTATAAATGCAGCAAACCTCTATTTCTCTCTCTCTCAACGTGATCTGCCTGTACACAAAACAAAGCCTTTGGCAAAATCTGGAACACAGAGAAGTGAGTCAAGGTGTAAAAAGCGTCCTTGGTCCCGAATGCGCTTTGGGGCATTTTGGGCGCCTGTTGGGGCATCAGCTTTGAAAATATTCTGAGTGAAAATTTGCTTTAACTCACAAAACTGAACGCTATCCACTCTGAACGCAGCATTAGACGGGGACAAACTCTCATTCATAGGGCTGGGCAATATAGCAAAACAATATTATCAAGATTTTCCTGGAGACAGATCACGATTTCTTGTCGACTATGTCTTTTTGCCTTTGAGGTAAATACAATCATCTGCTTTTCTGAAAGTTCCTACTTTACTGTGATTGGTCAAATCCAACTGTCTCACTCAGAGCAGAACAAAGACTGACCAGTGTTGCCAGATTTTCAGAGAAAAACACAACCAAATCTTTGAAAAAAAATCCAAAGACAAGCGACTTCAGCCCATAAATAAAGTTATTAAAATAATTGTTTAATTAGAACATTGTGTGAGAATAACAACACGAATAACAGCTTTTGAAGATATTCTAAAATCCATGTTTCATTCTTAATATACTTTTGTAAATCAAACCTTAAAATTTGCTAAAATTCAACTAGAACTTGACATGAAATTGCGACACAAAACCTCAACACGAGCTTCAAAACTATTTAAAACAATTTTTTAAATAAAATATTAAAAACAGACGCTCAAATTCAGTATAAAGAAATGAACTTGGCAACTCTGAGGCTTAGAGAAGTAGGTTGGAAATAATTGTCTGTATTTGAACAAACAGATAAATTAAAGAGAAAAATGGAAATCACGATTTGACGATTTCACCAAAAAAGCTAATTGTCACAACAGTGAGCTCACGATTAGATTTTTTACACTGTCCAGCCGTAAATAACAGTGTTGCCAATCGACCACATTCTATAATACCTTTATTTTTGATGGTGGGAAAAGCCAGAGTACCCAAAAGGAACCCACTGTAACATGGGTAGAACATGCAAATCCACCAGAGAGACCGTGGGATGTTGATTTTGATTCCACAGTTAGAGTCAAGAGCTCTAACCACTCTGCCACCGTGCACCCTTCAAAACTAATATAAATGTCAAACACATGATCATTATACGGTCATTCAGTTTCTCAGTAAAAATCGTCTCTGGTTCACTCGAGTCTGTCTGTCTGACTCTGACCTCTACAGTTGGAGTGAGCTGTTGGTTTTGGGTTTCTTGTTTACTGGACGGTTTTAGACGCTGATTCAGGCTCTATCTATACCTCCGCGTCTCTCAGCGCACACTTGGACATATGTTTGGGAATATTTACACCTGACTTTAACCCGGAGACAGCGTCCTGCTCAGCAACACCTCAGGAAGACGCAACGACGACGGGATTTCATAAGACACCGTCAACAGAGGCTGGAGGGAAAGTTTAAACAGGTAAGATTACACAACACACAATATTTCATAATCCTTAGTCATCGCACTAAATTATTATGTGGCAATAACAGAATCTGAGTGTAGTTCAGCTTCAGTTCAGCAGCAAGGCTGTTTCTGTTTTTTTAGGGAAGATGAGCATTTACTTTGGCCAAAGAGAACAAAGAGACAAAATATTCTCAAAGAGACAAAATATAAAGGCGATCTGTGTAATTTTTTGGCCAAGTGAGTGAGCTTACATGACCAACTGTTGTTTGCCCTGAGAGGAACCACTCAGTGTCTGTTTCTTTAGAAAAGAGGTTCCTGTAGCCTTATGTTTTCCACATTATGTGTTATGTAATTTAGACTGATCCAGAATGTTCTACAGTATAGCTTTAACAGTTTAATTCTAGTGACTTGTGTAGTTGACTTTTCACCCATGTTACACAGTGCACATTTAAATAGTTACTTGTATAGGTCAGGGATGATTTTCAAGCCAACCCACACCAAACGCGCGACACGCTGCGGCAAGTCACTTGCCCAAATGCCACAACGCTTGGCGTTATTTTTCAATGATCCGCGCCGTAATGGGTGAGTAATATAATAATTTTGTCTTAAATAATGAAAGGCATTCCTACGTTACTACTGTAACTTTCTTTAAATCGTAGAAGAAGAAACTATGGGTGCCGGCAGGGTCATTTCCTGAAGCCGTCATGCACCCGTGTGTGTACATTCATAATTAACGGAGGCGCCCAATTTCCACTTGGGGGTCACAGACAAGGATTTTAAAGCAGCAAGTATGCAAATTTGTGACTTAATAAAACAAAACTGTTTGGCAGTCTATTTTTTGCGTTTGTGTTTGTGTGTATTAATAGTTGGTTTTTGGGGGTTACAACCCCCAAAACAGTCGTTCTCTCAAGGAGGTCCTGAAACAAAATCTGGAAGGAGTGAGATGAATTTTTAAAATTATTACTCTGAAGTTTATTGATTTTAATGAATTCAAAATTGCTTGCTTAAGTGAAAAAACTACAATAAATAAATAAACTAACCCCACTTCCCATTTTTTGTTCTATGTTCCCAGCTGTTCTTCAACTGTGCATTGAAAAACAATCAAATTTCTCATTGTGAGACAATTGATATTTATTTTATTTTATTGTATTTGTCGGGCTTGGTTTTAAAAAGTGTCATTCACCTTGTGTGAACTAGAGCAACGACGAATGTCACTGACACGCAGAAAATTGAAATCACATGACTAATTAGTTACGTTGCAAGGCTTAGGAAGTAACAACAGTTACCATGGAAACAATGGCAAATCCGTCATGTTTCTTGTCAGGTTTGCAGAATTCCATAGGAAAACATGAGCTAAACTTGTCTGAAAGTGACACAGATGTTTCAATAGAATGTGAATGAGAGACAGCGCTCAGTACTATTTCCTTTAAAAACGCAGCCACAGGCGGTGGTCCACTCTTTTTCTGTGGAGAAAACGTTTGACCAATCACTCATGCTTTAAGAAACAGTTCAGTGAGACCCTGAAGGACCCATGACACTCTCCAGCACCAACAGCACCGTTATCTTCCTTTACCTTATTTCCTCTCCAGCCAGAAGTGGAGTAATACATTCGTCTGTCTCTCACAAGGCTAAGTGACCATGCCTCATCAATTTTCCCTCCATTCTGCTTAAAGCTGACGAAACGCTCACATCACTAGTCTCACACAAACATCCTCAGTTTTTGCACTAGTGACCTGACTTCAGCAGCGTCAGAATCTGGGTCATTTTGTCTCCTCTGAAAATAAAAAAACATCTTGTGCCAGAAGCTCTTGTCCCGACATGAACCGAGGCAGAGGAGGCTCCACAGCAGAACAATTACACTCACTTTAATGTATTTGAGCTTGATATGGATGAAGTCTCTCTCTCGTTGTCCTCATCTGAACTCGACAAACCCAGAGGACTGTTTAAGCTTCTATATTATACTGTCAGAGTCATCTCAGGATTCTCTTTACAACACATAAAGCTGTGAGTCAGGTTAGCACTCTTACCTCACAACCAGAGGATTTACAGTTCACTTCCCAGACCGAGGTAGGGCTTTCGACAGTTTATGTGTTAAGTTTTGTGTACTTTCTGAATGTGGCATCCGAGGGGTTACTGCATTTTTTCTACTTACATATATTCACATAAATTTATCCATTACACTCGTTGTCCAACAACGCCAGGGCATATTATACCCAAAATGCAGCGCATAAAGCGCACAGGTTCGTTCAGTGAATAAAAATTAGGAGGCTTTGCTTATAAGTTACAATAATTTATTTAATTACTTGTTTCTTTGTTTAGTTTTCCAAATATAAAAGGCTAAAGTCAGTCCAAAAGTTCAGTCTGGTCAAATCCATTCAGTTCTGTCAACCATCACATTTTATCCGGACACAGTCCATTCATACAAATCCCAAACTTGGTTGTTGTACACGTGACTCAACAGCGAGGTAGAAGCTTAGGTAAAGGCAAGACAGCGATGGGCCGATGTTCAACCCCTTTGATTAGCGAACAGTAGGAAAATTACATTTATGCCCTACACATTGCAGTAGAACCTACTTCATCTTACTACACGTTGCTGCGCACCCATGACAGGTGACGTCTGACGGGACCAAAGCTGGCTACGGCACATTCGGACCCCAGCGTCCAAAGGAACGCCAGACACCAAAGCACAATATAACGTGCATCATGAAGCTGTGCGCCCTGGGGCTGAGCCACACCACGGCACTACAATAATACATGACTAGATATGGTTAGATTAAGAATAAGAGGAGTGGAAATCTACCTGGCGCAGCAGAGCAGGCGGACGTAAACACCGGACCCGGAGCGGAAATGCACGAGATTCAGAGGCCGCAAAAGAGTAGAGGAGGGCCTTTTATACTCTAAATTCTCTCTAAATTTCTACTTTTAATTTGTTTCTTTGCCAACCAGTCCACATGTGCTTTGTGGATCTGGAGAAGGCATTTGACCGTGTCCCTCGTGGTGTCCTGTGGGGAGTGCTCAGAGAGTATGGGGTCCGGGGCCCTTTGCTCAGGGCGGTTCGGTCCCTGTACGATCGGAGCAGGAGCTGTGTTCGCATTGCCGGCAGTAAGTCAGACCTGTTCCCAGTGCATGTTGGACTCCGCCAGGGCTGCCCTTTGTCACCGGTTCTGTTCATTGTTTTTATGGACAGAATTTCTAGGCGCAGTCAGGGACCGGAGGGTGTCCAGTTTGGAGACCACAGGATTTCATCTCTGCTGTTTGCAGATGATGTTGTCCTGATGGCTTCTTCAAACCAGGACCTGCAACATGCACTGGGACGGTTTGCAGCCGAGTGTGAAGCGGCTGAGATGAAAATCAGCTCTTCCAAATCTGAGGCCATGGTTCTCGACCGGAAAAAGGTGCTTTGCCCTCTCCAGGTGGGTGGAGAGTCCTTGCCTCAAGTGGAGGAGCTCAAGTATCTCGGGGTCTTGTTCACGAGTGAGGGAAGGATGGAGCGTGAGATTGACAGGCGGATTGGTGCAGCGTCTGCAGTGATGCGATCGCTGTACCGGACCGTTGTGGTGAAGAAAGAGCTGAGTCGAAAGGCAAAGCTCTCAATTTACCGGTCAATCTACGTTCCAACCCTCACCTATGGTCATGAGCTTTGGGTAATGACCGAAAGGACAAGATCGCGAATACAAGCGGTCGAAATGAGTTTTCTCCGCAGGGTGGCTGGGCGCTCCCTTAGAGATAGGGTGAGAAGCTCAGTCACACGGGAGGAACTCGGAGTAGAGCCGCTGCTCCTCCACGTCGAGAGGAGCCAGTTGAGGTGGCTCGGGCATCTGTTTCGGATGCCTCCTGGACGCCTCCCCGGGGAGGTGTTCCGGGCATGTCCCACTGGGAGGAGACCTCGAGGAAGACCCAGGACACGCTGGAGAGACTATGTCTCTCGACTGGCCTGGGAACGCCTCGGGATTCCCCCAGAAGAGCTGGCGGAAGTGTGTGGGGATAAGGGAAGTCTGGGCCTCCCTGCTCAGACTGCTGCCTCCGCGACCCGACTCCGGATGAAGCGGAAGAAAATGGATGGATGGATGGAATTTGTTTCTTTCCTTCTTGCAACTTGATTGATGTAAACTAAGCTAAATCTATAAAATGGAAATTGCAAAAATACATTCTTACAAACTTTATTCCAGAAACATTTGAAGACCCAAGGGTCAAATGCAGCCTTCGAGGTTATTTTTGTTTTGCCCAAAAAGTAAAAGGTAATTCATTCTACAGTGAATTGTAAAAATCTGCCATTTTAAAGCCAATAACAAATAACTATTGTACAGTACACTTGTGGTTTTAGACCTGAATAACCCTGGATGTACACTGAGTGTGAGTTTGGTGTGAGTTTGGTGCAGGTCTGGTCCCGCAGAATTAGAAAGTGCGTAAAACCAATGCTCTCATGCACACAAACCTCTGAGGAGTGCGGATGCAAGTGCGAGTCTAGTGCAGCTTTCAATTCATTATATGAGTGTTGTCGCGGGAATTTTGTGAATCCGTGTGGCTTTAGACGAAAGCGGACCGCAGTTGACAGCATCTGGTGTAAAAGGCACTTTGAAAGAAACCCGCACGTGTCCTGAATTGAACCTGCCTCAGTGTCTATCCAGCGTAAATGTCTTGTGTGACACCAACACACATTACAAGAAAGCATAAATATATAACACAAAAACAGTGCATGTTGATCACGATTTCACTTTTTTTTTGGTCTATATGTGACGCCATATACGGCACAATATGGAAAGCGTAAAAATGCAACACAGTCTCCGAAGAAAACGTAACGAAATATCAAAATGTATGATAAGCACATTTTCACGCCATTTTTTTACATCAGTATGTTTATTGGGTAAGTTTAGGCTTCAAGTTACTACAATGTGTAAGTTTAGGGCTGGAACTTGGGATAGGTTAAAATAGTATCAGGATTTCATCAATAATCATAGATAAAAAACATATTTACAGCCACCAATAAAACGTACCTGGGCTACAACAAGTGTCATATTTGCACAAAAAAGGCGTGAAATCGTGCTAATCTTACGCTATTAACATGTTCTGTTTAGTTGTGGAATTTCTACGCTTTCTTCTGAGATGGAGTTGGAGACCCTTGATGAAAAAGGTTTGGAATCCATAGCTGGAAATGGATTAAAAGAGAAGAAATATAACGTCCCTCCGTTCAAGCTTTGCAGTGCTTTGTCCAAAATTATCTGCTGTTTGATGTGCTCAACCCGATTCTTTTCAACGACTCGTCACTGTGAACTATCAAGTCACGGTGATGAAAGAGTTATTCCTACATTGGGGATGAAACAAATACAAAAACAGAGACAGAAAAAAGGCTATTTTCACTCAAATGTGTGTGCACAGTGAACACAAAACCCTCATGTTCTCCTGGTGTCACCCAAGACGCAGTCCTCAGCGTGTGGAAGTTACACAAGTGCACACCTCGTTAAACCGCGGTCGTCAGGACCATAGATTATAATTTCATAACGAGGCAGGTTGTGGTGGGTTATGACAGTCTGACCGTGGTACATTCCTGCAGTGTCTTTACATTTAGACACGCCAAAGTTCATGTCCTCAGACTCATTTCTCTATGAATATGAGTCGCTTTGTCAGTCATTATTCATGCCCCTTAATGTCTCAGGTCATCGTCTGCTCTGCTTTCCAGCTCTTTGTGTGTGTGAGAAGTGAGAGAGCGAAGGGAAGGAGAGAGAAACTTTGTTATTGTAGAAATAAACATTATGATCTATTGCGTTTTGATATACAGTACAGACCAAAAGTTTGGAAACACTTTCTCATTCAAAGACTTTTCTTTATTTTCAAGACTATGAACATTGTAGATTCACACTGAAGATATAAACACCATGAATGACCTGAAGGAGAGTGATAAGCTGGCCTCCACAGTCACCAGACCTGAACCCAATCGAGATGATTTGAGGTGAGCTAAACTGCAGTGTGAAGGCAAAAGGGCCAACAAGAGCTAAGCATCTCTGGGAACTACTTCAAGACTGTTGGAAGAGCATTTCAGGTGACGACCTCCTGAAGCTCATCAAGAGAATGTCAAGAGTGTTCAAAGCAGTAATCAAAGCAAAAGAACCTAGAATATGACATGTTTTCAGTTGTTTCACTCTTTTTCGTTATGTACTATACTTCCACATGTGTTAATTCATAGTTTGGATGCCTTTAATGTGAATCTACAATGTTCATAGTCATGAAAAAAAAAAAAAACCCTCTTTGAATGAGAAGGTGTGTCCAAACTTTTGGTCTGTACTGTACATTCATAACCTACATTTCGTTTGCAGGCTAAAAACAGAAACATGAGTATTTGCACATAGGACTAGAATTGTCAGAGAGCATACAAGTTTGATAAATTAGGTTAGGGTTAAAACTAATCCTGTGGGTAAAGTCATAGTTTAAAAAAAAGTCATTGTTTAAAAATAAAACATTCTGTCACATCCTGCCTACATCAGCACTTTTTGTCCAGTTTGTCTTTGCCGTGTCCTCTGTCCTTCTGCACAATGGGCTCATAAACGTTGCCTTCACTTACCTTCGGGTTGCTGGGTAAACGGGATATTTACGACGACACTCAGGTTACATGATGTACATCTGTCGTGGAGGGAGATACCTTTACTCAATTACTTACCGGCTCTTTGCTCTTATTGCAGGTGGAGTAAATGTGACTTTAGTGTTGGTGGAGAGCGTTTCCTCGCACAGTGGAAGTGACAAGTGATGCCAGCTGTTACTTTTTAAAGAGCAGCCTTTGTAAAGAATGAAAAAAAATGATAAGATGGTCTAAAAAGCACCGAGAAGAGGGTTTATTTGTGGGTCTATTTGGTACAAACTGTTAAATAATGTGCTTTTTCTAACCCTAACACAGAAGGAGAAACTATAGGAGCCAGCTGGGACATTTTCAGATGAGGCGCTACGTCCCAATTGACCTTTCGCCGAGCCCCGCCCCAAAACGGCTATTGTCCAATCAAACATCGCAGCAACCGTTGCTATGTAAATATGGTCCGTCAAATCTAGAGCTCAAAGCAAGATGGTGAAGCGATGCGCCTATGGTTTATGTAAATAGGACCGCAGATACCACGAAATATTGACCGGAGGAGTTGTGTTCTTTCCATTTCTAAAGCCGAAAACAACTGGAGCAGTGCCTACAATGGATTAAACAGAGCGGGCGGCTCGGGGCGGCTCCTCTACCAGCTAAATATATGAAGCAAATGTCTGCTCAAAGGTAAAACTAATGTTTAACTATAGCTATGGACTGACTGTGTTGTTAGATCTAGAGGCAAAAACACAAACTAGACCCAAGTTATACCATGACGAGGATATAACTTCAGAAGTGACGCTCTAAGCTGCTAAGTTTAGCGAGCCTCTTAGCTTTAGCCTACACTGGNTTATTATACTTTGGAGAGTCGTTATAGTGAATGGAGAGAGTCCGTAAGGATGTGATTACAAATAAAGTAATGTTATTTTCCTCTCTATAAATCTTGTCATTATTGTGCAGTCATATTACAAACCGTTGGGTGAGTTAGGCACGGCACCTTACGTTAATGGTGGCCTCACTCAGTCTAGTATATTATATAGCTTGATACATTTGATGACTGTAGAATTGGGACTTTTGCAACACTTAATCATATGTTTTACGGTTAACAGATCAAGTAAAAGACGAAATAGAGCCTCTCACATCAATTTCCTCTTGTTGTAGGTTCAAAAGAGTGTACGTTAATGCTGGGTTGCTGTTAATTGGTTATTCTGAGTCGTTTCATATCAGTTTTGCAAAATATTTGTCCACCGGTTCTGTCAGACGCTTTAGGGATCATTGTTTCGGAGACGGGCTACAATGAAGTGGCAAAAAATACCAAGCTATATTAATTAGAGCATATATATAACAATGTGCTTATTAATCCATAATATTTCAATAGTTTATAAGCAAAAACTTGTTAACTGCCAATTATCACATGTGGTAGGACTCTATATTAGGGCTATTAATTAAAAAGGACAAATCAGTTCATGTTCATATATGTCTTATAGGAAGTTGTCTTTTATGTAATCTTGTCTTTATTTCATTATGATCTTATTTTAATGCTCTTTGTATATAAACTACTATAGTTTGGGCTGATTTATTCAGGGGAAGCGCTAATTAATTTTAATTGACCGCGTTACCACTATATTTCTTTAAATAGAGTATTATTTGTTGTTTGGTGACTTAATGCATAACTTTTGTAATATTTCATCTTAATGAGTGAAAATTAATCACATATTAGCCAATTACATCTGAAGTGAAGTTTTTACTCTTTGAAACAAACCATGCACTACATTTATGCAAATCAGGATTAGTATGGTCCTTTCAACTCGAGCAGATAGAATCTTGATAAGTATATTATTTCACCCTTTGTGGTCAGAAATTCTCTAGAGAATTTTCACAAAAAATTAGCATCATAATACAGGAATATAATATAAATTTATATGAATTTGGAAATATAAAGTGTCTACTTAACTCAACGTAAAAACAGATACTCATGTTGTAATTAAGTCCAAAATCATTGTTTTTGTTTTTTTTTTTTTTTGCTTTCTCCAAGTTTTTTTGGGCTCCTTTCAGACAACTTTATTATTTTCACAACTCTCTAATAACTAAATTGCATGTTTACTTTGAAAAAAACCTAATGCTAGATTGTGTCAAATTTTTGTTACTGCATCTTACAACGTTACATTAGGGTTCTTTACAAGGTTGAATTTTTACTCGGCCATCAAACTATCAGATTCTCAATCTTAGCACAATGTAATATGCATTCATAGGGGTCACTTGTAGAAAGTTATACAAACAGATCCCCCATAAGTAATAAACACACACTTTTACTTCAGATAAAACTTGAAATAGGAATACTAAATTGGCTAAATAATCTCCAGTCATATTTTTTCGTCTTCTTTACTTCGCTCTTAAAGAAAATTTCCACATAATACTTGTCACTTTCAAGGGGGAATGCGAGCTGTTTATTTGTCTATAATTTTGTGATACACATTTGTTGGTTAACATTGCTGTTACCCGATCCAGTGCGAATTCATGGAACAGACAGAGAGCTTTCAGCTTCAAATATGTCCTTTTACTTTCTTTTAAAAAACATATGTCTGTGATATCCATGGGTCACATCTGCAGTCCAGTGGGCAAAACCACGCGTTGGAATTGTACAGAACCTTGGAAATGGAAAAAAAAAAAAGCTGCTCTAAGAGTCAATACTTACAATTTTATGAGCAGGTCTTTTATCATAACTAATGACAGTAAAATAGCAGGCACTATGTTGTAAGAAATCACAATACACCAAAGATACCAAATTACTCTCACGCTTATGAGTTACTTAACTTCTGATCAACATTGTCATTTATTACTAGAACTGTATTAACCTTCAGTAGTCTGTATATGGCGCAAAATAACTGAAATGATTGGCATGATAAAAAATACTTGCAAATGTAAAATAATTCGCTAAGAAATTAACTCAGGGCAATCATATGTGGTGAAATTAGCCAAAGCCCAGAACAGGCTTACTTAAGCAGATTTTGGCTATATTCCATAAACTGTCAATGAAAATAAATTAAGAGTGCAACTACAGCTATAACCTAGAGGCTGCGATTAACAATAATGAGAAGACTCTGGGTAGTCCATTTAAACCTGTTTAAATCAGATCAGGGAATTTATTGTCTGATTATTGAGTATTCGGGTTCTTTTTTTCTGTGGGAAGGAAAACATTTGGAACCAATTGTCCAAGTCCCGGGTAGCAATCTACAAGAAAATATATGTTAAGGTTTACAAGTGGGGAACCCTCGGTAACAGGCTACACTCCATGACCTCTCCCAAGCAACCCAGAAGAAAAACCCAAATAAAGACAAATACGGTAAAATCTTACCTAATCTATGCGGCATATCTCTTGGATTCTTCCTCTCGACCAGCCCAGAGGTTTGGAGATTATGATAACAATTTTTCATAATAATAAATATTTATATTGGTGACTCGCTCTTCGGCACGCAAAAGCTAGTGACCCAACGATTTTTTCTCATGCCATCAATATTTCATATGTTGCGAAACATTATTCCCTTCCAATGTTACAGCTTGACTTAAGAAAGCTTTTGACGAACCGGTCTGCTGATCCACATCACTTAGTCTTCACACTAGGCCTAAATATAACACAGTTAAAGACATCGCCTCCTTGTCCGTTTCTAGGCTGAGTGTTTCTTTGCATTCTGTGTTTACCCAACTTCTTCAAGCTGTTCGTTTGACCCTGGTAACACTTTCTATTTTCGCTAACAAGGACATTGAGAGTATACAACGAAAGCGACTTGTGTTTACTCTCTCATAACGGGGACAAAAATTACAACTCAAAACAAAAATTTCGCGGAAAATAAAAACTCTTATTTATATTGTAATTTGGTCTGACGAGTTACGGTTTCTCTGTGGTGATCCACCGTGACAACAATTGAAACCACATTAGAATGGTCGGGCAGGGAGGAGGGCTTTGTCCCGGGGAGGGAGGCATGTGAGTGGTTGCCCAATGGTGACTAGAACATTTACACTGCACTTTAATTTGTTATTGCCGTTTTAAGTAGCATTTGTGTAATTGGACTAAGCTTTAGTCGTTAAGGTTCTCTTCACCTTACCTTTATTTCCCGTTTGTTCCTGCCGAAGTCTCCTCTTTTTGTGGATATAACTCCTCGATCATATAATTCGTTTAATACTCGAGAAGAGCATTAACAACGTCGTTTTTTAACGGTCTTTTTCTACGTGACTTGATGAAAACATTTGGGTTTACTAACTGGTTTCGAGTTCATCAATTTTTTTCTAACGGAAGGTACAGATAATCATATTAAAATCTATGCAGCTGGTTTTGAGTTTCAGTTTAGCACTCTCACCGCGACTTTCAGACCAGTACACAGACCAGGGCGTAGGGGATTTTTAAAACAGTTTTCACAATGTTTTTTGTGCCGTGGCACTATGCCTATAACCCCGTACCTGGGGTCGATTAAAAGGGGTGCGTTTTGAGGGGGGCATGGCTTCTGGTTCTTTCTTCACGTCCGCATCACAGGGGGGTGCGATTTTGGTTTAGCTCGTGATGTTCATTGTTTTTCCTCCATTTAAAATGGTACAATTTTCTTTTGGTACATTCTTTCTTCGGCGTCCTTTTTCTTTTTACTTTTTATCTCTTTTTTGAACAATTAGCACTGGACGGCTATTATAACAACTGTAGGTCAAGAAAAGCGCTCAAAGTAACAGGCAAAAGACATGTGGTAAAAGAATAACATGATGTGAATATTCAATATCTTTTAATGGGTGTAAGCCAATGGTGATAATAGCAACATGATTTAGACAGATGAGGGACTTATTCATATGGGTTAAAGTTGACAGTCTTATTGGGGCAATGGTTTATTTTCAAATGCTAAGGTTTTATGACATCATGGGGTAAAAACGTTCTGTTTTTCTTTTAGTGCAGCTTTGGTCGAACAGGGTGGAGTTTGTTAAAAATTCCCTGCACATTTGCGGTGGGAAAAGTTAGAGAGAAGGGCGCACCAACTTGAAACAAAAACTAGGCTAACTTGTGATATCTCATGTTTCTTGGATTGGCCAGGATATTGAGGAAACGTTGTTGAATAAGGTATAAGTGACTTACTTCATCGGTATTAAAAATTTATATTAGCCTTTGGGGGACGAATGATTTTGTCAGGGAGTTGAGCGGTGGGGGCTTTAACTTGTCGATTAAAGGTCTTCTCACGCTGTAGATGTTTGGATTTCTTTTCCGGTAAAACTTTCATCAGATAACAGGTGGCTTTTAGAACCACCTATTTTTCCGCTCTTTTACGCTGGCGAAGCCCTTATTAAGGCCTTAATTTGCACATTTTTAGTGCGTCGGACTCCACTTCACTTAGCCTTTACTTTGATGGAGTTTTGCGGGTTTATTTTCCATTGGTCAAGTTGGGAGACCAGTTAAAGGATTTAACGGGCAATTATTTCTAATGTAGACTTCAACCAGTCATCAGTTTATTACTCAACTTTCGTTATTTGTGGAATCATTACACAAGCTTTAAAAAATCTGATTTAAAGGCTTCTTGACAGAAAGTAATTGAAAGTGTATTATGTTTTAAGAAATCCTGGAAATGGGGTTGATTAATTTTTGTTGGTATATATGTTAACACGGGTGGTTCTTGATTTGGATCGTAGTTGAAGCTGGTCTTCCATGACATTGGTGTCAGACTAAAAAGGCTGATATCTTGGTTTTGTGTATATATGTGTTTTTAAATAGGTCTATACTGTTTGAAAATGAAATCGGCTCGCCACGTTAGTCCTTTGGCAAATATTAGATAAGCGATTACGTCCTCCTACAAAGTACCTTTACTTCCAGCAGTAAACTAGTCTTGTATTAGGATTTGTGACACGTCAACTGGACACAATATTTAAACAAGAAATAATAGTCAATGAATATTATAAAAACTCATCAACAAAAAACATAGGTGGTGCGCATTGTTTTAGAATGCAAACTTTTTACAAAATAAATCACGTTTTTTTATTTTCTTATTGGAATGTCTATATAGTATTTGATTGTGAGTTTGAATTCGTCTCGATATTTATAATAATAATACCTTACAGGCCACATATTTGGAAAAATCGCGGGATTAAAATTTTAGCTCACAACTATAAAATTAAATTCAAGTTTATTATCGACAGGGGGTTTCATAGGAGCCAACGGTTAGATTTATACAAAAATAAGACTACATAATTTATTACCAGCAGTGAAACCAATGTTATGATAAGCCGTTTTTTTCACGCTCCAATATTGTTTTAATGTTTTGGATTTTTACTATCAGTATGTTTATTTTAGGGCGAAGACTAAAATGAGAGTTTGTCAAGAAAGAGCTCCTTCAAAAAGAGAGGTGTTAACTAACAAACAGAGTGTAACGAATTATTTTTAAGGCAGGAGATGGGGTTGGAGTTGAGCACTGGAATGTTAAATGATAACATAGTACCTCCAGGCATAAATCAGCAATAAATCACACTCCCATGTGAGATATCCTTAAATTAAACGATTTATTTAGTTAAACACCGTCACCTGAATCCTTAACATGTCTCTTGGGGGCACTTGCAAACGAGACAAAAGTTTCATATCTTGAATTAGACAGTAGAGTCCTAAAACATACAGGTGTATCCCATCGTGGCGTAGACAGATCTTCAGGCTAAAAACAACGCTAAAGTATCTGATGCGATCATTAAAGACAATTTATGTCGTTCAGTTCTGGTTTTGAAGTTTGTTGGCCTGAAGAGGTTCATAATCGCTTCTTCTGAGGATGTGACGTGGGCACAGACCGAGCAGGTATAACGAGGGATGTAATTATAAAAGTCGTTTGTAAACTCTAACGCAGGCAACCCAATTGACGCGTGCGAAGTGGATTCCAAAAGCAGGTAAGACCCACAGAGAAAAGCAGTAAGAGGGAGAGGGAGTCCGTAAATCCAAAGTGAGTAAAGGTTGACAAGGGAACACAAGTGAATAGTAAGAACAGATTATGGATAACTTAAGGAATATATTCCTTACAGGGAGTAGGAAGAAGTAACGATAAACAGGCAAATAAAACAACCACAAGGTTTTAAAGGGGCTTTGGGCAGTGGCTTTTTGTTTCCAAAGTCTAGGTGTTATGTTTGATTGTGGCATTCGATCAATAACCTTATACACTAATATCTTTTGGAGATATCACTATCCGTTCACTGGAGGGCATATCACAAAGACTAACCCGGGGGTATCGAAGGAGTTATTACTAACATTGGGGCTGAAACAATACAAAAAAGAGACAGAAAAGGCTAGTTTTTCCAAACGTCATAATATGTGTGTGCACCGTAAGTGAATCATAACAAAAAGAATCCCTCGCGAGAATATTCTTGCTGGTGTCACCCAAGACGCCGGGGTCCTCACGTGGGGACAGTTACACAAGTGCACACACACAAAGTCTGCATTAATAACTAAAGGCTCAGTGAGTTATCGTGAGTGACCACCTGAGTCGCAGTTTATCTAATTTGACTCATAACTATGAGGTTAAGGCTTTGTGGTGGGTTATGACAGTCCCTGACCGCGTTACATTTCCTGCAGTGTCTTTTACAATTTTAGACATTCGTCAAAGTATGAATCTCTATGTCTATTTTAGGCTTACACATTTTTCCTCCTATAGATCTGAGTTTGTATTAAGTCAATTCATGGTTCCCCCTGTCCTCAATGTGTACATGTTTTTACCTGTATCAATCCATCTCACAGTGTAAATTTTACTGCTAATCTATGCTGCCCTTGGTTTGTAGGAGTTTAGTAGAAGGGCCTGTATAGAGTATACAAAGAGAAGTGGAGAGAACTTTGTTATTGTAACAGTACGCAAGAAAATAAAAAAAACACTTCATTATTCCGTGCATTTTTACCACCTACATAATATGTTTCGAAGGGCTGAAAACCAGAAACACAAAGAGTGACCAAGTGCAGTAGACGCGACTAGAAATCATGCATCGGAGAACTAACGCTCTCGATATAAGGTTTGAGTAAAAGTCATTGAATTTTGACACAGTCCGCGTACATTGTTTTAAGCCACATAAGTTCTGATCAAGTTTTGTCTTAGTGCTCTGTGTCCTCTGTCCCTTCTGCACAAGTTGGCGGTCATAAACGTAGTTTGACGCCCCATCCATAACTACCTTGGAAAGGTGAACTTCGGAGCCGCTAAAGAACACCGGAGAGATGGAGAAGAATAAAGAAGGTACCATAGAATGAGAAAAGGAAAGGACGAGAGGACTAGAAGCAGGATTAATCACACGAATGTTAAAGCTTTCTGTCCGTTGGAGGGTAGATACCTTTACTCAATTACTATATCCGGGCTCTTCCTTGCTCTTATTGCTAGGTCCGGTAGTACATATTACGTGACTTTAGGTGTCCAGGGTGTAGGCGTACCTCGGTTTCTACATGCGCTAGCAGGGACCTATATGACAAGATAAACACAATATTATGCTGATTAGCACGTACAGCTGGTAGGTATTTTAAAGAATATGTATAGCAGCTCTTTGTGTAGTAAGAAATGTAGATAAAATCCATAGATAAATGGATCAATAAAAGCGACCGAGAAAGAGGTTTATTTGGATGTTTTTTTGTGTGCATATTGGTTATATTATCAATGTTAATATGTTGTCTATTTTTTCTTTATACCCCTAAAACACAGAAGGAGAAACTAATAAGGGAGTTACTGCTTTGGGAACTTTTTCAGATTATGAGGCGCTACGGTCCCAATGTTGTGAGATTGAACGGACATTTAAACACTGTTATGGGAACATCCTACATATAGCAAATAATGAAGTTCCCATAAGTTGGCACGCGTGGGCCCAAGAGGATCCTTGGCCTTTTGAAATCACTTAGTCCATGTACACTGAGTCGAGGAGACTAGAAATGTGCCAATTAAACGGATTATGGGAGCTGCGCCGGTCTGTGGAAAGAATAGGCATGAGATAAAAAAGACGCAATGCGGTTCTCGGAATTGCAGAGAATGTGCTATGAGCCTTGGTTTGGTCTTTGGGATTGAAATTTGTGGCAAAGTTGGTAGGAAATGACATGTGGTCGAAACAACGGGACTTTTCTGCAAGAAACCATGTAACCGAACACTTTTAAGCATGTCTCTCTTCCTGTCAGTAGTTACAGCCCAGCGTTTATTGTCAAAAAAAGAAACGATGTGACTAAGCGTGGTAAAAAGTGTATTGTGTTTTTCTTTCCCTGAGAGGAACTTAATTAGCGATTTATTCCAAGAACCCTATGTATGAAGAGATTAATGCACAAGTAGACCCAAAATTAATGCAAAACACAGAAATTAGTCACAATAGACTGAGAATAGAACGGTTACTTGACTTAGTGCCTCACAGCAAGTACGTTGTCAAGTTTCGACGCCCCGCGTGCTTGCCCAGGCCGTCATCTGGTTGTTGAGCTTTGCATGTTTCTCTCACGAAAGTTTCGTGTGTTTGGCTTTCAAATTCTTGGTTTTTCCTCTCGAAACTAACCTGAAACACATGCATGGTTATTTTAGGGAACGTGTTGCTGTTGGTCCCCTCCTCCTTTCCCTTTCCGGCCACCCCTTCCCCACCACCTCCGCCCCCGAGGGAGGAACAGACAAAATAATTAGTAAAAAAAAAAACAAATGAACAGTTAAAGAGGGGTTGAGGGGTCCGTTTCTAGTGCTGTAGGTTGAATTTGCCTCTTGCAACACGATCTAGCCAAAAGTGGTAGCATTTTTATTTTTATCTAAGAGATTTATATACGGATTACTCTATATTTAGTGGGCCAAGCCACCATAAAAAGGAAAGGATTAAATAAGAGGCTCAAATATGAAGTGAACGTTGGTCCCAAGTTCCTAAATGTCAGGGAAGAAATGAGAGAGAAGCTTCATGTCAGTTTTATTGGTTTACTACTTACATGACTTTTTCTTTTCATGGCAGTTCAAGAAGTGTTTGCCCAACAGTCTCACAAGAAACATATATCAGTAACCACCACAACAGCATATTTGAACACCTTTTTGTGCATTATGTTACACTAAATACTGCGATATGAAAAAGTGTAAAAATGAACGAGATTTCACAGCGTAAAAACACTTGACTTTTGGTTGAAGCCACATGGGGATGTTTTCTTAGGTTTTATCGGATAAGTTTTAGGCATCAAGTTACTAAAAATGGGTAAGTTAGGTCTGGTGCTTGGGCTAGGTTAAGATTTAGGACAAGGAATATTCATTATATTAAACACCATTAAACCACCATAGAAAAGAACTAGAACTGCGACGTGTGACATATTTACACAAAAAAAGTCGTGAAATCGTGCTAATCATACGCTATTACTGTAATGTCCTGTAATGTGGTGGTAAATGCACGCTTTCTTATGAGATCGGGTTGGATTACCAGTAGTTGTGGTTGTTTGTATTTGTTATTAGACTGTAGCTGCTTTTCTTCTGTTTCCATTGTGTTTTGATGTTCTTTCTCACACTGACATTTAAACTCATGGGATGTCATCTGTATAAAAACATTGACAGTACCTGGAGACTTGTTGTGATAATCCCAGACAGACGTTCCCATGTCAAACAAGCCTAACCCTGAGTCACATGTCTGCTGCGTTTGTGCTGAACTCACTGCGGGTTCAAAGCGTGAAACTTTATTAACCATTTCTCCGGAACAAACAATGACTTCTCTGAATGTTTACGTCAGCGGCTCAACAGGACTCCCGCTGTTTCATAACACGCGCGTACGCACCGAACGCATCTACCAGTTTAGGTTTTAATCTGTTTACATGGTCTTTAAAGGTCTCATGTGTGGAGCCTGTTGTGGGTTTGATGTGTAACAGGAACATTTCTGCGCAGATGTACTAAAGATAGAGAGCTGAAACTGGCTTCTGTTGAACTGGTACAACTGTTGAACTGGTACAACTGTCACGCATTATTAAAAAGGCTTCGAAAGAAAAACTGAGCCTCAAAATGATTCACCACCATGAGTTTGTAAGTGCTTTTCACAACTTTCAGACGCTTGAGCCAGTTTAGATTTCACAGAAAAGCTAATGAGAACTAGACCTTCCAAAAATACCAACAATAAGTACACTAGAAAAATTATTCCCAAATAGAGTCCTTGACTATAATAAAGACACTATAATTATTTTTATTAAAGGGACTATAGAGGGATTATTATGATTGTTGGTCAACGCCATTTCCGCTCGACTGCACATGCTCCACGCAGAAAGAGATGCTGTCCATCTGGTTAGCTGGGAAAGCTTCTTTGATTAAAACAACTAAAAAGGACGAGAGCAGCTGTTTGGATCAGGTCTGAACTGGTCTGACAAATGTTTGTTTTTACACTCACCTGAATGTAACGTTTATGGGTTGTAGGATCAAATTTTGTTCACAAATGTTGATTTAGCAGCATAACTTTTGTTTTCGCTCAGTGATAAACTCTTATTAGCTGACAACAGCCCTGGCTCGACTTGTTTCAATGGCTTGTGTCAATCGGTGGCGTCTCTAACTGCATACTTATACATATATACTACATATATTTATTTATTGTTCATTTTATGACTGTGTTTTCGCAACGTGTGTCTGCTCAGCATGGTGCTCTGTCTGCAAATGAAGTTCCTGTTATAACGGATAAATAAAGTTATTTTGAAATTGAATTTTTGAATTTGAATACCGGGTGTGTGGGCATCGCCTGTGCTGATAAACAATCTCTCTATACCTGATTTTTTTTTTTTTTTTTTTTTTTTACAACAAATTAATTTAAAAGCAGTTTGTTCTTTTTAAAGAAGCAAAATCAGACTTTTAAACAAACCTTAAAACTTAACTCTTTATGTTATAACAAACCATATTGTGTTGTAAACTCAAGTTTCTCTTGAGATCAAAGATGTTGTTTCTTATGAGGTGATTCTTTCTGTTTTCAAAATGTGGAGCCTTTTGTTATCGTTCTGTAAGTGTCATGTGACCAATTGGCTAATTAGCAAGTGTCAAAAAAAGGGCTCTCTCTAAATGCTTGGAGATTGGAGAGGGACTTGGACTTGGGACAGGACATGAGACAGGATAGACGGACTGAAAGCCTTTAAGGACCTTCAGCTGAAACAATATGCAACAATAAACCATACAATATTTGAGCTCACAGCTTCTCTCAGGGTTGAGACTTTAAATATTTGAAAATATATTTTGACTTAAATATGGATTGAAAATTCTTGCCTAGAAAATCCAGATGATATACAAAATATAACCAACATAGCTGCTTATAGTGAAGAAGTACATGAAAACATATGGAAAAATATGTATTTTTTGCAGAATAAATGAGCGTAGCAACAAACTATTTTAATGTGAGGTGAGTGAAGTTAGATTTGGTCTAAATGACAGACGACCAATCAGTCACACAAACAAACTAATCTGAACAAAGTGGGTACAACTCTATATAAAGTGTCCTTATTTTCCACGCTGTAGATCCATGGCTGACCCTGCTGAAGCGCTCCAAGGCAAACCAGTCTGAGGACCAAGGCCGTGTGAAACTGAAGAGACAGGAGTGAATGTAAGCTCATGGTCAGGAGGAATAATAAACATTTCTGAGCGTCTGTTGTCTGAGGTTTGGCTCCGTGTAATTTATGGACGACACACTTGTTTGTCTATTAAAAGAATCAGACAGTAACATTGTTGTGAGGGTTTTCCCCAAAGTCTGCAGAGTCACAGGCTCCACAAGCACGTCTGAGAGTCTGTCCTCCTCTCTCTCTCTCTCTCTCTCTCACTCTCATTATTCTTCTCTTTCTTTCTCCTCTCTCTTTTTCTCTTGCTTCCACATTCTTTCAGTCTCTTTTCTTCTCTCTGTCTCTCTTTTTGTTCCCTCTGTCTCTCTTATATTTTCTCTGACTTGTTCTTCCTCTCTCTCCCTTTGTCTGTCCTCTCTCTTTCTTTCTCTACTTTTTTCTACTTCTAGTTCTCTTTTCGCGATTCTCTCCCTTTCCCCCTCTTCTCTTCTCTCTCTCTGTAACCCTCTTCTCCCCTGTCTTTCTCACTCTGCCCCCTCTCCACCTTCTTTCCCTCCCTTCAATCTTTCTCTCACTCACTCATTCACTCTCTTTCTCACTCTTTCCCTCCTCCTCTCTTTTTTTGCCCCCTCTCACTCTCTCTTTCTCTCCATCACTCTTTCTCTCAATCCCCCCTCTCCCTGCCCCCCTCTCTCCCTCTTTCTCTCTTTTCTCTCACCCTTCTCTTTCTCGCTCCCTCTCTCTCTCCTTCCTCTATTTCTCCCTCTATCTCTGTCTTTCCATCCCCCTCTCTCCTACCTGTCTTCTCTTTCTCTCTCCACCTCTCTCTCCTCTATCTATTTCTTCTCACCTAGTTTCTTCCTCTCTCATTTCTTCCTTCCCTCTCGCTTCCTCTTTCTCCTTTCTCTATCACTTCACCCCCCTCTCTCTGTCTCTCTCCCCCCTCTCTCCTTCCCACCCTCCTCCCTCTTTATCTCTCTCCCTTACTTTCTCTTTACCCTCTCTCTTCCTCTCTGCCCCTCTCTCTCCTTCTCTACTCCCTCTCTCTCTCCCCTCTCTCTGTCTCTCCCTCTCTGCCCCCCTACTTTGTCTCTCTCTCTCCCTCTCTCTACTTCTGACTCCCTCTCTCTCTCCTTTTCCTCTCTCTCTCTTCTCTCTCTCCCTCTCTTCCTCTTTATCTCTCGCCCTTACTTTCTCTCTCCTCTCTCTCTACACTCTCTTTTTTCCTCTCTCTTCTCTCGCTCCCCCTCTCTCATCTGTCTCTTTCTCTCTCCCCCTCTCTCGCTTTCTCCTCTCTCCCTCTCTTTCCCTCTCCCTCTCTCCCTCTCTCCCTGCCCCCCCTCCCTCTCTCATCTCTCTCTCCTTCCTCTCTTTCTCTTTTCATCTCTTTCGGTCTTTCTCTTTCCTCCCTCTCTCTCTCTCACCCTCCTCTCTCTTAGCTCCTCTCACTCTCTCTGACTTTCTCTCACCCCCATCTCCCCCCTGTCCCCTCCCTCTTCTCCCTCTCTCTCTCCTCTCTCTCTCTCCCTCTCCCCCTCCCTCTTCTCCCTCTCTCTCTTCCCTCTCTCTCTCTCTCTCTCAACTCCCTCTCTCTCTCTCTCTCTCTCCCTCCCTCTCTTCTCTCTCTCTCTCTCTCTCTCTCTGTTGCAGCAGCTGTGATGGACTAAAGGTGAAGAGTGCTCCCTGCTGAGAGTTTCCATCTGCCTGTGACGGGACTGACCCACTGGAGTCAGGACGAACTGTAAACTTTAAAATAGGCCTGATAGGTATTGCTTTACTCTCACCCGTCACTCTTGACCTGGTCCTGGGCAGCGCTGGACTCAAAAGTAAAGGTCCCGGGACACCAGCCAGCTTCTGGGACTTATGCACAGTATATTGCCCACACAAAACTTCTCGCCCTAGACTAACAGCATGTACTTCATTTATTAAATATCTTGAAAATGTCTATAGAGATCGGCCTTGTTGTGGAAGTACATTCATTTAAAGGCATGTGGTGTTCTAACCAGCTTAGAACTCAGTAAACGTTTGTCTTCAGTCGAACAGTACATGTAAAACTTACAATTCTGCAAAAACTTGGTATAACTTTGTGGTTTATGTTTTTAGATCCACTGATAAATGCAGACAATGTTTCCCTCCATGGAGATCTTTGTACAAAACGCTGTTGGCCCATTGCTATTCATAAAGAAAAATAGCTCAAATGGTACACGTTTAGGGCAAGGGTGTCCAAACTTTTTCATCAAGAGGCCACAAACTGAAACACAGGTTAAAGGAGACAAGAAAAAGCAGCCATGCAATAAAAACTAGCACAGGCTCAGATAAATAGTCGTCATCAGAGCCACGCCACCAATGGATCTCTGTGGAGGAAAGTTTAGAGTGAATCAGAACAACAGCTTTATCACTCACTGCTCAACAACCACAACTACACATTGGACAACTGACATTACCTGTTTCTGTTTGTCAAAGCCTGATCCGTCAGATCTTTGAAGGCAGGGCCTGGTTAGTGCTTGGATGGGAGACTGCTGGAACACCAGGTGCCACAGTGGGACGAGAAGAGTAGATTGTCGTTGTGTCCTTGGGCAAGACACTTAATCCACATTGCCTCAGTGTCTGTGGATACTTGATTGTAAAGCACTTTGAAGTGTCGGAAACCGCTATATAATTAGATAATTTACCATTTAAATATGAACTTAAGGTAATATATTGTGTCAAATATAAATATGAAGGAAATGGAAATGAACAAAAGCGGTCTTTAGGTCGAAAATTGTATGTGTCCCTGTCTTTATTAAAACCTTTCATTCATCAGAGTGAATCAAGCTTCTAGCCTGCCTGTTTTTTACCCACACTTCTTTTTTAATAAGTCTATGGCTGCGGCATTTTGTGAGTAAATTATTTCCTGCACTTAAAAAGCACCTGATTGTTTTCAAATACTTGCATCTTGGGTCCTTACCACTGATTTAAAATTAATTTAAGGCTAAAACAAACATTTTTAAAACAAAAAATAAAAAGCATTACTTTTGTTGTTTGCGCCTATTGTGTTTTTTCCAACTATTTAGTAAGAAACTAGAACATGTGCAGATCAGTAATTTACCTTTTTGTTCACTAATTGATTTAAAACGGCTTGAAAATATAAACAATGATAATAAAATAAGCTCCACCTCTTCATTTTAAAATTTACTGCAAGAAGCAACAGATTTTAAATAACTGTTTTTATGGTTGTAACGTGTCTATGGAACAGTTTTGAACCATACATACTTCACTTTGAGTATTAATCTGTTGATTTATAACAAGTGAATGCAGACGGGGATAGGTGGTAGGTGAGAACAGTCTGAATCTGCAGGATTATTTAAACAGTGAAACAAACACAACTTACTGTATGTTTTCTGTGCTAACAACAAGCTCTTAAAACCGACATTCATAAAGAGAGAAGTGGCAGTATAATCTGTAAAACTGTACATTGTGAAACACATTGATGCTTTTTATTCCTCGGCTCATTCCTAAGCCCACATTTTCTCCGGCATTGAAGCGAGAACAGAGCGCTCCATCAATAATGCATTTCTTCTGCTGTGTGCCGTTAGTTTAATGTTTGTGTTGCGCCGGTCTCGGTTTGAGGAGCTATTTTAAGAACAGGAGATCTGTGTTGAGAGGCAAACTGCTGCTGCTCCAGGAAGATTAGACAAATCCGGGCCAAGCAATAAGGACGACATGTTTACAACCGCTAAACAGCTAATTATGTATCCAGAGACGTTTTGGCACAAGGCTGTGTGGAAACGTGAGGTTGACAAAAGGACATTATATTTTAACGGTAAATGGGCTCTATACAGTATTTATATAATTCTACTAATTATAAAGCAGTTCATTATGTTGTCAGTTCTCTTTTCTGAAGCTGCTATTGGAGAATACGCTTTTAACATCGTTTAAGCATCGTCATGCAAATAACCCGTAGCCAGATAATATTGAAGATATTAAAGTAATTTGGCCACCATGTTCATCGACTAAGTTTGGATTTTCTTGGCAAAAAAATAACGATACTTGAGACAAACCAAACTGTTGAGATTATTTGGCAAAATGTACTCATTCATTCATTTTCTATGGCTTAATCCCAGGTGACAGAAGCCTATTCCTGTAACTTTGGGCCTTAGGCGGGGAACACCCTGACCAACTCGTCGCAGAGTTAGACAGACAACCATTCACTCTCTCATTCACTCACTAAGGGAAATTTACAGTGATGCCCAATTAACCTAAACATGCATGTTTTTGGAGGTGTGAGAAAAAATATACTGTGTTGGAATTTCTTTTTTGGGGTTAATTTTAGGAGAAAAGTCTTGTACATGTTTGCTAATTTACGGCTAGAAGCCTTATGGACATCGGCTACTTGCCAGTAGCAATGTTTTTTTGTACTGTCCCTGTCAAATAAATAAATAAATAAATAAATAAAAATAAATAAAAAATTGGTAAAGAAAACTATAACATTTTGGGAAAACTTGCGCAGGCATGGGGAGAACATGTAAACTCCACACAGAGTTTCTGTGTAGTCGCTTTGAATACATATTCGTGAAAAATGAGTCAAGCTGATTAAAGATGCAAAACACATGATGAGGATGAAACTTCTGTTTCTCTTTACAGAGTGAACTTGCCTGGAAAATCCAGTCAATCAACACAGTCTCACTAGATGACACAAAAACAGCTATTTTTAGTACTTATGTTACGCCGTGCATTTAGCACGATATGAAAAAGTATAAAAATGACACGAGATTTCACAGCGTCAAATGAACACGAGTTTTGGTTGCAGCCCAAGGGGACGTTTTCTTCAGGTGAAACGGGTAAGTTTAGGCATAAAGTTACTAAAATTGGTAAGATTAGGTCTGGGGCTTGGGCAGGTTAAGATTAGAATCAGGATTTCATTAATATTCATAAATAAGAACACGTCTTAACAACCACATTGAAATAATCACTGTGACTATATTACCAAACAGCTGTGAACTCGTGCTAATCATATCTATTTACATATTGTGTAATGTCGTGGTAAATGTACGCTTTCTTGTGAGATCGGGCTCAGTCAATATATCGTCTGGCCACTGTGTCCCTCTTTCGAATTTCAGGATTTCAGTGAGGTCATTGAAAGATGAATTAGCCATCAGGACACACCGCCTGTATGAAAACCAACATGGCTGCTCACAAACGAAAAGAATAATAGAATATCACTGAACTGAAAATTTCTGCAGAATGATGAACAATTTTAATGTGAGGTTAGTGACGTTAGATTTTGGTCTAAATGACAGGTGACCAATCATCTGCGTCAAACAAATAAACTAATCTGATCTAGGAGTGGTGACCAAACCCGCTCTTCTCAAATTGCTGAAGCTGGGCTCTGGATCCTGGATAAATGTAAACACCATGAAAAACTTTGACATAACTGCTCTTTCTTTCTTTCTTGAGGTTTTAGTCATTGATTAGTCATTAAAAAACACAGCTGAGGTTTTGTCTGTGTTTTTTGGTTCCTTCTGAGCCTCAGAAAACACTGTTCAGAATGTCTCAGATCTATGATGTCATAGGGAGATTGTCTGCATTGTTTTTAAGTCCATGAGTCATCCAGACTAGTTTGGAGTATTTCTGCAGTATTAGCATATCAGGTAAGATCTGTTCCTTTTGGGAAAACACAACGGTCATGTTTACTTTATCACACTTTTTTAATTGTTTCAGGTTTCCACAGAGGACAGTGGCAGAGTGGATAACACTCTCGCCTCACAGCAAGAGGTTTCTCCAGGCCCCCAATCTGGCTGGTTTCCTTCAGGCACTTCAGTTTTCCCACCAACCAATGACAAGCAAAAGAGAGGGAACGCTTGGTGGTGGTCGGAGGTTGAGGCGCCAGGTGTTTAGGGAAATCGCTTCTGCTGATCAGCATTTGGAAGAGATCTGTTTGTGTAAATTTGCTATAGAAATAAACCATCATCATCAATAATGCAACCTATTTGTCTCTTAAACTGACTAGCAATAGTGGACAAAACACAGAATAAAAAATGCTTTATTAACTTAAACCAGTTTAATTCCAACAATTCGACCTCATTTCAAACGAAGCTTGGACCTGCTTCTCAAGTCAACTCATTTCGGTTTCCTTCTCACTCCATTTACATCCCCGATTGTTTTCTCACATGTGCCGAATGTCAGTCAGCCCACAGCAGCAGGGCATAGCTTCAATACACCTGCTTATGCGCTCGTGCCATTTTCTCTTTGGCCTGGACACAAATAGCCCGATCCATGCACGCCCCGCTCCATACTGGCTCTATACGTACAGTAACACACATAAACACATGGGCCTCACGTTTCCAGTGTGCGTTTCACCCGGATTAGTAACATAAGGCTGTGAACTCTTGAACTAAGCCCGATGCACTCGCAGGACACAGGCTACCGCAGGCCCATATAAAGTGAGCGTGCGTGTGCGTTGTTGTGGGTTAAAGGGCCGCGGTTTGAATGGGGTGCGATGGAGCTGGAGTCCAAACTGGCTGTAAGCAGATTTAAAATAGCCCAAGTGTAAAGCCCGTCATGAATTTGCAGTAAGACCTTGAACTGTATGTAACGTTGGCTTAGCGAGCGGGTCTGAAGGGCCAGTGTTTGCTTGGCATCGCAAAAGGTCTGAAATGATTGTCCCAGTTTGAGGTTTCAGTCTTGGTTCTTTCTAGTCTTGTGGGTTTAGTCAGGGTTGTCCACTTTCTCCAATCAACTTCAATAAGACAATGAGTAGAAGGCCTTGACCGCACAAAGCAAGCTCAGGTGTTTCAGCAAAAATATGTTACCTGAACCACACATCATCCACATTTTTACCTAAATCATTCACATGAAGAGTCTGGAAACAATAATTACTGAGTACAAATGTTTACCAGTCGTTTAGTCGATTAATCAGTCGATGCATTCTTAGTCGACCAACATTTTTATTAGTCGATTAGATGTTTCATTTATATGATAAGGATTTACACTGAAAAACATGATCATCTTAATTAAATAACTAACTAAGTGACTATGTGCCTGCAATAACAAGTATTTGGGTAGATTTGACGGGCTTAAAATGAGACTGCCAATGAGTCAAGCATAAAATATATTGTTAAAAAGTGAATTAGCTGAAGATTTCGAGACCAAATCAGTTGTCTAATCTTAACATAAACACACTGACCTATTTTTATTTTCTGTATAAAAATATTTGTTTGCATAAAGAGTCCTAGACAAGGTTAGTCTTTTTAGCACAGTTTGGGTCAAAGACATAGTCAGATCAAAAGACTCTTTTAGTCGATTAATCGGTCGATGGCACAGGATTTTAGTCGACCAAGAATCTGGTCGACTATGAAAAGATAAGATACACTTTATTTGTCCCACAAAGGGGAAACTCCAGTGTTGCAGCTCACAGTTTAAGAACAAAAGGAGAAAAAGAAACATGCAATCAAACATTATACTTTTAAAATAGACTTAGCACACTGCAAAAAAGGCATTTCAAAAAATAAGAATATTTTGCTTTTTTCGAGGTAAATTGTCTTACTTCATTTTAATTATTCTGCCAGTGTAGTAAGAAAATTTGACTAACCTAGTGTTTTGAAAATACTAGTTTCAAGTTCTCTTGACAAGATTTTTAAGTAAATCTATTCTTGATTCAAGCAAATGTCCTAAAACAGATTTGCTTAAAATAGGTTTTTAAGGTAAATCAGGATAGAATATCTTAAAACAAGTCAAATAATCTTAGTAAGACTTGGTCTTAAGTGAAAAAAAATGTAAAATTAGTCTTTTAAGATTTAATATGCTTAATTCAAGTAGTTTATCTAAGTTAGATTTTCTTTTTTTGCAGTGAAAACAAACAAACAAAACAAACAAACAAACAAACAAACACACCCCTACAAATGTATTTAATCATGTACAAAACAGCTAAAGGGAGCAAAATCTGACACAACTGACAGTTTTCTCACACAGCAAACACTGTCATGCAAAATATTCACTAATAGCACATTGTAGTTTATACTTGTAGTTTAGTACCTGGATTGATAAATGAGACCCAACAAGGCCACAAAAGAAGAGCTGACCCTGCTAACTGTGATAATAAATGCTTTTTCAAGAAATGTTGCTACACACTAATGAATAAATACAGGTTGATGTGCTTAATGTCCAAGTGTGGACTATTCAGATGAGACATACATGTGACAGTTTAGCATTATATCATCCCTTTAAGTCCTGCATTGGTTGGCTGCAGCTGCACATATCTGTTGTTGTATCTTATCAGGGCTTCTGTTGTGAATGGAGGCCGCTGCATGTGTCGGACTCCAGGAATGGAAACCTACACCAGCCACAGCAGCGTGAAGCAGGCAAGCGGGTCTGTGGGTCACAACACCGTACAAGGACATGCCCAGTGCCCGACCTGCTCACGCACCGCTCAGCAGACAGGGGGAGGGGACACGGGACAGGGAGAGGGGCCAGGAGTATGACAAGGGGAGGAGTCACAGGGCAAGGGGTGGAGTTACAGGAGCCAAAGACGCAGGACAGGAGCCAAAACTACCACAGGAGGAGGAGACACGGGCCTGAGGGTGGAGTTACAGGGCAGTGGGCGGGGCTAGGAGTATTACAGGGGAGGGGACACGGGAAAGGGGGCGGGGCTAGAAATTGGACTGTTTAAAAGACAGGGAAGAAAAAAGAATTGCACGGAAATGGAAACTGTTGGAATAAAAGGATAAGAATGTCTTTTAATTCAATTCTGTATTGAAAATCAGGTGTAATTTCCTATAACATGTTAATAAAAGACAATTGAACTATAATCTCTTTTAAACTAAATCTTAAATGCAAAATATAATTAGGTTTTGCCTTTGGGATGATTCAAGCTAATACATTTTGACCCACCAAGGAAAAAAGTTACTCAAGTTACTTAAATATTTTTTTTGTTTTATTTATAATTGTTTATTCGTGCACTTTCCAATTTATGTACACTGAAAGCATTCATTAGACCAGGGGTGCTCAAACATTTTTCCTCAAAGGGTCAATAAAAAAAAGATTTTGCAGCGTGCCAAGGGCCAAATCCAATTTTATGCATCCAAAACTTATATTTGCAACAAAAAAAACTATAAAATTGTAGTGTATTTGCATGTTTTAGGAAAGTATGCTTGATTTAGTGTCTCTTCTATTTAAAATATAGTCTGACAGACATAAATAACAGATCTCAGCACCTCTTCGCGAGTCAAATTAAATTCTTGGAGGTCCAACTTTGACCCTTGGGCCCCTCTTTGGGCTCCACCGCATTAGATTCTAGTCAAAACGTGTTTATAACCCTTGACAGCATAGACAGTATCATGGAAAGTGCTCTTCCAAACACTTAACGCTGTAAAATTATGTGTTACCCCTCTGATGAGTTGGCCACTGTCCGTGATGTTCCCCGCCTAAGGCCCAAAGTGACCAGGGATAAGCTCCAGTCACATGCAATCTCCAATAGGACTAAGAAAGAATGAACGTGAGCCTCGAGTTTTGAACAGGAAAATGAAAAGACTTGTTTACATTTCTAAGCTCTAAGTGTTACATGGAGAGAGAAACATAAAACAAAATTAAACAAACATTGATTTATTGGCAAAAAGCAGCATCATTATGAGTGAGTAAATAAATATTCTGAGTGAAAGGAGCTATTGAATGAAAGGCCTGTGTGAGTGATCTGGGTGAGCGGCTTTGGGGGCGGAGTCAGGGTGGATGGTATCGGCAGCCGGTGGATTAAAATAGTGTTGAGAGGCAAACCACAGCTGCACGGGACTGAGAGGGCACATGACCAGCTCCACAGAGAGAGAGAGAGGGGGGGGGGTAGAGAAAGAGGAAGAAGAGAGAGAGGAGAGGGGGGGGGGGCAGAAAGAGAGAGGGAGAAGAGAGAGGGGTGAGAGAGAGAAGAAAGAGAGAGATGAGACAGAGAGAGGGGGAAGAGAGAAGGAAAGAGAGGGAGGAGAGAGAGAGGGGGGAACAGAGAGAGAGAAGAGAGAGAGGGAGAGATAGAGAAGAGAGAGAAGGGAAGAGAGAGAGTGAAGGGAGAGAGAGGGGGCAGAGAAAGAGAGAGAAAGAATGAAAGGGAGAGAAGAGAGAAAAGAGGGAGGGAGGGAAAGAAAGAGGAGGAAGTGAGAGAAAGAGGAAGGAAGGGAGAGAAGGGAGAAAGAGGGGGGAGAGCAAGGGAGAGGAAGAGAGAGAGGGATGAGAGAAAAAGAGAGAGGGGCTTGAGAGAGGGGATGAAAGAGGGAGAAGAGAGAGGGAGGGAGAGAGAGAAAAGAGAGAGAGGAATGGAGAGAGACAGAGAGAAGGGGAGAAATAGAGAGAGAGGGAGGAAGAGAGGATGAGCAAGAAAGGAGGAAGAGAGAGACAAAGTGAGAAAAGGGAGAGAGAGAAAGAGACAGGAGGAGAGACAAAGAGGGAGATAAAGAGGGGGTAAAAGAGAGAAAGCGAGAGAGTGGTGAAGGGAAGAGAGAGAGAGACAAAGACAGCGAGAGAGAGAATTTGTGTCATTACAACAACAGATGAGAGGAAGGAGGGCTGGGGAGAGAGGAAGAGGGGATAGAGAGAGAGAGAGAAAAGCTGGGGAGAGAGAGAGAGAGGATTGTGTCAATGCAATTACTGAGAGAGGAGAAAAGGCAGAGGGAGAGAGAGAGAGAGAGAGAGAGAGATTCTGTGTTCTTCAGGGCCGTGTCCTGAGTCACACAACAGTCACAATTCAATTGTATAAACTGCCACATGAAAAAATAATTTGATTTAAAAGAAAAGAAAAAAGCATCAAACCTGAGCATTCATAGCCTATTTTTTCATGTCAAGCTTGTAAGATGTGTGATGTTGAAAATTGTTTGTAGTTTTATTAATAAACCTCTTAAGGCCCAGCCAATAAAATTCAACTGTCAAGCTCCTGGAAGTGCTAAAGATGTAAAGAAAACTGTAACCCAAAAACATGGCATTTTTTGTCTCACACTAAAAATGTAAATTCTGAGGTTGTGTATCAGTTTTGTGTAATATGTCTTATCTGCATTTTACAATAATAATTTAAGATGACAATGAGCACAATCATTTTTTTTTTCAGTTTACACCTGAAGATTAGCCCCTGGAGTTATCATTCTGCAGATGAATCAAACGTAAACCAAGCTTACAAGTAAAAGAAAAACACCCCAAAGACTTTCATATGAGCTCTATTAAGTTCCCCAAACTAATTTTCAATTAAATTACCTTCAACAAACCTAAAATATGCCCAGATTGTCATTCAGGCACTAATCTGCAAAACAGCATTACTGCTTCTTTTATTTACCAAAGAAATTCAAGCAGAAATTAAATAGTTTTTCTTCTGTGCAAAGCTTGTTCTCACTTATGATTAGAGTCAATCAGATAAATCTTAACAAAGCTTAACAAAGAGACCGTGTTTGTGCTCCAAAGTAGAGATAAATCGGTTGGCCGATATTTAGATATTTTTGCATATCGGCCACATCGGAAATCAGCCTTATTTTGGCCGATATTTGATCATTGTTCAGTTGTTTGAAGAGTCGTCTGCACTCACAGTGATCAGCTGAGCTACAAGTTAGTTTAGGAGAGAAATTATACAGTTTGTTTTATAAATCTCCATTTTGCTGGGTTTTGAAAAGGAACACTTTCTTAAATCACTCTTTAAAATGTTCTGTAAAGTGCATAAACATGTTGTATTCATTAAACCATGAGACAAAATAATAGTTTAGACCAGGGGTCTGCAACCTGTGGCTCTAGAGCCACATGCGGCTCTTTAAAGACTCCAATGTGGCTCACTGGGCTTTCATTGACTCTCAGTGTCAAGAGAAAAAGAAAAGAGCATTCTAATATACGTATGTTAATAATGTGTGTATGTGAGAATGTCTCTGAAACTGACGTCAGGTCTTACAAGTGTGCCTTCATTAACACATTCATTGTGATAACTGCATAATATATATTCATACAATTTTAGTATACATACATGGGCACTGAAGCAGGGACAGGGAACAAAAACTCAGTTTGAAGCCCCAAACACCAACATGTAATACTTCAAGAAAGTCAAAAATGTGATAAATATTCACATCTTGGCCAATCTCATTTCGGCAGTCCAAGCTTTTTAAGAATAAAAAAGTTATTTTGGAGGTTGTTAACTTTTTTCCCCATCATCTAAAATGCACCAGAAAGTGATTGTTTGATCAAACATAATAGACCTACTTTGTGTAATGCGTGTATATTCATCAGTTTGTCCTGTATATTTTTATTTAACTAGTTGTGGCTCTTTCTGGCTTTAATTTTCTTTGAATCGGGCAGTTGCGGCTCTTTTGCTGTTAATGGTTGCAGACCCCTGGTTTAGACTGAACTTTTTCTTTTTTGGATAGACTACCTCAACTCAGCTATGTTTTAACTAAAATAAGAAAATTGGTCTTGAAAATTGGCTATTGATATCTGCATCAGCTGAAAACATTTTTGAAAATTGGCATCGGTATCGGTCCAAGATCTCGACCAAGAGTCGATCTCTTCTCCAAAAGCCCTAGAAACAGTTTGAATTTTAGACGATTTTAAACAGACATTTGACTTTAAGCTAAATAATGATAACAGGTTTTAATCTTAATCCAATATTAATCACACAAAACCCATGTTAACGATGGCTTTAACACACTTCTCCCACACTGACTGACTGACTTTAGTGTAATAAGTGTCTATAAGAGCAGACGTGTGGGGCCAGTGGGGCAGTAGGCTGAGTCTCCGAGGCCAAACGTGACTTGGATCAGACAGCATCAGATTAAAGAGCACAGCAGTGACCTCAAACCCCAGCGCAGGAACCAGAGCAGAGGCGGCCCGCGGACCCCAAAACGGCCCCTCACGAGAACAGCTGGTGGGTTAAACAGGGACCCGTCGACATACTGTATGAGTGTGTGTGGAGAGACAATGGGCCGGTGTGTGGACCGCTGAAGAGCAGAGTGATTTCAGGCTAATCCCACACACAAAGTGGCTCTTTCACCTCGTCTAATCTGCGCTGGGATTAAGAGGGATTATTGGATTAGATGGAAGGACCTCGGGCGGGTAGAGACAAAAGATGGGAGGCTCAAATATAGATATAAGTTTGAACAAAAGGGAAAGTTAAAGTGGGTTGGTGCAGAAGACTAAAGATTTGGCCTTAACGAGCGTATATTTATCTCAAAGCCTTTAAATAAATCACATCAATCTAAAATCAACTATTCTAACCTTATCCAACCCTGATGGTAATCTCTTCTGAACAACAAACTGTAATTGACAATAAAAAACACACACTCTTAATCCAGGATAAAATGTGAGACAAAACTGAAGACGAACAAGACTGTTCTGTCAATATCAATAGAATTAAAATCATGACAAAAACACATCTTTTTTTACTTCCATTTGCCTTTTTCATGTAATTTAATGTCCTCTGATTCATAAAATTTATAGCACTTTTGAATCAAAATTAAGCTATTGGTTGTCACAATGCACACAATTTCACAATTTTCGATTTAATGATCAAGAACTTTTGATCAGAATAGATACAGAGCAGAAGGTGAACTCATTAGTTACCTAAGACTTTGAATGTTTCTCTTGGATATACAGTATGTGAAGTATCTGTTCTTGAGCAATTCAAATGAAAAAAAAAAAATGCAACCAAGTCCAATCAGTGTTTAGTGCAATAGAAGAAGATCTTTATTTATGAAGGGATTATTGGTCGACATCACTATCTGCTCTACTGCGCATGTCGCCTGCAGAATGAGACGCTGTCCATCTAGTTGGCTGGGGAAACTTCTTTGATAAAAACAACAAAATGGCACGAGAACTATTTTGGTTCAGGTATGAACCGATTTGATGGACGTCTGGCTCCTGAAGTTTTTCTCTACATTTTTTCACTCACGCTAACGTAACATGTATGAGTCTTAAAGACGAATTTCATTCACAAATGTTGATTTAGCAGCAGAACTTTGTTTTCTTACAGTAATAAACTCTTGTAGTTAGCTGACAACAGCACTGGTTACCACTGTTGTACACTGAGTCTTGCAAGAAAACCAATGTTCTCTTGTACACGGACCTCGGAGCAGTGCGAGCACATGTCCGAGAGTCGCGCGAGTGTGCGAAAAGTGGGATTACGAACTCGTAGTGGTCTGATTCGACTTTCAAGTCATAATACGAGCATACTCACAGGAATCCATGTGAAATTGCACATCAATCCCTCTCCTCCCAACTCAGGGACAGTAGCAGCCCTGAGGCAGCTCAGCAAAAGCCAGTCGCCTTAACACCTGCCGCCTCACCCTCCGACCACCACTAACGTTCCCTAACCTGCATGTTGTTGTTTGGTGCCCAGAGGAAACCACCCTGACACAGAGAGGAACATGCAAACTACACACAGAAAGGCTCAGGCTGAGTGACAGTCAAACCCACAAAATGACACATCACTTCTCCAGTGTTCTGTCACAGAAAACTGCAGAAGTAAGCAAACTCCTGTATGACTATTTCCCATGCTTGTGTCCTGCTGCCACACTGCACTGTACTGGCTGCATCAACATGTTTATGGTCATGGGTAAGAAGAAAACAAAGTCAGGCCAAGCAACTTATCCTGCACTGTTCAGGTGTTGTGTTTCCAAGACAGAATTTAATATGCCTGGTTGATGACAAAATAGTTAAAGAAACCTTAGTTCATCAAGTTAATCAATTAATTAAAACAACAGTGTAGCATCAGAGGTCATTATAAACTGCTAGATTATCATGATCGTAAATTAGAACAGAATGTTAACAAAAAGACAATTATAATACAGGATTACAAAGGATTACTGACCTCTTCTCCACATGGGATTAGCAAAAGGGAAAATGGATAAGTGAACCTTGAATTTGGACACAGAAGTGACTAAAACAATGAGACAGAAACCAATCAATGCTTCGTATGAACTAAGACATAATGAACAAAAAGACAACTTGGTTTACATGGAGCTATGGCCATGTACAAAGAATCTAAATATTTTCTCACCTCATACATATGACAAAGTCCAATGTTTTTCATTCCTTCTTGATGATGAGCACCTAAAGATACACAACTTAACATGCAGAAGAAGTAGCCATTGATTATTCCAAGAATCGTCAACTAATTCATTCATTAAACAACACTCCAAAGTCTTTCAAGTGCTGAGAGTTTTTTTCTGAATTGTCTCTTGAAAAATAAATTAAGTTGTCTGAATATGAATTAATCTGAAACAAAAGATAATTATTTCAAAAAGACAAAACTAGACTCCTTTACATTCTGACTGAGGCAAAAGTCTGATAAGAACATAACGTGTTTCTTTTACTGTTGCACAACAAATAATTCACTCATCAAACTACTGAAAGCAGTCAACTTTACAGAGAAATAGTCATTTCTCTCTATTGACTCACGTTCTTTTTTGCCACTCAATGCTGACTTATAGAATGCTGTGATGTCAAATTTAATTAAAATCTCACTTTGATCGAGCTTTTGCAACATAAACAACTAATCAACAGTAATCAATAACCAAAATAACTGTTAGCTGCAGCTCTAATGTGCAAATAAATGAGTGAAAGCAGCAATGACAGAAAGGTGCATCTGCGGCTGTTGATTTAGTTTAATCACCGATCGATTTTCTCTCTCAATAATCATTTCCATTTGAATGTGACTGATGTGTGTGTGTGTGTGTGTGCTGCAGGTGCATGTGAGGACACGCTGACAGGGCAAATTAAATCAACACTCGAGCAAATGTGTGTGAGAGAAACAAGTGTAAACAAATACGTGTTTCATAATGAGGCTGATCCAGGTCAGCGCTTCTCAAACTGAGGTGTGGGGACTGTTTGTTTCTTGTTTTTCACATACACTTTGAATCATCTCTAATCTGTTATCTGTAGTATTCTTTAAAATGTCTTGAACACATTCATTCTTTGTATATGCAGTAATATTAGTACAGAGCCAAACCGTTGTAGGGGTAAGGGCCGATTTATGGTCAGGTCACGTGGTCAGGCCCTGATAGTACACCGAAAAATGTAATTGTTCCATTCACTCATTCTCTACCGCTTGTTCCATTTAGGGGTAGCGAGTGACTGGAGCCTATCCCAGTACTTTTGGGCCTTATGCCTCCCGTACACAGACTGCGAGGCGAGTTTTGCCCAAAGCCACGCGGATTCACGTGGATTACCGCGAGAATGCTTGTAATATGACTTGAAAGTCGCATCAGACCACTGCGACCTCCGACAAAAATAGACTCTCTACGGATTCTTTTCGCACACTTGAGCGACTCTCGGACATGCGCTTGCACTGCTCCGAGTTCTGTGTACAAGGGCTCATCGGTTTTAAGCACTTTGTAAGTCTTGCATGTATCGTGCGAGTCCCGCCTCACACCAAACTCAGACTCTGTACGACAGGGGTAAGGCGAGGGAACACCCTAGACCAGTGATTCTTAACCATAGGGCCGGGGACCAAAGTTGGGGCGCGAGCACCTCCTTCAGGGCCGCACAATCCGTAAAATACAATAAGTTTAATATGAGATTGGGCCCCAAGTTACTTTGCACATGAATAAAGGTTAAGAACTCCTGCCCTGGACAGTGGCCAATTAGTTAGACAGATTCACTCTCTCAGTCATTCACAGGGGAAATTTACAGTGATGCCCAACTAACCTAAATATTTTTTGAAGGTAGGAGGAAACCAGAGTACTCGGAGAAAACCCACGGTGACACAGGCAGAACATGCAAACTCCACCCAGAGAGATTGTGAGAAGGTAATTTTGTTGAAATGCTTAGAAAATTTGTTTTTGTGAGTAATGTGTGATGTAATCATTTTTTAGAAAACCTTTCTTCACAACTTTTCCAACAAAATAAAATTCAATAATATATATTAATAATTAAACTAAACAAGGAGATCTCATGTGAGATGTAAAATGACCAAAGGAGAATGGAATTTTGCTTGGGACTTCTGAATGCTTGGACCAGCATCGCAGTGGGTTAAAATAATTATTCTTACAGTGTCACAACACAGCGTGTATATAAACCACGACATATGTTACGCTTTATACATAGCACAATATGTAATAGCGTAAAATAGACATGAGTTTTTGTTGAAGCCATGTGGGACATTTTCTTTAGGTTTAATGGGTAAGTTTAGTCTGGGGCTTGGGCTAGTTAAGATTAGGATAAGGATTTGGTTAATATTCAGAAATAATAACACATCTTTACATACAAATGAACTGGACTATAACACGTTAATCATTCGCTATTGACATGTCCTCTTTTGTTTTGGTTGAATTCTCACATTATACGATTCTACAGATTTAATCAGGTAAACTGAAGTGAATTACCTAACACATGAGACAGAGCTTCAAATGGTCCTACTGACCCAGTGACACAGTGATGCCCCAGTTGTCCCGCACAGAGGCACTTTCAGGATTATGGCTGATTTGGCAGAAAAGCTGCTTCTTCATAGACACAACTTTGACGTCACTCTGTTGTTGTTCTGTTAGAATCCAGTTCAGGCCACTGCCTCTGCTCCACAAACAAACATGCAAACTCACACCTCCAACACGCAATCACAGCTCACCGGCCCAGATCAGGAAGGAGAAAAGATCCAAAAATCATAGTATGGCATTTTTTTAAAGTTAACTTGATGTGAAAATCCTTGTGGTAAAAAGTTATAATTGTTCTACAGTTAAGCTGCAATTTAGAAAGAATAAAAGTAATTTGACAGAATGCCTCCATGTGTCATCAGAAAGCAGCAAAGTGCAAAGTTTTCTGCAATCATTTAACACAATTAAAGTGACACATGGTTTTATCATTTGTCAAATTGTAGATTTTGGCGATATTTACTATAGAGTTGCTATAGGTAACAGGAATTTCCTCTATGTATGTCATTTGCAGGAGAAAAGACACTTATAAGCCTCCTGAAAAAGCCAAGTTGGGTGAAAACAGCAAATATTTAGTGAAAACTTAAATAATCATGATTAGTGAAAAAATGTAGTCTCGCCTGTCATACGCACTTTAAAGAACAAATAGCATCGACGCAGTTGACTTTTTTGCTTCTTCTTCACAAACACAGCTGGAGTTTTGTCTTTGAGATAATATTCTTTCCCTTTTGAGCCTAAAGGGTCTTTCACACCAAGCCGAGGGTCGCCCGTCTGAACCAGTTTGGCAGGTGGCTCTTGTGTGTTTGGTGTGAATGGGGTTGGAGCAGGTCGTGGAGGTGTGAAGACTTCCAGGTAGAGTCTGCGTCGCAAGTTGTCGCAGATTTTGATTGGCCCGTAGCCACAGGAGAACAATCAGAATCTGTGCGCAGGAATATAGTGCGGAAAACTGAAAATGACGCTTACGGAAAAACAGTATCAGCCCAGCATGGATTGATGTTATTTACCCGGGTTCAAATGGGACGCAAGTACGAAGAGAATGACCGAGGAAACAAAGATGGAGAAGAGTTACAGCGACCGCACAAAGGCTGGACTTTGGAGGAAATAGAAGTTGAGCTTAATCTGTGTGAGGTAAGATTAGAAAGTGTTCTCCGGTAAAGTATGACAACTACGCGTGCAACTTATGTTTCGTCATTTTCGTCAAGCATTACATCACATGCATGCTCACTCGGCATTTGTTTGGTGACTATTTGGATCGTGTTTGTTTGAATGTTCTTTCACATCGGTGCGCCCCACAGAGACGTGAACAGACACTGCGTCGCTCCTCCCTATCCGACAACGACTGTGGGTTGTGTTGGTGTGAAAGACCTTAAGAAAACCAACACAGTCTCTGAAGAAAATGTAGATATACAACGCGATGTCAAAAGCGTACAATAAGCGTATTGTGAAAGCCTTAAGTAGTCACAAATTTTGGTTGAAGCTTTTGGATTTTCTTCGGGTTCAACGGGTTAGTTTTGGCTTCAAGTTACTAAAAGGGTAAGTTTAACCAAAATTTGTGATTGTTTATATTTACATAAACAGGAGTGAAATCTTATTCAACACTTTAATGTTTCGTTGTATATCTAATTTTCTTGTGATGGGCTGCAGAAAACACATTTCTGAAATTCTCAAGTTTGTGATGTCATAGATACATCTCTGAGATGTTCTGCAGTGTTTTTGAGTCCATAAATCATTCACACTTGATTTGAGCATTCCTGCAGCTTTAGCAAATATTAGGCCAGATCTGTTTTTTTTATTTCACAAATGTAACTTGCCAAAGTAAATGTTCCCAAGAGAGCTGAACAATGTAAACAGTAAGGTAAGGTAAGGTAAGGTTTATTAAGGACAGTGTACAATTGCATTAAGCACAATGGCAGATGATGTAAAAGGTTCTAGCTTTTTACTGGTGATTTCCATCTGTAGTCCTGGGGAGGAAACATCAGACATGTTTTTAGTTGTAGGAGAAAACCGGAGGAAACCTATGCAAACACGGGAGAACATGCAAACTCCACATAGAAATGCCCGGGGAGTTGAACCAGGACTCATTGCTATGAGGCCAAAGCGCTAACCGCTGTGCCACAGTGTCACCTGCATTAACATGCAACATGTTTGTCCTTTAATAAAACTTACATTACGGAAATGAGTCAGAAACATTATTTGTCTAATCTGTGGCCGTCAAAGTTAGGCTTAAAAGTTGGGGTAACTAACATTTTTAGTTATGAATTTGTAACCTTTGGAAGTTACCCTGTCATGTAAATCACTGTGTACTGTCTGAATTGAAAAATAAACCATTTATTCTTATTAGGATCTGAATGCAGCTCTCTGATTGGCTGTGCTTGGGTGGTCCTCTCCAGTTTCATTTTGTTGCTTGTAAAAAGTAGCTTTTAAGCCATAATAGCAACCAAAAATGAATATACTGTATGTTGACATTAACCATGTGTTGAAGGATTTAGGAGAGGATGCTGTCAGTTTGAATAAATCAGCTAACCCACCTTAACTTTACCCAATGTAAGATCGTATTTTTGAGCATTTATGTTGTCTTTGTTTCCTCTCATTGTGCCTCAGTGTATAAACAGCACAGTCAGAGGTCATGAATGAAGACAATATGGTCAATCACAAGCTTTAATCCGTCTGATTGCTGGGTTAAACCTGTTACAGGAACAGCTGGCGACGGCAGCACAGCACCCAAATACTCACACAGCAGACGCTCAGGTGTGCTGAGATTAGTGTTTTAGGTCAGTGTGGCAGAGAGCACAGTCCAGAGGTAACCTGCAATAATCACTGAAGAATTATCAAAATGTTGTGATACTGTATTTATTATGTCATAACCTGGACTTTTAATGACCTGCTCCTTTGCTAAAGCAGTGATTCTCAAAGTCGTAAGCCACATGTCCTGAGCTTATGAGATTTTGGAAAACACTGATATTACTTGAATAGTACAGTTTCTTATTATATACTATTTGAGACCGCAATGTTTTGTTTAAATATCAAACATGGCTGCTTTAAACAAAAACAATACATGGGAAAAATATGGGAAAAATACCAATCAACATGATCTTGAAAATATCAACACTGCTACAAAAAACAATAATGAAAAAGGAATATACATGAGTGAATCAAAAGAACCATTTTAATGTGTGTTTAGTGAATATTTTGGTCTAAATGACAGAAGCCCAATCAGCTTCTTTGTTTCATCTGCGTCACACAAATAAACTAATCTGATTGGACGGAATGGTGTGTAATGGATCTGAAATGCAAGTGGGAGAGTGGTGACCAGACCCACTCTTTGCTGTTTGCTAAAGTGGGGCCTTGAGGCATTTTCATACCGATAAGAGGTCTGGACTCTAAAAGTCCCTGACAAATCAGCAGAATTTAGATTTCTGAGCTCTTTTTAGCCACCAGTTTGTCAGTGTCTATTTTGTTAGATCTCAGAAGCTCAGTAGGTTGGGCCTGGGCAGTACTTGGATGGGAGACCACTGGAACCTCAGAAGCCTCAGTGGGACATATAGAGAAGAAACTGCTTTTGTGTTCTCAAGACACGTCACCCACATTACTTTAGTAGTTTATCACCAGTGAGTGTTGGATGAACGTCTAAAGAAGTGGTTCCCACCCTTTTTTCCTCAAAGCTTTCATTGCTTGAACTAGAGACTTCAGACTTGTCCCAGAAAATATTCAACACAGGCTCGAAGAAAACTAAATGTCAAAAATGTATAAGCAAGTTTTTGCGCCTTATTTATGTCAATGTGGAAAAGCCAAAATGTAAAATAACCATAAATTTTGGTTGAAGCCATGTGGTGACTTTTTCTTCAGGTTTAATGGTTGAGTTTAGAACTGGGGCTTGGGGTAGGTTAAGATTTATTTGTTAAACCCAAAGAAAATGTTAAAAACCTGTATAGTACATTTTGGACATTTTGTTGTAGCCTATTTCTACAATTTCTGCGGCTGAAAATCTTACATTCCATTTTACATTCCAATATTCCAATATCAGTTTCCCATTCATTGAAGTTTTATGAACAACCATCTACTTTTATAATTTGAGCACCGGTTTTGTGCCTCTTTTGAAAACATACTGTACATTCAAAATTATGTGATTGAGCATGAACATTAAAGGGGCACTGCGTAAGATTGAGAGGAATTTTAATTATCACATATAGTCCACAAACATTTAAATCATATTTATTCTTTACAACATGAATACTTAAGAGAGCACTGTTAACCAATCCACATCAACTGTGATACATTTATACGTATTTAAAATGTTTTATTACGGGCCGGAATGTGAATATTGATGCTAGATGTCAGCATGGTAATAGGCAAAATGCACTGGAAATGCTCCCCTGGTGTTCAAAAGTGGACATTACTTGGATCACTGTATTTATTTATTTTTTCTTACACTGTGCCCCTTTAATGAATTTTCTATTCATCAAATTTTCCAGATGTGTGACACAAGCTGAACTCTGAGATATGTGCTGTCCATGAATCGTAAACAATCTTGTTTTTCTCATAATTGTTTTGTTTATACCATGTTCTCGCAAATAAATAATCATTTAAGACACTAAAAATAACAATTCTTTGCTTCATTTCAGAGCAGGCAGCTTGAAGACACAACTATTGTATTTGTTTTTGGACTTCAAATCTTATGACTTGTCTTATTATTCTTATATCAAAGGATTATCAAAGAGTTTCTAAAGTAATCGGGTAATGTTCTCTTCAAATCACAGCAATCAATTTTATTCGCCCCAAATCTCTGGACAATGACAAACAGAGACAGAGATGCTAACCACTCCACCGTCCGACTGTTTGGATTTACATTGTCATCCATGTGTTTATGAATAGTTCAGTTTCTCTCTCTCTCACTTTTGTTTCTGGGTCAGTAGGACAGTGGTATTTTGCGTGCGCAGTGCCCTCTCACGTTCAGCTCACATGGACATTCCTCGGCTCTGAATAAAACAAGAGGTCTTTGATTGCGCGCAGAGTGGTTAGCCTCATTCTCCTCACCACCAGGAATGTTCGGTCATAATAATTCCAGTCAGAGTGTGTGCGTTGTAAAACCGAAGATAGAACGACTCCACGGCACTAACATTATCAAATTGTGATGACACCCTCTGCAATATGAATATTTTCTTTATTTCACAATCTTTTCATATTAAAGTCCTTTTTGAGCTTATTATTCTGTTGTATGCATGAATTACTCACGTTTTAAACCTGGTTTGGTCAAATTATAAAGAACATGAGCTCTAATGTTGAGCAAAAGTCAGAATATGGATCTGGTGCAACTTGAAGAGCCAAATATTATGTTAAGTGGTACTTGGTGTACAACTTTGGGAACCATTGCCTATAATACTGTAAACTGTGCGCATTTGTGAGTTGGAACATGTCAAAGTTTCTGGTATCACATCACATTTGATAATATACTGTGTTGCATTCTAATAAAATGAAAAATAAATAAAAGTTTATCTGATTGCATTTACTGCCAATTCTTTGCCCTTGAGGATGGCTTCTGTCATATTGCTGTGTCCTAATGTCTTATCCACATGAAGACAAAACGAGGATAGTTTTAAAAAACGATCTGCATAAACATGGAGCCGTCTCTGGATTTTGAGCGTCCATACGAATCAGTAAACCAGCCTGAAGCCGGGTAATGCCTGTATCTGACCAGAGTGTGGCGCTGTGACTCTGACACAGAAAGGAAGTAGAAATGAACTCAAGTAAACATAAACTTAGCGGAGAACTCTTGAATTTAGCAAACATTCTGAATAAACAACATACTGTGATCTAAAACCTACAGAAGAGACAGAGAAAGTGGATTTATGCTTCAGATTCTTTGGAATATTTTGACAAAGCTTCAAAAGGATTTAATTGAGATTGTGGTGGATTTATTTATTTATTTTCTTTATGTCTTCTGTGATTTATGGTGAAATGAGACATAGATCATATTATATAAAGGTCAGTACAATCTGCAGATGAGACGTGTCTCTGGGGCAGTGATGTCGTCAGCGTACTATGGAGACTCTAAACCGGAGTTTTAAAATCTTTTCACTCTGGGATCTGGTTTCAGAAATAGTCGTTTTCAGTGTCCTGAAACTCCTGCTTCGTGTGGACGATGTGTGGTTTAGGACAAAAATTGTGCTGAAACACCTGAGCTTGGCTTCGTGTGGACAAGACATAAACTGAACATTTCAAAGTGTCCTTTATATGTGGTCAGCCTAAGCCACTTCTGTGCAGTATTCATGCTGTCAAACCTGTGAGACAGTGGAATAAATTATTTAGGAAAGAAATACAACAGATTGAGACTACCTCGCCAGCCTGATGGATTCTAGCGATAGTTGTGAATGCACAAGAATCATCTGAGTCCCACCAGCTGGTTGGTTTGCAGTCTGAACCACTGGTTTAACGACCCAAACACATCTCAGCAGGCCAGTTGAAGACGACAGCAAGTAGCGCCTGAATTAATATGTTTCTGCTGCAGAATATTTTCCTTTTGAAAGAAGAGCAGAGAGGTGTCCATGTGTGTCACTTGTTCTATGTCACGCACACTTTGGATACGTCATTATAATTCATTGCTGTGATTGGTTAGCACAAACTAAAGTTGGCTTATCCACCCAATCAGTTCGATATATTTCATTAAACGTCCATATTTCCCAAACACTTTCAATGGGGGAAGTTCCAGATGGATATTGTGGAAGACTCAAATCAGACTTTAACACCATTCATCGCATTGGGAATAACATTTGTGCGACATTGTTCATTAGCATACTTTTGTCATACCAAGTAGATCCTTGGTTTGACTTCTTGACATCACAAGGTTGTTTATGTGGAGTTTGCGCGTTCCCCCATGTCTGCTCAAGTTTCCTCTTTCTATTTTATAGGCTCCTCCCCTCTCTCTTCCATTCGCACACCCTGGAAAAGAGATGAGAGTAAAATTATCCATTTATCATATTGTGCATACAGACAGTGTTTCATATTATTGAGTTAAGCTCATATAATATATTATGCAAATACGTCTTATAGCAAAATCAAAGGTTTAGCCCTGTTATAATTATTCCCCTTCTCAAAGTTGTATTCAGAGTGATTTGTATTTGAGAATCTTTATTGCCCCGAATGAGCCGCACATGACTCTTTTCACTTTCAATGTTCTCCACATCACTGTTTGCTCCTTACTTCATCTGTAAATAGTGATAGTTTCTGAATTGAAGTAAATGTGTGGTGTGTGTCTTTCTGCATTGTGTGTGCTGGTTTATGATTGTTGGTGCAGGAGTGAACCACAGGACACAGCCGAACGAAAGGAGGCGGTTTTCCATTTAATCTAGATTAAAAGAAAAGTGAACAGAATCAACATGATAGACTTAAATACAAGTATAGCTTGTTGATGACGACCAAAATAAAGGTGAAATAATGACTAAAATGCACTTAAAACACAGGATTACATCGGATGACCAACCTTTCTAACCACAGGGGTTTGCAAAAGGTAAGAGGAAGTTCAAACTCCCCAATTTATACCAGTGCACTGCAGGAACACACAAAGAAGAAACGTGGGCAGACCATGACAGCACAGCAACCGGATACCAGGTATGTAGAACAAACAGCAACAGAAAGACAATTTTGAGTAAGTACAATAACGAATGGGTTACATAACATTTGCAATTTAATTTCCAAAACGCGACTTAAAGTAATAGCAAACTCAATGTGTCCTTTCGAACCAGTTCAAGGTATAAAAAGCTGAATGTTGCTCCGGTGTTGCTTCAGTGTCCTGCGGCGGCTGCACTCGTTGGCCCGGCCGGGACAGAGGGGGATTCCAGGCCGGTCACATGCTCCTGGAGCCACACAGGAATGAGCTGCTCCACACGGCAGCTTTTGTTTTGCATTTTTCTGTGTCATTGTCCCATTTACTCTGCTAATGCCCGGACTTAGCGCAGCGGGCAGGCTTTGTAATATTTGGAGTTTGGAACGTGAAGGTATTTTTCATCCAGGTTACTCTCACCACAATGCAGCTTTTGTGCTCTTTGTTTGGGCTTGTTTGGGATTATTGTATAAATACGATTAAAATATTAACTTGGTGGACTACAAATACTGCATATTAACTTTAACAAAACATTTCTGACTCAAAGGTCAGCAGTTCAAAACCGCCAAGATCACAACAAGACACTTTAGCCACCCTGGATATTCATGAACCTGGTGTGCCGTCAGTTCGATCTAAATTTACGATAATTTCTGGACTATAAGTCACAACTTTGTCCAAATGTGACTAATTTATACATTCTTATAGATTTACTTAATGGTAAACTGCAATAAGTAAATTGCGTCAAAATAAAATCTCACAAATTAAAATCTATATAAATTAAAACATATCATAGTAAAATCAATTCAAAACTGTCAAAACCATTAAAATGCAGTAATCATACAATGCAAACATAATTACAATGCAGTGAAAAATAACAAATATTAAAAAGAAACAGTACAATGGGCTGAAATTCTTCATTCACAAGTCAAACTGTATATTTTTACCACAAAATGATTCATTTTGTTTTGTCACATTATTTTATGTGGCCCTCAAGGTCTTTTTATCTTATATTTGCACTGGAATAAATAATTTGTCTGAATATAAACAATAATTTATTTAGACCTATGCAAGTGTACTTGTAATTTCAATAAATATACAAAACTTAAATACAGAGACTATTATTTGTCATATATCAAAAATAATAATATTTATTACAGTTACAACTGGCTCTTTGGTGTCATCTGTGATGCCAATGTGGGCCTTAGTTAAATGAGTCTGACTTCCTGGTTTAGGGGTTCCTCAGGGCTCTTTTATTGGACCACCAATATTTACAAACATTAACTCTCTTTTTTATATTTTGTCTTAACAGAAATACAGAAGATAAAGCCTGTTTTGCACAGAACAAATGTTTTTTTTCATTCATTCATTTTCTACCGCTTAATCCTGTTAGGGGTCGCGGGTGACTGGAGCCTATCCCAGTAACTTTGGGCCTTAGGCGGGGAACACTCTGGACAGTGGCCAACTCGTCGCAGGGTTAGACAGACAACCATTCACTCTCTCATTCACTCACCAAGGGAAATTTACAGTGATGCCCAATTAACCTAAACATACATGTTTTTGGAGGTGGGAGGAAACCGGAGTACCCGGAAAAAACCCACGGTGACACAGGAAGAACATGCAAACTCCACCCAGAGAGATCGTGAGATGTTGATATGGTCCGACCCGGGAGTCGAACCCACGACCTCCTTATTGGGAAGCCAGAGCTCTAACCACTTGGCTACCGTGCACCCCATTAAAATGTTTTTAAAAAAGTGAAATGGCATTCATGAGTTTTTGCCATTTTTGCCAAAAATGTATAATTTTATCTCAATATGATGAATATACTTTTTTGTCCAGGTGTTCCTCATGGCTCTATTATTGGACCACCAATATTGACGCCAATTTTATTTGTAGATTGTCTAAATGCATATACAAAAGACAGGAAGAATAAAAGAGCACAAATATTCATAATAAAATGTGTTTAGATTTGTGAAATTACAGCTGCAATCCCCCATTCATAAGTTAAACAGTATCATTTTACCTCAATATAATTTCATGTATGTTTTTGGTCAGAGTTTCATTACTGAACCACCAATATTTGCTAACATTAACTTTCATTTTTTGTAGATTGTCTTAACATAAATACAGAAAACATCACTTGTTTTGCACGGACAAAATGTGAGCAAAAAAGTCTTTTAAAGGTTGTATGGAGGATTTTCCAAAAATTGTTTGTTGTCAGTCTTGGTCAAAAACAGTTGCATAGATTTGTACCAGCCATGTACTATTGGCCTGTTAACATGTCAAGCAAACCCTCAGTGTTCCTAAGTAACTCATTGGCCCAGTTAGCAATGAAGGGTGTGGCCCTGGGAGGGAAACACATGTGCATCATTTATAAAACAGCAAACAGTTGAAAAATCCTCCATACAACCTTAAAACTGTGTTTAATATAGTGAGATGCCGATAACTCACAGTATATTTTACCAAAACATTTTTTTTTTTTTTCTTTTCATTTTTTTTGTCTAGGGGTTTCTTGGGGCAGTATTATTGGACCACCAAAACGCCACCTGTTTTGCACACAGGAAATAAGAGCACACAAATTCACATACTATTATATCATTTATTATATCATTTTACCCCAATAAGGTTTTATATGAGGGCTTCCTCAGGGCTCTTTTCTTGGACCACCAATATTTACAAAAACTACCTTGTTTTTTTTACTTTGTTTTTTTTTTATTGTTGTTTTTATAGGAACATTTGGTATTATTAGACATGTGTAGCTCAAATCCATAAGTCTGAAAATAAAAATAACACAAAAGATAACTAAACAAAACCAATACAAGAAAATATATTACAATTGTCCATCAAACAAAGTGACAATTCAAATGTAAGATTAAGCATTTTAACACTGACAAAGAAAAATGAAAGTGACACTAATAATCTGCTATAATTGAATGTAATTTCTCCATTCCTGTTCTTTTTCTGCTTTGTGTCTCAGAGAAAATGTTAAATTAACTTTCGTCTACGATAAAAGTCCATCATGTTGTTATATTTTACATTATCTCCACACAAACACAGAAGACCTCACCTGTTTTTCACTGCTGACTGTGGAAAAAATAGTTCTGCTCCTGGTGTTCTTGACTCCTCGTTGAGAGTTTTACGATTTTGTAACGTCAGTGTGAAAACCAGGACCAAAGTGGAGAAGGGTCAGTGTCTTTAAAGAGGAATCTCAGGAAACTATAAACACCAAACTCACTTTTACACCACACTTTGATCTGACTTGAATTAGATCAGTGTGAAATATGACTTAATTATACAAGAAAAACTACACTGAAGCTGCAACTGATGATTATTTCAGTAATCCTTTAGTCTGCTGATTATTTCTTTCAATTAATAGACCCCTTGCATGTTAGTAAACATTGCGTCGAATTCTGGTCGGCAGAGATGGAGGAGACGTTGCCTCCATTTAAACCTGTGTAAACTAACTCGTTTTTGGAGGAATTTTTAAACACAAAAGCAGAAAAAAATGGCAGATTCTGGTTGGAGTTGTCAAGATATATATCGTAACTTACTCTGTGGGACCTGACCCAAACTTTGGTGAATTACTTCTGACAGATGGAAGCTTTTTGTCTGAGTCTGTGTGGTTCGTCTTGTATCTGGATCTGCTCTTTCACGAGGCTGAAGAGGTGATTTTTACATTTGTTTGAGGTTCGCTTTACTTCGCTAGAACCAGTAGTGACTAAAATACTGTCTTTTATAACAGTTCATTCATGTCTTGAAGCTAATGCTAAATATGTTAATATGTACACCTCCCATTAGTGCTTCATAGGCACAACATTTACTAGTAATTATTTTTTTTAATTTATTAGCTGGTCCGACAAAATTGGTTGTTCGTAGCTCTGAAAATCTGTTAGCTCTGGTCAAAGGCTTTGCTAAAGAAATAAATGAGGGTCTTGTGTATAAAAATTTAATGATTGACAACAGTACAGTATTAGCTACATTTCTAAATAAAACAGACCAATTTGTACATGAAACTGCACGTGCACGTCTGGGTAGGTCAGGCTAACATTAGACACAAAGGTCTTAGTCACAGTTCACAACAAAATGGCATTTTAACCACGATAAAACTTCGAACTTTGAATGCGTCGGCTATGAGTTTTCGTCTTTTTTGTCTCCAGCTAGCGCTGTGACGTGGCCTGAAAAGGGTCTATATAGGTACAGTTGGCATCAGAGGCCACGCCCACTTACCTCTTTGGGGGGAAACATAACATGAACATTTATCACTCACTGCAACAGCAAATATGGACTTAAGAAAATATATTGTGTCAATGATAAATACAAAGACACGGAGATTAATAAAATGATCCAACTATGTAACTTTGTATATCCAACAACGATACGATAGCTAACTGCTAACATGATGCTAGTGCTGCCAGGGCATTTTCACACCTACGGAACTTTCTGTTTACTTTTCTGAGATAACTCCACTTCCATTTAAACTTTCCCCTGACTCAACTTGAATTAGTTGTGCTAAAAATACACCTGAAAATGTCTTAAAAGACGTAAAAACTAAAGTTTTCCATAGGACTTTGTCTACACCCCAAATGTGACATGTTGCCGACTGTATCTACAAGTACAGAAGTTAGCTATTTTGAATCTAAACAAGCAAACTGACGTCCCGTGCACAGAGCCTGATAGTTGTTTAGTTGAAAAAATAAAAATTTGAAGGTCTGAATTTGACCAATAACAGGCCTACTGCAAAAAAAAAAAGCCTTGTAGGACCAAAGTGTTTATAAAAAGATGTGTTTTCTGTCAGTGCTAATGCTAAAGTCTGACAATTAGAAAATAAACAGCTTCTATGCACAGGGTCTGCTGATTAGTTGTGAATAATAGATTGACTTGCAGCTCTACACTGGCTTCATGGCAAATTCAGATCAGTTGAAACTAAATAGCAATAGCAGAAAGTTAACATCATATCAATCTAATATATAATTGTCTTTGCTGAAAAAGTCAGATTCTTCCAGCTGGTTAAGATCTGGAAAACTGACCTGATTTGCTTCGTAGTCAAATGTGGTTAGTATTGTCGTCATTGTTGGTTTAGCGTTAACCTCTTGTGTGAGAAGTTCAAGTTCAAAGTAAATGAAGAGGAAGTGAATCCAGCTTGAATGACAAGCGAAAACGAAACATTAATCATGATGCTTTTTAAAAAAAATCAGAAACTGTGCTCTGGTAATGGTGTTTTCTGAGTGTGAATTTTTGTGATAAGCATATCTTGATTTTAATTTGACTGGTCAAACCTAGTCATGCTTCTTTGATGCTAAAGTTATGTTCTCTGGACACCACTTTACAGAGGTGAGCCCAAGTCACCGTTTTACGTGTAAGTCGACTTTAGGTTTCTGATTTTAGTTTAAAGACTTTGTATCAAAAATACTGAATATATGTTTTCATTTCTACAATTTCATTGATTTGTATCTGTAATGCAGAAAGAGCTGCTGATGATTGACACAAACTGTGGCAGCAACACGAGCCAGTAGTGTTGACAGCTAACTACAAGAGTTGATCACTGTGCGAAAAGTTATGCTGCTAAATCAAGATTTGTGAATGAAATTCGACCCAACCCACATTCAGTGAGTGAAAAAAAACTGCAAGAAAAACCAAGCTTCAGGAAACAGGTTTGTCAGACCGGTTCAGACCTGATCAAAACAGCTGCTCTCGTCTCATTTTGTTGTTTTAATCAGAAAAGTTTCCCCAGCTAACTGGACAACATCTCTTTCTGCAGGAGGCATGTGCAGTAGAGCAGAAAGTGATGTTGACCGATAATCCCGCTATAAATAATCCAGTAAAGAAGTGACGAGGGAAGTGTACCAGTTTGATGATGTAAAATTACACCATTTACTTATTGAGAAGAAGCATCTAATTGTCTCAAGTTACAAGACTCTAAGTCACTGACCTTCAAATCTAAGTTAAGTCTCAGTCCGTTTTATCAAGTCAAAGCATTAAAACAGACGCAAGTTTGACTCAGTCCAAGTCATGACTTGCATGTCCACACCTCTACAATTTTTATCTCCCATTTTGATTAAGTAAAATTAGATCTCCAGGTGAAAAAGTTTAAAGACCCATGTGTTCAATTAGCAGCCAATAAAGTGTTCCCTCTTTATAACAAGACTGCTGATGTGCATTTACCAATATTGTGCACAACCTTTCAGCAGAAATGACTGAACGGTCAGAGCCAGGGTGAATGAGGGTCTGATCAGACAGTATTTAATGACGGGAGGGGGAAGTGAGCAGGTTCAGCCGGTCCACATGAGTCTCAGGTGCCAGAATCCAGTCCCAGTGTGGGTCTATATCCAGGAGCATCTCCAGTTACCGCCAGGTCCACAGCAAAGCGCACTATTCTGAGAAGCGCGGGCCGAACCCAGGCTGAAATAACTCCACTCAATCAGGCCTGTGACTGAGAGGCTAATGAAGAGCAGAGAGGACAAATGAATGGCCTCAGTGTAAGCTCAAACCAGGCCAGACTGGCACACACATCCATCTTCAGTCACATCAACACAGAAAAAGCTGTCTGGAGTCGAAATCTAGGTGGACATGTATTAAATGACTGCTAAGTGCGATGGAAAATGAAAAGTGAGAACAGGAAATAAGCAAATCTGCCGTGTCTGATCATTGATAAAGAAAAAATAGATCACATTGTAGAATGGGCAGGAGCTAAGCCAGTCGGAACAGAGGATACAAAGAATGCTGTTAGATTAAATTCAGTAGAAATACAGTATGCTTACAGGACTATAAACAAGGACAAAGGGTTTTTTCCCTCTCACAAACCTAGGATATTGTGCTGAAGGAGCTGCACTGGATAGGAGACTGTTGTATCGATTAAAATATGGAACAAGACTTGCGTAAATCAGTTGACAAAAACACCACTAAACATTTGAAGAATAAAGAAGACATATCAGCTAAACTAAAATTTTTTTTCATGCATCCACAACTTGCATCCAATACCTAACCTTTTTGACCTCAGAGACCGATTTGATTCTGTGCAAAAAATCCTTTTGTGACCGATAGAGGGAGCTAGAGAACACTTTTATTGATCGAATAATGCAGTACAAGGCACCTGAGGTTGTTTGGTAAATGGACATTGAGACATAGGTTTTACATTAGTATTTTAATAAATGTGGCTTTACAGGACACAGTTATTTCTAATTGTTTGATTGAAAGTACAATTCGGTCCAGTAGGTCATTAAACAGGAGATCTGAACCACTACTTCTCCATGTTTATACGCATCATGAAGACAGACAGACATTTCGGTCTTCAGAAAGGAGAGGCTTGTGATGTTCTGGAGTTAAAGGCAAGCACAGCACGAACACACAGGAGGAAGTCCTAGCCAGCGGTGACCTGGCGACTCGCAGTCATGCTCAACCACCTGAACAGGAAAAGAGGTGTGTCAGTCTGCACTGTTACACTAGGGCCCAAGCAAGGACATTTGTAGGATTGTTTGAAAGGCTAAGCTCCTGAGGATTAGAAACGGAGACAATATTTATCATTTTTATTTTTTTTGTAAGCACAATAAGTACATTATTATGATTAAATCGAACCCGATCTCACAAGAAAGTGTACATTTACCACATTACACAATATGTAAATGAGGTATTATTAGCACGAGTTCACGGCTGTTTTGCATAACTATAGTACGCATCACAGTCCCCATTCATTTCAATGGTGGTTGTTAAGAGTGTTCTTATTTATGAATATTAATGAATCCTGATTCAATCTTAACCTACCCAAGCCCCAGACCTAATCTTACCCATTTTAGTAACTTTATGCTAAACTTACCTGTTTCACCTGACGTGGCTGCAACCAAAACTTTCAAATCTCATGTCATTTTTACGCTTTTTCATATCGTGCTAAATGCACGGCGTAACATAAGTACTAAAAACAGTTGTGAACTCGTGCTCAAAATACCTGTTTTTGTGTGGTGCTAAAAGTACGCCATCTAGTGAGACTGTGTTGGTAAATCACATTTAAAACAGTACTAAAGAACAGCATTTCTCCAGGCTCAAAATGCATCCAGTCGAGCTACAGTCACGAGGGCATTCAGTTTCTGTAAAAGTTCAGAGGCTCTCACTTGGCACTGTGCAGTTAAGGTTAAGGTTAAGGTACACTTTATTGTCCCCATAGGGAAATTTGTCCTCTGCATTTGACCCATCCTTCAATGCCTCTGGGGCATCTCCTCAGGAGCAGTGATCGCCGCAGTGCAGCGCTCCGGGGACCCATCTCCAGAAGTTCAATGTTTCAGTTTTTTTTTTCGTTTGAAGGAACTTTCACAGTACCTAGGAGTCCTCAACAGGCTTCTGCAACTGTTTTCCTTTACAAATAAACAATTCCTGTGAGAGAACACGATCTTGAAATTGCTGGGATCAAAGTAGGTGACAGCAGCAGCACCAGACTCAGCCAGAGATGTTCTCCGTGCAAAGTCTGAGTCAAGACAGAACCGGAGCTGGACCAAGGCTGATTGTGGAATTAGGCAAACCAGTCACAAGGAGAGCAGTTTCAAATGAACATGGTGCCTTGTGGATATTGGAATAGGGGTGATCAAAGGCGAAAACAAGAAGGGGGGTAGAACATTTTTAATATTACAAACTGAAATCTCAATAATTTGAACATTGAGCATGTGAGACATGGCAAGATATGGATATTTTGATATTATATGTCAACTAATTTAAAAATACATGTACTTTTTAATGCCTTCCACTATTGAAAGTCTAAACAAATGGATGCATGCTAAAAGAAAGGTCATTGTTTTATGTAAACTTTATGTGTGTCCGACTCCAATGTGAGCTAAGCAAAGCAGATCATTATTACATGAGAAGAAGAAGAGAGCCTTTATGGAACTTTATGTACAGTAAGTGTGTTTGGGTAAAGACAGAAAAGTACAAAAAGTGCATGTGTCCTCCAAGTTCAGAAGACCCCAACTCAGTAGGGCTGTAGTTCTTTAGTCGATTAGTCGATTAATCGGTCGATGGAGTCTTGGTCGACCAACATTTTATTAGTTGACTAATTATTTTATTTAGATTAAAAGGTATTTGTCTTCAACAGTAACAGAATGACTGGTGTGAACTGCCTTTTTTATATAAACACACTGTTCCTAGAGTTTTTGTAAGAACTACACAATACTATTAGTCTTTTTGAGGAAGGTTTCTTGCAGAGTTGTCACAATACTCAAGTGTTCAACCCGATTTTGATACAAAGGAATCAACTTGATTCTGGATTTTGTTCAAATTTTTGACCTCTTAACGTTATCTGTATTTGTTCAAATGAGTATCTAATTTCGACACCAGTTTTACGTGATTTGCACTATTTTGGACAACTCTACAACTCTTCAGAGCCTTTGCCACGCTCCTTTTTAGACGATTAATCGGTCGATGGGACAAGTTTTTAGTCGATCAACAATTTCTTTGGTCAACTACAGCCCTATATGCAGAGGTCATCGAGGGCATGTCTAAAGCCCTTAGATATTATTACATTCTTCAAAAAAGTTTCTAGAAAGTTGTGATGTCACATGAGCCTGGGTCAAAGAGATTTGCCTTTTGTCTTTGGTCCAGTTTCCGTGGGTCGCGCTGCCTTGAATGCAGACAGACAGACAGAGAGTAATGGTGGCACTGTCCCGAAGAAGCAGATGTCCCGAATGTCCGAAGAGGGAACTATGTGACCCGCCTGCATTCATCAACACTGACCTGTCAAAGCTTATGCAACGCTTTCCAAATGTGGAGCAGCCCACCAAGCGCGCTCTCCGAGGTATTTCACAAAGGTGTATGAGAGACTTCCTCCAGAACATACTGTAAAGAGTATAGAAGTTACGTAAGTGAGGAGAATGGCAGGAAAACTCTGTGAATGAAGAGAGCTGGAGAGATTAGGTAATGTTATGTGTCATGTGAGGGTTTGTGGTTTGAACATCGTGGTAGTGTTTGGTTCATTCAAACATATTCAGAAATCAGAATTAGAAAATGTACACGGTAAAAAGTCCCAGGTCAAAGAGCTGGACTTAACTTAACAATTTGAGTTAAACAAAGATTTTCAACTTAAACGTTTAAGTTATGAGAGAGAGAGAGAGAGAAGAGAGAGAGAGAGAGAGGAAAAGGAAAGAGAGACAGAGAGGGGATGGAAAGAGAAAGACAGAAAACAGAGAGGAATGGGGAAAGAGGGAGAAAGGCGTGAGGGAAAGAGAGGAAAGAAAGAGTGAGAAGAAATGAGAAAAAAAGGACGCAGAGTGGGATAAAGTGGGATAAAGGAGTGAGAGAGACTGAGGAGAGAAAGAGAAGGAGTGATAGTTACAAGAGAGAGAGTTAAGGTATACTTTATTGTCCCCATAGGGAAATTTGTTCTCTGCATTTGACCCATCCTTCAATGCCTCTGGGGCATCACCTCAGGAGCAGTGATCGCCGCAGTGCAGCGCTTGGAGACCCATCTCCAGGTGTTCTTTAGGCTTGGTCAGGACTACCGTAGCTGGAGGATTTTACCCTAACGTGCGTGTTATTGGTTGGTGGGGGAAACCGGAGTGCCCGGAGGAAACCCACCCAGACACGGGAGAAACATGCAAACTCCACACAGAAAGGCCCGGGCCCGTGCGGGTATCGAACCCGCGACCTTTTTGCTGTGAGGCCAGAGCGCTAACCGCTCAGCCACCGTACCGTGCCACCCGGGAGAGTGAGAAGAAAGGAGAGAAGAGAGAAAAAAGAGGGAGAAAGGAGTGAGAGAGAGAAGAGAAAGAGAGGGACAGAGAGAGACAGAGAGGGCAGCAAGAGGGTGGAGAAAGAAATGGAGAGAGAGAGAGGAAGAGGAAGTGAGAGAAAAGGGGGGTGGAAAGAGAAGAGAGAAAACAGAGAAATGGAGAAAGAGGGAGAAAGGCATGAGAGAAAGAGAAGAGAGAAGAAAGAGAGAGAGAAGAAATGAGAAAAAAGGAAACAGACAAAAATGGAAAGGAAAAGAGAGAAAGGGAAAAGTGGGATAAAGGAGTGAGAGAGAAGGAGGAGAGAAAGAGAAGGAGTTATAGTTACAAGAAAGAGAGAAGAAAGGAGAGAAAGACATAAATGGAAAGAGAAAAGAGAGAGAAAGGAGTGAGAAAGAAAGAGAGAGAAGAGAGGGACAGAGAGAGACAGAGATAGAAAGAGGGCAGCAAGAGGGTGGAGAAAGAAATTAAGTGAGAGAGAGAGAAGAGAGAGAAAAAGAGAGAAGAAGAGAAGAGAGAGAAAGAAGAGAGAAAGGAGAGAGAGAAACTAAGATCGGGGAGAGAGGGCAGAGAGCAAAAGATAAAAATTGAATCAGGAAAGCAGAGAGTGAGAATAACAGACTCACATACTTGAGTTTAAATGACTTCAATTTTTAAGTCATTCTACTTGCATTTTTAATCAGCAATGGTTTAAAACTCTGTCATTACTTTCTTCAAATGTCTTCAATAATAAAATACAAAGCATTTTTGTAGAGGAAAAAAAGAATTCCCAAAAGTAGCTTTCTAAATTAGAAGGAACTAAAAAATACCATTTGTTTCACAATAGTGTTTAAGATCATCATAAAAGCAGAAGTTATAAGTCTGCTTGGAAATCTTGTGACTGATGTATTTCTGCAACGATATGCATTTTACTCAGAGCTCGAATTCACAAAGAAATCTATATTTACAGATGAGATGTGATGCTTCATTATTGAGCTGTGTCTCTCACCCACCAGGTTTTGGGCTTTTGGTTTGTTCTAAGCAGTATATTGTCTCTTAGCCATTTCTCTTCTGTTTGATTGTGATGTGAAATATACTACACTTGTTCCAGGATTCGAGTGTCATTTACCCTGTTCCACATTGATCATCCCACAAGTGAACATGCCTATACTAGCTTACCCCCGGCTCATCCAGTCTGTACTCCGATCCAGCCACTAGATGCTTTTAGTTTCTTGAAAACTAACAAGAAGCACTCTCGCTGCATTCCGTCTTTTCTGGTAAAAGCCGTGTAGAGGTTCTCTGGTCGTCTAGATTGTTTCTGTTGGAAGGAACTTTTGCTGGACTGCTGGAGCACACCGAAGCCTTTTTTGGTGAAGTTGTGAAAGCAATACACAACAAATAGAAAACAAAGCAAGCGCTCGAGAAAATAAAATATTCTTACCCTACTACTATTACAAATATGTCAAAATGACATACACACAACTATATGCACATAAAATACACGTCCCATGCTTACCCATTGTGTGGCGAAAAATCAAACTACGGTGAAATAACCCAAAACTTGTGTTCTTTGTTTACTAGTATTTGTATGTGCTCAGTGATCACGATACCTCCCAAGTTGAGCATAAACCCATGGCCTTGCGATCTTGACAGTCTCCGTACTAAACAGACAGATGTGGACTGGAGGCAGTGTGAGTCTGGTGTCAGTGTGTTACTTCTGCCTGCCATGGTTTTCCACCTCACTGATCTGCTTCTAAACTGCATGGACCTCATGGTGGCCTTGACTGAGGAACTTCCATAGACTTGACACAACTACCCAGCTGCATGGCTTTAACACATCGAAGTGGTCACACAGATGACTACAGGTGCTGTTTGTTTGTTGTTGCTCTGGATTAACAGTCGACACACGGAGCTGCCTAGTTTCTGTGTACCTTTACTTCGATTGGGAGGAAACTGGCCATGACTTTTCAACTAGACAATCACCGTTTGTTATCACCTGTGTGTACTATTGACTTCTCACCCACAGCACGTGTCCAGGTACAGTCACAGCCAGTTTGGCCTGTTTTGCCCCGGCTGTGCTTAGAGCTGCATCTGCTCTGAGTCCTGGTTGGCCCCTCCGCTCTGCTGCAACACCTCAGGCCTAGTTTACAAGACAACGTTCCCCAGAAAACTGCCACAGCACAGTATATGGCGTCGCGGCAAGCTAATCTTTCTTTACATGGAAACACAGATAGACCGAAAATGCTGTAATTCTTATGCCGCGTCAGGAGGTGACGGTATTGTGCTAGTACTCCAGATGACCATACCGTGAACCCACGCAGCCTATGATAACATGAGCATTGACAGGTTTACAAGTTATTTATATCAATAAAATGGCGAAGGAAGCAACAAGGACCAGCGCACGAGAAAAAATGGAGATTGCTCAAAACAAACATAGAGGGCCGAGGACCAGTGGGCGAAGACCAGCGTGCAGGGAAGACTCAGATCGCCGAGAGTTTGACACATACACGGGGAAGGCAGCTCGCTTTTACCAGGCGCAGACACTTGGTCAGCTGTCCTGCGCGTTCTCGGTTGAATAACTTGCTGTGGAGCCTTCAAACTTTGTTTTCTGCTGAACACATAAATTTCAATGGACTAATCAGCACCCGGAGAGGCTTTGGGAGATTCGTTTTGTTTCTCCACTGCAATACGCTGGTAAGAAACACACACTGTTGGCTGAACATTGCAAGACTTTGTGAGAATAAAGGTGCTTTGGTTTAAGACATTTTTGGTGACTGGGCAGTCTTCTTCTACGGTCTTAAAGTAGCGGCTACAGCGCACACATATCAGTGACGTAACCGTCTTCATTGACAACTGTTTTGTTCTGTTTACACCGCATTGTATCCACTGAACCAGCCCCCGACACTACCTCTTGAAACGTATCTAAAGGATTGCCGATTCAATGAACCAACAAAGTATCACTAGATGGCGTACTTTTACCACGACACAAAAACAGCGTATTATGACCACAAGTTCACAGATATATTTTTAGTGCTAATGTTACGCCGTGCATTTAGCACGATATGAAAAAGTGTAAAAATGACAAGAGATTTCACAGCGTCAAAATAGGACGAGTTTTGGTTGCAGCCACGTGGGGACGTTTTCTTCAGGTGAAACGGTTAAGTTCAGGCATAAAGTTACTAAAATGGGTAAGTTTAGGTCTGGGGCTTGGGGCAGGTTAAGATTAGAATCAGGATTTCATTAATATTCATAAATAAGAACACGTCGTAACAACCACCATTGAAATGAATGGGACTGTGACGCGTACTATAATTACGCAAAACAGCTGTGAACTCGTGCTAATCATACCTCATTTACATATTGTGTAATGTCGTGGTAAATGTACGCTTTCTTGTGAGATCGGGCTCAATGAACACGCAGCTCGTTGTCGTGTAAAAGAAAAGCCAATTTGACATAGAAACGTCACGGATTCGTTAAAAACTCGTCATATAAACTGCCCCTCAGTGTGCTGTTTCACGTTTTTTTCCTCTGAGCCTCTCTCTGTTTCTCTGTTCTTTGTGGACAACTTACTCTTCTGAATGTTCCAGGAGACAATGTGCATGATTTTCTGATGAAAGATTTGCTTTTATTTGCCTGTAATGTCTCACAGCACAGCAAAAATAACTATGGAAACAAGCAGTATTGATCTGTGAAGAAGCCCAACTCGCAGCAAGATTAATTTTATAGCATTTTTAAGTTGTTTGTCTTTCTGTCTTTACTTGATAAAAGTTATAAAATTGCTATGGAAACAAGTATTATGTTAAAATGATCATTCTGTAGCATCAACATCACAACTAAAGCCTGTGTTTACTCATCAGGCCTCATTAGTAGATCTGATGCAGAAGTGAACTGTGACATATCTCTTTTCTAGGAACAGTACAAACAGGCTGTTGTTCTTCTGCTGCCTCAGGGACTCACTCTCAGATCCCAAACACAGATATCATTTACTCATTGACTCTGCTCAGAAGTGATTAGGAAAAGTAGAGAAATCTGACATTGGCCAAACCTCAGGAGATTGAAGTGGAGCCAGTTTGATTTGAGCTAATTCCATCTTACATAATCAGTGAATACAGCATCTGTAGCAGTAAAACCATCAGTGTTTGCTGTAATATTAAGTCAGGAGTGTCCAAACTATGGCCCCGGTACCAAATGGGGTCCTCAGGTCTCCTTGAACTGGCCCTTGTGATTGGCCCAAATTTAAAGAACATACAGAAAGGTAAGAGTAGCTTTTGTTCATGTTAGAACATTCTTAAGTAATGAAGATCATACCTAGAGTTGTATTTTGCTTGATTAATGCCACAAAAATGTAGAACACTGAAGAAGAGTGTCCACATATTTGTAAACTAGACACTTTGAAGCCCCAGGGTTGAGGTTAAGGTATTTTTAATGCCTTTAGATCATGTCTCAGGAGCAGTGAGCTCCACAATGCAGCGCTCTGAGAAACATCTCCAGATCTTCTTTATAGACTTGGTCAGGACTGTAGCTGGAGGCTTTTACATAAGTTTGTCTGTCTATTGGGGAAAGATGAGTTCTTGGAGGAAACCCACCCAGACACAGGAAAAATGTGCAAACTTTACACAAAAAAGCAAGAGCCGGGACCTTTTGCTGTGAGGTGAGAGTGCCAACCACTCTGCCAAGAAAGAACAATGTTAACTCAGATAAGACTCTGTAAAGGCTGAAAATGAAAGAAAGTAATAGGTTCATTTTATTAACTTCATTTTATCCTGAATGTGTTAAGATATGTCTTAAGAAACTTGAGACAATGAAGTAGAAATCATTTTACTTCCACCAGGACGTCTTAGGTTTATGGTCTAGTATAGCCTACGTTTCCAATCTTTCTTTTGTCTTGAGCTCTGCCTCACACTTTACTGTCCCAGTGGTTTTTAATTTGTAGATTTGTATTTTCCTTTATTGTTGTCACATTTTGGTGTTTCAGTGATAGGCCTAATATTCATGTTGGAAGACTGGAACAAGTAAAAATTTTGTTACGCCCACTGAGTGAGAGAATATAGCTCACTATTAATGCATCATTAAGTCAACGTTAGCCCATATAAACACAAGAACATGTAATCAAATAGTTTCAAATGTGTTTTAGAATACTCATGCTCTCGAACCACCAGAGGGCCCCTGTTTGAGAAACGCTGCATGTTGCTCCACAGTTGTGTTCTGTCTCCTGCAGTGAACATGTCTGTTAAAAACATGTTTTCATCCACTTTTATTGCCCAAATAGAGTTTAATCCTTTAGAATAGTTGTGACAAAATCACACTCATCTTCTAATTCACTGAGCTGACCAACCGTCTGTCTGCGAACATGAATCATGAGTCATGTTTGTGATTGTGCTGAGTTGCAGAGTCTAAACCTTTTGCACGTTCTGTCTGTAAATCAGAACAGTCGGTCCTGTGAGCACGTGAGCTGTCAGCGTCTGTCTGAGGTGAGTGTGTTTCCTGAGGCTCTGATACTAAACTCCAAACACGAGCACAAACTGAAGAGAGAACAGGCTCAAAAACACAGACTCTACTGACATCTAGTGGCCAACAGAGGCAGTGCACAGTATTATACACCATTGATCACGTGAGTCATATAAATACATGTCTGAAGTGTGTTGTGAGAGTCACATCAAATACATATTGTGATTTCTCTGTCTGAAGAATATTTTATAATTTGAGAGATAGGAGACACTGATAATTCATTTGAATTAATTTAGTCCTGAGCTGTGAGCTGCAAAGAAGGACAATCAGTGCATTTACAAAATCAGACTAGGCTGCTCCTGTTTACATGCACAAATGTGAACCGAATTACCCCAGAGAGACATGTCCTGCTATGTCAGATTCACTGCACGATTCAGAGTGCATTTTGTTAATTTGTAGTGTCTGTAAAATTACACACTGAACTTTCTGGAACTGTGTTTAACATGTAGAACAGTGTTAAACATGTACATATCTTACTGTGTGTTCCACGTTGTGCAGGCGCTTTTCTGTTGTTAACTTTATTGTTGGACTCTGGATTGGTCAGGAGTTGTGAGCATGCTCAGTTGCATTTGTCCAGCTGCAGACCGATTGTCTGAAATTGGACTACAATCGGTCGGGACCACGTGCACCAACTGGTTTTCCGAAAACCGGTTTACAGCTCCTCTGCCCGGGTTTACATGCGCTTTGGAAAACTGGTTTAAATCGGACTAGGCTAGTTATCTGGTTTTCCTGGCCTCCATGTAAACGCCCTGATTGTATAATGTTAGTACAGCCTCTGCAAAAATGTGTTCATGACTAAACCAATATGTTTGGCAGCTCAAATGAGCCTTGTTAAAATTCCATTTTTTATTGTAATACAAAAGTGAATTGGTCTAGTCAATGATAATAATCACCAGATTGAAAATGTGTGACACAACTGTTCAGAGATTTTTTTTCACAAACTAGAATGTGATCATCGCATTCATCACAATTTAGAAGTGAACAGAGGCTATTGAGAGAGAAGACAGCAGCATTTGTAGAGATGATTACTTCTTTTTCAGGAATAAAATTCATGTTCACGCTCAACAGAGGGAAAACATTCTCATTCTCATAATTACATTTTAATGATATTTTTTACTTTGTTATTATTGAATTTAGTATCTTTTAATTTTTCTTGTTTAAAATCATTCGTATGTTTTATGCTCCTGAAGTTAACGTATAACGTATCGTATACAGAACCTAAAAGTTATCTACGTATGGTGGCTTATTTTACTTTTTAAAGTAAAATGAGCTTATTTTAAAGTTCTTTACACACAAATGATCACAAGTAAAACAATCAAACAAACAAAGATAAAAACAAAGTAAAGAGGTGCATTTTTAAAGAAGCTTAAAATCAGAAAGTGACTCTGTTTGTCTGAGGCTCAAAGGAACCTCATTCCAAACCTTTGGACTCGCTACTGAGAAAGATCGGTGATTGATTGATTGATTACACTTTATAACAATCCTTTACAAAATCTAATCATTACTAAATCATTTACATTTACTAACAATGAACAATTCCCCTTGATGCGGCTGGCTTTGTCCCAATTGACAATTGCTAAATAAAGATGATTACTGGTACTAATTGGCCAAAGCACTCTTTTGTGTTGAATTTTGTCAATATATCACTATATCTCAAACTTGCAACATTCTGATGTGTCAAAAACGTCACAAGAATTTTCTCTAAGTATATTTTTTACATGAGTTAGACAAGTTTTTTCTTAAAACAAGTGAGCTAAAATATAAACGAGTATATGTTTAAAACACATTCCATTTTATCCTTGCCCTTATGCGAGTGAATGCAGTGGTTCCAACCCAATAGTTCCTCCCAAATTCCTGTCATATCCATCCTTGGACAACATACAAAATTATCCACTTCAGTTACCAATCTTGGCATTAAATTTGATCCCCATTTATCTTTTGAAGCCCATATTCAACACCTCTGCAAGACTTCATTTTATCACCTGCAGATATTTCAAAACTTCACTCTTTCCTTTCTCTTGCAGATGCAGAAAAGCTGGTCCACGCTTTCATTTCCTCCAGGCTGGACTATTGCAATACACTCCTTATCGGGATCCCTGGTCGGAGTCTCCAAAGACTGCAGTATATTCAAAATAATGCTGCCAGGGTCCTGATGAGGGTGCGTAAATATGAACATATCACGCCCATCCTCCGTTCCCTGCATTGGCTCCTTATCCAACAACGGATACATTAAAAAAATCTGTCTCCTCACGCACCAATGTCTCTATGGAAGTGCCCCTTCATACCTCACATAGCTCTTGACTCCCTACTCCACCACCAGACAACTCCGCAGTACAAACGCCACGCCTCTGGAATCACCTCCCTGGAATGACCTCCCTGAACACCTCAGGGCTCCACAAACTGTTGAAAGTTTCAAAAAAGACATTTTTATTTTGTCAGGCCTACCACAAAGACTGACAAAATCTTAAATAGCTTGTTTTATTGTTGTATTTTTTGTTCCTTGTGGCACTTTGAGATGTGTGTGTCAAATGTAAGGTGCATTATAAATATGGTATTATTAATAGTTTTGAAAGATAGCGTTATAAAACATTCAATTTAATTTACTGAAGCCAATCAAGAGGCTGTCAATGAACATTCTAAAAGGTAATGAAGCCCAAATGAATAGAAAAAAAACAAGAGCGTTCAAATTAATAAAACACAAGATTATGTATTAGGGGCCCCATTGGTGCTACGCCCCTGATTTTACCCAACATATATTGACTGGTTTTAAAAACACAATTTCCAGATACAAATTCATTTGTACAGTTTGAACTAGAGCGGGGTCTGCAACCTGCGGCTTGAGAGCCACATACGGCTCTTTAAAAACATCAGTGCGGCTCTTTGAGATTTGCTTGAGAATGAGGAACTAAACTAGGAAAAAAATGCAAATGCATTCTTTACTAGTCTATCCTATTTACAGTATATGTTTATTTTAAATGAGCAGTTGCTTAGTGCCAAGGTTCCATACTTTTCAGAAAAAATCTATGCAACCAACCAGCAACCCCAACACCAAAGGAACATAGATAATAATTACAAGTTGGAAAATCATTAAAATTGGGACAAAATGTATAATTTGAGTAATTTCACTCAGGCATGCTGCTTTTAGTCAAAAAACTGAATAAATACCAGGTTATAGTTGCAAAAGTACATCTTTAAATCATCTTGTGACCCAGGCACAAGTATATTACATATGAAAAAAAAGATTAGTCTCGCTGTAAAATACATATTTGACATTTTTGGTGTTTTGTTTTGCAAAGCATTGTGAAAATACACTTAATAAATGTTCGATATTTTGTTTGTTTGTTTGTTTGTTTTTATTATTAAATGCAGTTGCGGCTCTTACTAGACCCCTGAACTAGAGTAATTTTTTGTCTCTTGGATCAGGACAAAAGCTTCTGAGTCAAAAGAATGAAAGAGCACAGAAAATACCCAACAGTGTTTGAGATAGAAACACATTTTATCAGCTGTTCTTCTTTTTGTTTTGTCACTCACAATGTTCATTTTCAAATTAATCTATATCTATGTAGTATGTACTAACCAGTGTCACCTACAACAACATGGAAACAGCGGTATGTGTGCTCTTATAAAAAGTGATGGAACAGACAGATGTAGGTTAACAACATGTACAAGGTCACATGTTTGGAATCGCGGCTGCAGTGGCTCATTGGAATGAACTGAGAAGTAGAACAGGACTTTAAATAGAGGTTTGTGTTGTCAGAAATCTGTGTCAACGGTTCAGCCATTAGTAAGTGAATATTATCTAGCAGCGCATTAATCACTTTCACTCATATCTTTTACATGATATTAGCAAAGTTCTCTCACTCACTCACTCACTCTTTTTTGGCGAGGTAGAAGTAGTGTCTTGCCAAAGGATGCAAAATAATACAACCACAGGATTAGCAAACACAAAATAAGACGTCATAGAGAGGTAATCTGGTTCTTTGCATCATACATTTATAATTATTTAGTCTTGATGGAATGAATAATTACTAAGAGTTTAATTTGGCCCCTGACCTAAGATTTGTTGTCGTTTGTTACATTTTAAGTTAAAAAATTGTCACCAAGTATACCAAACCAATTTTAATTTGCTAAAAATAAAAAGCTCTTAAAATACAATTTGGTCGCTATCTTAATGCAAATAAACTTTCTGGATGCAATGTAAAATTAGGTTTGGCTCTCGGAATGATAGAAAAATCGTTCCTATTGGCCCTTTGAGAAAAAATAATTTTAATTTTGGCCTGCTGAGGAAAACCGTTTTGGCACTTCTGCTTTTCTTTACCATCTCATGTATTAGAATGTAAATATTGTTGTTTTATATTTCTTGTGAAGTCCTCTGGGATGGCTGTTGTTGTGATTCTGGGCTATATAAGAATGCATTGAATTGAATTGAATTGAATTGAAATAAACTAAAGTCAACACTTTGAATTAAGTCAGACTTGATGACGTATTTAGATGACTTAAGATAGGGATCAAATAGCGGCTCGGGGGCCAAAGGCGGCCCACTAAGCAGTTTGTCTTGGCCCAGCACAATAAAGTATAGGCCATGAACCTCACACTGCTTGATATCCATGGATTTGTTGTTCTCTGTTTTCCAGTAACCTGTGCATCACTTGATCCAGATTCTATTACGCCATTTAAATTGTGGAGACGTTCTAGTCCTGGTTTATTCTCGGCTCAGATTTTGTGGACTCGTTTTGTTCAAGATGTAGTTTAGTAGAGCCCGATCTCACAAGAAAGCGTACATTCACCACGACATTACACGACATGTACGAGTTCACAGCTGTTTTGCGTAATTATAGTACGCGTCACAGTCCCCATTCATTTCAATGGTGGTTATTAATACGTGTTCTTATTTATGAATATTCATGAAATCCTGATTCCAATCTTAACCTGCCCCAAGCCCCAGACCTAATCTTACCCATTTTAGTAACTTGATGTCTAAACTTACGTGTTTCACCAGAAGAAAACGTCCCCATGTGGTTTCAACCAAAAACGCTTTTTCATATCGTGCTAAATGCACGGCGTAACATAAGTACTAAAAACAGCTGTGAGCTCGTGCTCAAAATACGCTGATTTTGTGTCGTGGTAAAGGTACGCTATCTAGTGAGACTGTGTTGTTTAGTAAGTAAGTAAACTTTATTTTTATAGCGCTTTTCACAGAAACAAAGTCACAAAGTGCTTCACAGTGGGACTTAAAAACAGCTTAAAAAACTACATTAAACAAAAAATACAGTCAGAGCATCTCCAGCAACTGCAAGTTTAGGACTCAAACGCTTGTCTAAAAAAGTGTGTTTTTAGATGCAGTTTATATTTGATGTTATCCAAATATAGACTAGGTTTAGTCTTGGTTTGGAACTCGGTCTAGTCCCACTGCTGCTCTGATCTGTATAGTTGTTGATTGACACTGGGTTGGTTTAGGCAGGCTTCTGTTTTCATTTTGACAGTGCATTGTCCTTTTATTCAATGAAAAATGTCGATTTCGAGATAATGATACCGATGCATTTATAGTTTAGTTTTTAAAGTCTGGCCCATTGGTAAATAAACTTGAATAGCCCTGACTTAAAGGGAACCCTGGATATGAAGACCAATATGGCTAAAATGCTAGTACTGGTCATGCTTATTAAAATAAATTACAAACAAAAATATATAACTGCTTACTATTTTTTATAAAATTGTCATTGTTTATGTTGTTTTCAAGCCACTGGAGCCTCCATTTTGGTTGTTTCCATGGTTATTCCCACAGTTTCATCTGTGAACAGTTGAAACAAAAACACCACTGACAGTGTCCAGTTCTTGCCTCTTCCTCTTGATTATCTTCAGTTTTACTAGATTCCACATAATCGTTCTGTATTTGGCTTTGCTCCGGCTCAAACTGACAAGGTTTAACCCAGGAATTCATGTTGCTTAGTTACCTGCTACTGCCTGTTACCATGACAACACTATTTTATGTCATAACCGCAGCAAAATGGCAGCCTCCATGTCATTTCTTCATAACAATATTTTAATAAAACTACAAATACTTCCAAGGTATTTGTCCTGTATTTATATAAGTGATGATATTATAAGTGTTTTAGGATAAACATGTGATTGTATCCAGGGTTTGCTTTAAGACATGGGACTTGACTTAAACTTGAAGGTCAGTGACCTGGACAACTTGATGCTTCTTCTCAAAAAATAAATAGATTAATTATACACAAACAGACACATGTACCTTCCTCAGTTGTATATTAAAGGAGACGTATTGTGATTTTTCTGTAAATTTAAGAAGAAACTATGACATATGCAGATCAATAATTCATATTTTGTTTATTATAAAACATAAAAATGATTTAAAACAGCTTAGAAAAATTGTAATTATTTTTATGTAATTGCAAGGAAATACAGACAAGAAGTGGGCAGGGATAGGTGGGAGGTGAAGACAGCAATTTTCTGAGCACGAACATCAGCTGCAGGACAATACAAGATTACTCAAACATGCAGGAATCAATCCAAAAACAACTTTAGGTAAACTAATGATGAGAAAACACTGCTGTAACTTGATTATTAGGTCCCCTTTAAAATTAGAAGCAGACTTTAACTTGAACGGTGTTTCCCCTGTGGATCAATAAAGTTCGTCTGGCTGTTAAAAGTGCCATTGATTGGATGCTGTTCTTCTGTAGTCTGACGTTATGAACTGTTGGCGAGCGGAAACCGAAGCTGGCTGCTCTTGAGACAACCTCTGTCAAGATTACTGCAGTTATTTTTACTCCTGCATGGTCCTCCTCTATCATAACATGGGACAGGGGCTCTTAAAGGGACAAACTACTGACCAACACTGTGGCCTAACTCAGGGCTTCTAAAGCTTTGTCTGTCGCAACAGCAAAAGTAACAACACTCTGCATTTGTCACCCCTGAACAGAAATAAATATGTGTTTTACAAAGTGATATAGCCTTGTGTTATTTAAGAGTATTAGCCTAAAAATGTATAAGGCTAGCAAAAAAATAATCTACATTACATTGCTCAAAAATGACACACTACTTAGGACTGTTGCACATTACAATGTTTTATCTTGTCATGTGAGGAACCCTGGAAATCTTTATATGACACCCACCAGGGTCCACCACCACTGGCCAAAGAAATGACAGAACAAATTCAATCAACACAACAGCTGTGTATGTAAACAAGAATTAGAACAAACAAACAAACAAAAATTACAACAACAAAAAAGAAAATCCATATATAAAAATAAAAACTCGACCTAAAAAAAAAATTGGTATCACTTTATAATAATGTCCAGATACAAATTATTTACAAATGTTAGTTAATTATTAAGATAACATTATCAAAACATTACTAAATTATTAGATAGTATTTACTTATAATAAATAAACATTTACTAATCATTTACTTCCGGCACCTACTCTAAAATGATGTGCATGTAGTGGTTAGATCAGCTACACTTTTGAGGTAAACCAGTGTGAGATCAACGTGAGCACCTTCACTGACTTCTGTGACGTTTGTGACGTAACAACCTTATCTAAACATTAACAACCAGTTTGGCTACGTTTAGGCACAATTCTATGGTTAAGTTTAGGATTGGAGTTTGGGATATTGGTACTGATATCGAGAATCGAATAACACAGTATATCACTACAAAAACCTATGGTCATCGCTTTAGAATAGGGTCCAGAAGTAAATGATTAGCAAATGTTTGCTCATGATTAGTAAATACTATCTAATCATTTACTGATGATCAGGTAATGTTATCTTAATGGTTAACTAACATTTATAAATGATTTGTAGACATTATTATAAAGTGTTACCAAAAAACTACATGTAAATGTATCTAAATAAATAAATAAATACAGTAAATAAATAATACAATAGTGAGAGTAAAAGATACACCAATAACAACAGCTGCTCATGTAAACTGAAAAAGGAGCTAAATAAAAATACCACAAATAATAATGTAAAATACTAATTAAAAAATAACAAAATAACTAATAATATATAACATAAAATAAGTAACAAAAACAAAACAAACAAAACACTACAAAAAAACAAACTACAAAATGAAAATGTATCCTAATAAATATTTCATTGCATTACGTTCATAGTAAAGGTATTTTATATTTAACATGAACAAAAAGGAATGGAAGGAAGATAAATCTTTTGTAATCTATCCCTTATTCACATAATAGTAAATAAATAATACAATCTAATGATAGCAAAACATACAACTATATCAAACATTTGCCATGCATTTTTATTTAGTAATTTCATCTAAGCTTAATACAAAATGGAAGTCCTAAGTCATAATGATCTTTATGGAAAGAAAAAGTGTCATAATCAGATAAAATGTTTTGATTCATGTTAGAAAGAGTTTGTCACAGAAACTGTTGTGTCAGCGGCTGTGAGTGAGATGTGTGAATGAGAACTAATAGCTTTGAGAAACTGTTATCTGATTGATCGATAAGCTCTGACAAGAATCCTCTAAATAAGGGTCTCTGCTGTGAACTGCTCTAAGACTTGTGATGGGTGGAAAATAGAAGATATTAATAAAAGAAATATGTTTTTAGTTCCATACCTGTTTTTCAACCCATAAGTAAATAAAATAAATAAAATGCAGTGTAAAGACAAAGTGGCCCGAGAACACAACGACAATCAAATCAAATCAATTTATTTTTGCATAGCCCAAAATCACAACAACAGTTGTCTCTGAGGACTTGCCAAGATTATTAATTTAGCAAACAGGAATAGTAGGAAATAAAAATAAAACAATACACATTCAATTAAATAATAAACATTCAGAAGCAGTAATTGATTAAGAATGTCAAAGCAGATTATTAGTAAATAAGCAAATGAATAATTGTCCAGAGAATCCCCCTGTCCTTACACCCTCCATGGCAAGGAAAAAAAAAAAAACCTAAGGGGAAAAGAGAAACCTTGAGGAGAACCACAGCGAAGAACAGATCCACTCCCATGGACGGACAGGCTGTAGATGTAACTGAGACTAACATAGATCTAATTGCAAATTTATAATTTAAGTTGTAGAGCCAGAGTCCTAGGGCAATTAGTTCTTGCCGTTCCCCACTGTGGCACCTGGTGTTCTAACAATCTGCAGTACTGACCAGATACTGTGGGCTTAGCTTCTGAGGCCTGAATGAGATCAGGCTTAAACAAGTATATGACATCATTATTTGCTATAATGATTAAGTCACGTCTACAGTTTAATGGTATGGCTTAAGCACACTTGGAGTAAAGAATTAATCGATGTGTGTATAAGCTGAATCACCCCAGTCCTAACCGTAAAAAACTACATGTGTTTCCCTGTTAAAAGGGACTGTGCTTTTCTACCATTGTGATCATTATCTCTGAAACACTCGAGCGTCATTTGTGGGACGATTACTCAAACATGCATGAATCAATCCAAATACAACTTGATAAACTATGATGACACAAGCAACTCACATCGAGCACTTTGAACAACCAACTGGTCAAATGCTGCACAAGGTCAACACATAATAACAAAACTTATGACAAACATAAAGTATTCGAGCCAAGGTTTCAGTAAAATAGCCAAAATAGTCAAAAGACAAGAAAAATAGCTAAATGAGTCTTTACACCACAATTTATTTTAATAATGCGTTTTGATTTTGTATTGTAATTTTGATGCATCTTTTCCTGCCTTGTAAAGCACCTGAAAGCTTTGTGTATGAATTGTGCTGTACAAATACATTTGCCTGGCGTTGCTTGAACTAGTCTTCTATAACTAGGCCTACTTTTGCAAAAGTTGGTTTACATAATATGCGCCTTTATAGGTTAGTAATAGTTGACTGCATAGTAAAATGTTCAAGATTTAAATGTGCAGTGCAAATTGTACTAATTTAATTAATTTAATTGACCTTTATTTAACCAGGGAAGTCCCACTGAGATTCAGAATCTCTTTTGCAGGGGAGCCCTGGGGGAAGAGTCAGGGGAGGCATTAATGGACATGTTTTTAGCTGTAGGAGGAAACCGGAGTACCCGGAGGAAACCTACGCAGACACGGGGAGAACATGCAAACTCCACATAGAAGGCCCTGGCCGGCCCGGGAGTCGAACCCAGGACCTTCTTGCTATGAGGCCAGAGCGCTAACCGCTTGCGCCACCGTGTCGCCCATAAATAGACTGATTGACAGGGGTCCCCAACCACTGGGTCCAAAACCACGGGCCCATCATTTATTTTGTTTTTATTTAGTAGTTTATCACTTTGGCGGCACGTGGCAGAGCGGTTAGCGCTCTGGCCTCACAGCAAGAGCAAGAAGGTCGCGGGTTCGATTCCCGCACGGCCCGGGACCTTTCTGTGTGGAGTTTGCATGTTCCTCCCCGTGTCTGGGTGGTTCCTCCGGGCACTCCGGTTTCCCCACCAACTGATAACATGCATGTTAGGAACACTAGTCAGAGGTTGAGGCGCCAGGTGTTAGGTGAATCGCCTCTGCTGAGTTGCCCAGGGCAGCTTACTGTCACTGAGTGGGGAGGGAGGGTTCATCTCACTGTGAAGCGCTTTGTGACTCTGTGTCTGTGAAATGCGCTATACAAATAAAGATTACTTACTTACTTACTTACTATTCCTTGTGCTTTGCAGTGACAATATAACGCCACTTAATCCAATAAACAGTAAATTCAAACAATAAGCAAGCTAAAAATATACACAATAATTGATGTTTGCATTTTACATTGTTGTTATCATGCTACACAACCTCGACCAGACCCTGGAAAGAAATTTGTAACTGTACCCATCCTTGCAGGGAAAAAATGTGGGGGACTGCTGGACAGTAAAGTGAGAACAAGCTTTGCACAAAGAAAATGACAGTATGTAAGTGGTATTAAATTGGAGAGCGCTCGAAATCGTAAAGGGTTAAATTAAAATAACCTGTAGAAATAAAAATCACCTGCGATGCAGTCACTTTTCCTTTAAGCAGAAAAAACCATGTATGACGTCAGCTGTAAAACCTGCGCCTGGGGCGTCTTTGCGAAAGTCCACTGTGTCTGGCGTGTCGCGACTAAAGCGCTTTTAGCTCTGCATTTAGCTCTTTATTTCACCTTTTTACTTTTCATCTCAAGACTTTACGTGTCTGCTTTTAATCCGCGTTGGATCTGAGTGAATGGACTCGCGTTTGAGAAAGTTACCTACGTCTTTTTCGGCAAACACCGGCGGGGGAGATGGAGCTGCTAGCTGTTAGCCCGAGAGATTAGCCTAAAATCACAGGTCAAGAATAGGGGATCAAGCTAACATGCTAACGCCGAGCTAACTGCGAGCTAACTTAGCATCGTGACGCTAAATCAAGTGACTTTGTTGAGCTGTAACGTCGTATACACTGTCTCCTTCACAGGCCACGCCGTTTGGACTGGTTTAAGCGAAGAAAAAGACTTTAAGAGGAGAAACAACACGGTTTGAGCATGTTGTCCAACGCGCAGAACCAGCCGATCTTCCCGAACCAAGCGCGCAACAGAACCAGGGAGGCGGGCAACAGCAGCAGCCAACCCCGCCGCTCCGTTCATGGCTTTCCACGCAAGACCCACTTTACAGATTAAGAAAAATGCCATTACAGACGACTACAAGGTGACAAGCCAAGTCCTGGGGCTCGGGATCAACGGGAAAGTGCTGGAGATATTTCAGAAAAAGACAGGAGACAAGTACGCGCTGAAGGTAAGGCTGTGGAAGTGCGTTTTTGGTGATTGAAATGTGTCCAGTGGCTGAAATTCGCGTTGAAATGACTGTAGGGAAGTGGCAGAAAGTTGAAAATATCGCCCCAGGTCACACATGTCAACATTGATGCCGTGAAGTTACGCTTACACACCTTTTGTTTCTGAGGAAGTGCGGCCAATGACAAATAATGAGTAACCAGAGACAACATGTGTTCACAGATATAAATGCACGTCATGTAGAATAATAACATTTACCCAGGTAGATTTTTGTTATAAGAAAGTTGACCATTTAGATTACTTCTAGTTTTTGTGCTGCTTGTCCAGTGTCATTTTAATTAAGCCTGTCACAAATATTGCTACATCAACTCGTTTATTAACTCAAAATCTGTCATGTAGCTTTTATTTAGACATTTTCCTATTTATTGTAGTTCATAAAAGTTGAAATTAACTATTCTAGGTAATGCATTTGGGGGGAAAAACAAAAAAACATTAGACATTCTTCATGTGAATCAATGTTGATTTTCAATTGAACTTTTTATCTTTTCAATAATGGCTGATAAAATAGCTTTGATAATATATCTTAATAATACATTAATAATAAACTATACAGATTTTTATTATGTGCAAAAAGAACAATCACATTTTCTAAATATTAATTGACCAAAGTCCAGCTTCTGCTCCAAACATTGTAATAATTTCAATAGTCAAGTGTTTTATTTATATGTTTTGTGTATATTGTATGATCTTGGTCATTTACCAAGCTTATATTTCCATAGCAAATTGGCTACAATTCTTAATGATGATATTTTTAATAATTGTTTGATTATGTGGACTGTGCTGACTCCAAAATACTGAAAAGAAAAGGGCTTTGTAACAAATACAGTATCATTATCAAGTTGCATACATATACTGAAAATTACCATGTCTGATTTTCATCAAGAATGCACTTTATTTATCAATATTTTCATTTACTACTATTTTTCATTTCCTACTAACTATTCATGTTTGCTAAATTAATAATCTTGGGAAGTCCTCAGAGACGACTGTTATGCCAAAATTAAATTGATTTGATTTAAAAGGTTTGCTTCAGCTTTATTTAACCTTGGTATGAGTGATAATATGATTTAAAGTGTGAATTTTCAATAGAAACAGTTGTTTGATTAGAAACGTAATAAATAATAATAATAGTTATAAGTATTTTAATCATTTATTGTGATCTTCTGTAGCAACTGTTTTACTTTAAGCATTTGTAACTCTTGACTAGTTTGAACAGAAAAGTATTTACCTTTTGTATATTTGTTCTGAGAGTTTGATTAGATAAGAGAGTGCTTTGACTTTCATTTTCCCCGCAGTTAAAATTCCAAACACGGGCTTCCATCCAGTTCAGTCATGTGAATATTATGAATGAAATGTTCAGGAAGTTCAGACTGTTGGCTGTACTTCCTCCGTGTCACAGTATATTTTCTGTCTTTCTGTCAAACTAGTTCATACCTGATTGTAGCGCTGTACTAGCTCAGTTGTTTTGAACCAAAGCAGCTCTGTGTTTTACCGAAAACTTTGGCAGGAAAACTCCACAGATTGACCTTTCCGATAGCCTCTGACCAGTGTCGTCAGCCGTGTCAATAAAGTTATCATAATACAGTGATGTAGTGCAGAAGAGTGCGTCAGGCTGATGTGGAGTAGTTTGTCTTATTTTATGACTTTTTACTTCACCGTCGATGTTAACAAGACATTTATTGGGATCTTAGTTGCAACCAAGACAACAGGTCCATGGTGTCTTTCTGATTGTTTGTAATGTGTTCTCCAGAAGATTGCAATGTAACTTATGTCTATGGTGATAGTTGGTCTCACATTATCCGAACATTTTTAAGGAATATGCATTAATTAGTTATTTGACTAAATATCACAAGTCAACATAATAAAAATATGTGAAAATTGTAACGGTCATCTAGAGTAGTGGTTCCGATCTTTTCCTCGAGCCCTGACTGAACGGGAGACTTGTCGAGCCCCCCCTGTTTAAACCAATGGCCTCTAAATTGTTATTGTTGATGAAAATTAGAATTAAAAACATTGATTTCAGCCAAATAAACAACTATTGTGGTGTTTTGGTGCTCAGATTTGTGTTTTTTACAAGGAAAGTTTCACTTATAACTACTTTATAACTTGACCTCTGACCAGACAAAGCTCTGGGGACCCCCTGGAATCTCAAGCGCCCCCCAGGTTGGGAATCACTGATCTAGAGGATGCATACTAATACATCTAGAAAATAAATTTGATGTCAAACCGAAATAGGGTTTTCAGCGTTTCATCAATAATGAACTTTAATTATAGTCTCAAAAATAATATTGTAATTTTGAGACTGTAAGCTGTTGTTTTTTTCATAAGCGCTGAACTCTTCGGCTTATACTACAAAGGGTGGCAATTTATTACCCTTGGGACCATGGTCAGGGCTCCAGACTGCTAGCAAATGCTCACATTTAGCTACTATTTTGGCCCCAGTGCAAGTATCTGGTGCAAGAAGAAATTAAGATGCCTTTTCTCATTTTTGTCTCGTGTTGAAAGAATTAAGCAGCGTGGTTTTTGTGTCTTTAACTCTGGAGAGAGTACATGAGCACGCGGGGACAGTTTGCCACAATTTAATGTCTAGACTGGACGATCTGGGAAAAATAAAATCACTTTTTTTTTCTCGTATTGATCGAGCTTGATTTTTCATACATTTTGTTTAACCTTTTCAAAAACAAATAAAAATGCCATTCATGAACATAAACAAAACAAAAACTTTAGTATGTCCATTTATTAGATTTTTTGTCAACTTTCAATTCTCAAAGTTTGACTTTAGCTCCAAACTACACACTTTTACTGACAAAAGATTGGTTTTCAATTTTTCGATTAAAACCCACCACCAAACAAACTAACTGTTCGTTCGATCTCGATTTTTCAATGAATGGCCCAGCCTTAGTGTGTTACTGGTGTGTATGTTTGCTACTCCACTCCTCGCTGCCTGCCTCCGCCCCATCGCTTTAGATCTTTGTGTTAGCATAATTCCGTAGTAAAACTTTCTGAACGCCACAGCACGTGACAGAGAAAACACGGGTCAGTAAATTATCAACACCCGTTCATTCATTTCCTTGTGTTCGTTTGACTTCTGTCCGTGCGCACCGTTGCTACTCGAGTTTGTTGACGCGATCTGATTCCGTGACAAACAAAAACATCCTCATCCTACTCTTCTCCCACATCTGAGGTTTACACACAGATTCAGTGCACCGGTGACCTCTTCCTATATTTTAAGCAGATAATTCTCATCACGTCCTGCCAAACCCATCATATATTTAATAAAACTAATAATCAATTTACAACCTGTGCCCCTAAATTAAATCAGTTAAGGGTTACAGTGCTTCTTGTGGAAAAAGTTAGTCTGGAGTCTTGATATCTATGTTCAGAGAAGTGGAGGAGGGCCAGACAGCATCTTTGGTGTAGCAAATTATCACTATTACAAGCTTGTTTCTGCAAATGTGATGCTTGTTGACCTATTATTTTGTTTATACAAGCTTCCTAGCCAAGCATAGGATTAGTTTATATAATATTCTCTTTGCTGTGGCTTATTTTCCGGTGTGCTAAAAGTTTTGGCCCAGTACAGATGCTCACTATTCTTTCCTTTAGCAACAGAATTTCTTAGATGGCACTCTTACATTCGTATGTTTCAATATAAATAGTTTCTTCTAATAATTCCTAAAATCTTTGATCCTACATCTCCCAAAAGATGTTTCTGTGTTGATACACTCACTGTATGTTTTCGCTCTACCTTTCTAGCGGACAATCAGTGCTTTGAAACAGTGATTCTGATTTGAATAGAGATTTCAGCAGTGATATGTCTGAATAGATCTGTGTGTTTATGTTGCCTGCTGTGTTTAAGAACAACAGACAGTTTAATGGTTAAACCGAAACAGGGAACCGACTTGTGTAAAAGTTTATTTGCAATTCTAACCAAATTTTTCACTTCTGCTTCTAGTAACACATTCAAGTTTTATGAAGCAGAGTGACATTTTAGCTTAAAACATCTGTACTAAATACTATGATCTGTAGAATCTTATGACGTGACATTTAAATGGCTGAAAACATGCTTTTATTCCAGTCTGTTTTTAGTCAAAAGTTACACAGTGCACCTTAAAACATATTTTTTGAGGTTTAATCTTCAAAAGAGCATTCAAAATATCTAATGTAAACGTGGCCATATCTGCTTGTGAAAGCCTGATCCGTCAGATCTCAGAAGCTAAGCAAGTTAGGGCCTGTGGACTTGGATGGGAGACCGCTGGAACATCAGGTACCACAGTGGGACAACAGGAGTAGATTGTCGTTGTGTCCTTGGGCAAGACATTTAACTCGCATTGCCTCAGTGTCTGCGTACATTGGGTGAGTGAATACTAGATTGTAAAGCGCTTTGAGTGCCTGGAAAGGTAGAGAAGTGCTATATAAATAAACCATTTACTTCTAAAAGCCAACGAGACAGGAGTGATTCAGTTTCTGCTTTACCAACAGAGCAAGGTGAAAGTTAACACGAGGTTAACATCATGGTCGGGCAGACAAATAAAAAGAGCTAAGCTCTGACCACCACTCACACTAGATCCACAGAAATGTAGATGAAGTGTCATGCTTAAAGGGACTGTACCTGATTTTGTATCTTTAAAAATGTAAACAAACAGAAATAATTTGTTTTAAACTTCCTACTTCAGTCGACATGATTTGCTCACTTAGCTGATGCATTCTGAGCTTCAGAATTGTTCATCATGATGTGTTTTTAATGTTTTTTCACAGCTGCGAGGTGAGTCTCCATGCTAACAACGGTTAGCCACAATGTTAAAAACAATAACAGAAAAAGTTGGACACAAACATAATTTTATTAGACACAGACAGGACTTTGCAGACTAATTTCCACCTGAATAGATAACAAGATATCAGTGCTAGGGGGAAATTGTTTTTAAAGGGACCTATTATGTCAAATTCACTTTTCTAAGTTTTTAACCTTGTTATAACGGCCTTCCTTCATCATTAGTTTGCTCAAAATTATATTTGAATTGATTCATGCATGTTGAGTAATCTTGTATTGTTCTTAGCTGCAGCTCAAGTGCTCAGAAATCCCCGTTCTCACCTACCACTATCCCCTCCCACTTGTCTGTATTTACTTGTTATAATTGAAAAGATTAATACTCACAGTGAAGCTTATATGGTTCAATACTGTCCCAAATTCACTTTCCAACAATAAAAATAGTTTTTAAAAATCTGTTGCTTTTTACAGTTAGATTTTAAAGTGAAGAGCGGGGCTTATCAGTTCTGCAGTTTTGAACAGGAAGTCAGTAGAGCTGTTCTTATTTTTAAGTTGTTTTTGATCAATTTTGTGTTTTACAATGAACAAAACGTAAATTACTGATCTGTGCATGTTCTAGATTTTTACTAAATATAAAAAAAAACACAATAGGACCCCTTTAAGTTATTTTATTGCAAAAAAATCGAGTATAGTCCCTTTAAGGACACAGCAACAGTTCTCCTCCAGTCGTCCCACTGTGACTCCTGCGTGGTCTCCAAACGTGCAAACTCCTCACAGAAAGGCCTGGGCCGTGCTAACTTGTAAGTCTAACTTGTAACCTTCTTGCTGTGAGGCACGGGCGCTAACCACTCTGCCACCGTGCTGAGATCTGGCAGGAAAGGCTTTGACAGGCTGGTATGACCTTAACAATAAAACTCCTGTCTAACCACCCAAAATTTGTCCACAACCACATTTCAAACAGAGTTGGCAAACTGTGAAGTGTGAGAGGCATCTGGCCTTCGGAACAGACCGGATGCACCTTTTTGCCAACTATGTTTTTCTCAAAGCTGTAAACTTAGCCAAATGACTCTCCACATCATTTATGCGGTCCATGGGGTCTTATGGGGACATATGCAAATGTATAGTATTTGTAACTCATTAGATGTACAAATATCAAAGAGTCAAATAGTAGTGTGTTTATTAGTGTGTTTATTAGTCTTGATCATGGTGCTGATGTGGCATTTGGTCAAAATGAGTTTGACAACCCCTGACCTATTCTAACCCTAATCCTAGTCCTAACTTACTAACTAACCTAACCTAACTTACCTTACCTTACTGTGAATAATAACAATTTTTGCTTAGCCATGTGCAAGAGGTGACTATATATAGGCCTTTGTTATTGGCGAGAAGTAGCAGTGCTGGAGTACTAAAAGTGAGAGAGAGATGAGTCTGAAGGTGTAAGAAAGGAGCTCTGTGATTGGTCCGTACAGATATCTGCTGTAGGTGTTCTGAATCAGACTCACTGGTGTCATATTTAAACTAGACATGTCACTGGGCACAACACTACAGTCAGTCTGGGACTATTTAGACTTGAAAGCTGCTAATTAGCCTTGTTTACATGAACCACACAGGACGTCCCAGGCTCATGGGGACAGTTCTGTGTGAGACGTTCACTGACAAAGGCTTCAGCTTCATTTATCAGAATCAGTCCAGCCGCAGCGCGTGGTTCAGACTGTTCAGCCAGTTTTCAGAAGTCGTCAATGATTGATGAAGAACGTCACCTGAGCTCAAACAAAGAGACCAATGACGTGTTCACTGAGCTTTTCAACAAGTGGCTGTCATTACTGTATCTACAAGTAATCTATACAGTCTGCACAGCTCATTTAGACATTTACATCAAGATGAACTTAACACTGTAAACAAGGCAGGACCAACACAATAGAGCCACGTTTGAGAGATTGAAATATGAACTAGGGCTGAGATTATGCACTTTGTCACAATGCGATACGATCACGATACAAGAAGCTGAAATACATCATTTATTGCAATACACAGAATATTGTGACTTGGTACGGGACCACTGAGAATGCTCTCATTTTGAGAAAATTGATCATAAATATCCAGAAGACACAGCACATTTAATTTAAAAGCCCACTCAAGATACTCTGTAGGGATTGCTGATATAATGAGCTCACAAGATCACAAACTTACATGTCACTTTAATAAAAAATAAAAACAATATTGCTGTACTCTATGTATCCGGATATATTGTGACAAGACTGACACTTTTAAGCTGAAAAACTCACTTATTCTGTCACACTAAAAGAAGTGTGAAAATACATTGCTTCTGCATTTTGTTATTCTACAAAGATACATTCTTTCTTAACATTGATTTGAGAAGGGCTGTACTCAAAAACACGCTCAAAACATTTTTGCAAGTAATATAGGTTTTTTCTTACATACTTACATTTCATTTTGGTCAGTAAGTTAATTTTTGTATAAAGACATTCTGTGTATTTTTGTGGCTTGATTAAAAATGCCCATTTGACAGATTTTTACATTTTTGTTTGTTTATAGAAGTTATGCGGGTGACGTCATATCATTCTAAATGTGAGGACTGATTGGCAAGAGAAAGGACATTTTTTTTCCCCGTAGGAGCTCAAAATCCAGCTAAAACAGGAAAAGGACAGTAGGACACTACAGTCTGCGGACAAATTCAACCCACAACAACTCTACTGAGCACTGGGTTTGTAACTGACATGTAAAAAGAGAAAATCTTGTAAACAGTGATAACAAAGCAGATAAACAACAAGACTTTAGCTTCTCTCACATTAATCACAGACATTGAAATTACACACAGTTGAACTTTTTCTTCTTAAAAATAGGTTTTTGATCCTGTTTCTTGCCGTTAAAATCTCCTAAATCATCAACTGTTGTTGGCAAACAAGCTTGTAGTCAACAATTGCCATGACAACAAAAAAATACATTATTGTGAATAGGGATGGGACGATAAACGATATTATCACTAATCGCAATAATTAATGGTCGCAATTAAATAATTGTGGCTTTTTTTCATAATCGTGATAATCATAATCGCAATTAATCGCAATTATTGCAGCAGGCGCACGCCTGTGGTTTCATTAGAGAATCTAAAATGTGACTGCTGTGAACCCAGTAAGAAGCTGTGTTATGGTTAAACAAAGAAAAGGTTCATGTGTTAAAGTTAATTAATGACTCTGAGACAAAGTTAGGAGATTTTTCCTCAACATTGTAAACATTTGTTCACATTTGTTCATTATTGATTGTACTTAAACCAAAATACAAATACATATTTTGCGCTAATAAATATTTCAGTGATTTTGAATCTGTGCACTTTCACATTTGGTAAATTATCGTGATAATATCGTTAACCGCGATTATTTTGGTCACAATAATCGTGAGTGCAAATTTAATATCGTCCCATGCCTAATTGTGAATTAAGTTTTTCAGTTAATATGATGTCAGTGCATAACTTTTATTGTTTGTGTTTTTTATTTATTTTTTTAATTCTGTATCTTGGTATCATTACATATTATGGTAGCCTACGTATGTATTGAGAGAATTGTATTGGGATATATATAATTGTATCAGGATCTTTAAAAAATGTAGAATGACTGTCTTACTGTGTTTAACCTCAGCAGCAATGGCACTTGAACCTTTGATTTATTATCAAAAGTTCAAGTAAACAGCCTATTTCAGTTTATTATATTTTTAAATGACAAGTTTCAAATGTTTTTGTCTCACTCTCTCTTCTTGATTTTGCATATTGTTGCTCTACTTAAAACCTCATTAACATCCAAATGTGCAAATGTGAATTCTAGCAAATTTTCAACTGGTCTTAAGATTTTGATCAGGAGTGTGTTGCCCGTCCCTAAAAGGTTAGAAACAAGTGGAATAGACAAAATCCATCAGTAATCTGCTAAACAACTAAAGACCTGCAGGCCTATTATCAGGGTTCGTACAGTCATGAAAACCTGGAAAAGTCATGAAAAATGAAAATCCAATTTCCAGGCCCTGGAAAAGTTTTGGAATTTTACTGGGTTTGGAAAAGTTTTGGAAAATGACAACAAACAGTGCGGGGGCAGGAGGCTGATGCTAATGCAGCTGCGGTACTGTCTGTCTACTCCTGTCTGTACTTTGGCCTAAAGCGCTCCACATCTTTGATCTACGGGAATAATTATCCGAGATTCATCTTATTTTGTTCACATTCAAGTTTTTTAGAAAACGCATTACACGCGAGCACACGCGGCACCGCTTGTCTGCTGCAATTATATAGCCCAGGCGGACTCCGGTCTGGATCCGGACCCAAACGCTGCTCCGTCCGGACCACAGCACTCCTGTCAAACACTCGTTGAAAGGCTGGAGAATGTAGACATGATTTTGTAAGAAGCGCTGTGCAGACTGAGCGCATCAACAGAAACGTGCGCACATCGCCGCTGTGACTCGTTCTTCTCTGGCACAGAGCCAAAGACGGAAGCGCGTGGTTTATGTCGGTGCGGTGCTGTCTCTGGGTCTGATTCATACTTGTGTTTAGAGAACGCGAGTGTGTGCGTGTATGAACGCGACTCAGAGCGCTGTTTGTGTCTACATGCGTAAGTTGGGAAGGGTTAACGCGTGTGCCATATCGCTAATCAGCTAATCACATGACTTCATTCAGTGACTGCTTTGGCAAAGTGGGACAGTGAGACAGACGTGGGACAGAACAGGGTCGAGTCAGAACAGAGTTAGAATAACTCCATCACAGACTCAGTGATCAGCTCTGATCAGTGTAAAAAGACTCTTCTCCACAGCACAGGTCAGATTTATCCATCAAATACATTTTTAAAAGAACATTATCCTAGAATAATTCATTAAAAATCAAGGTTTTATCATAAAATTTAATTATGTGGGATATAGTGAAAAAATAAATTGTTTTAAAATTATTTTAATTATAAAGTCAAATTTTAAAATGTCTTAAAAGAAAACGGCTTCATGCGACTCAATTGAACATCAGCTTTGTTACTAAATGCGTTAAAACTCTTCTACACAAACTCCACATTGTGTCCGACAGAAGTCAGTTTGTGTAAGAGTTAACAGAAGTTAAACTATGATGCTAACACAGCTAATCTGATGTGCTGTTGCTGTATTCCACCTGCTCTGTCACATAAGCACAAATATAAACTTTGTCTCTAGGCTGTCGTCAAATACAAATGAAATGTTTTTATTTAGGACTCTAGATTAGGTTAGTTCAGTAGATAACCACATATTTTATTATAATGCCTTTAATTACATAAAAACATGTCACAGAAATGTCAAAATGGGCAAAAAAATAATTATTAAAGCCTTATTTAGATGGGTTCTATAAACTGTAGCTCTATTAAAAGAAAAGCACTGAAATTACGTTACATACTTTCATATCTTACAGCTATATTTTTTTACTTTTTAATATAGCTGATTATATGAGAAGAAATTCAGGATGGTTCCCAAAAAAGTTAGTCTGCCCTGAACAACTCCGATTTGGGATCATTTGCTTTGACACAGTTCCACTCTTGTTTGATAGGACATAGAAAAAGCACAAGCTATTGTTCCTGTTGTAATTGGGCGTTAGGCCTACTGCTATGTAAGTTTATAAATCTGTAAAATTAATATACTGTATTTGGGACTTAAGTTAATGAAAACAAATATTTAGGCCAAATTGATGTGTGAATAAGTTGTGTGAATTGGTCATGGAAATGTTGACAATTGTTTTGGAAAAGTTATGGAAAAGTTATGGAAAATCATAAATACAATCTGTATGAACCTGTATTATTTAGATAAGAGAAGGTCCTGTATTCATTGTCATCATCCACAAAATAATATTGTAATTGTTTATTTGGTTTTATTCTTGTCCTCAGGTCTGAGCTGTGGTTGTTTAGTCGTCTCTTCTCGCTCTGCTCCTTTTTTCTTCAGCTTCTTCTTTTACAGACTCATAGTTTCCATTCCTTTGGAGCTCTGCATTTTTTCCGTTTTACCTCTCCAAAACTCATCCCAGAAGGTTCTTAAGTTCTGCTTTGGTACATGCATCTTTACTCGTGATAGACAAATGTTTAAACCAGTGGTACAATATTTGGTTCTCCCAATATCACCAGATCAAAACACGGACTATATTAGGCAACAGATGTTTAGAAATGGTTGAAGATGAGATTATATAAGGCCTAAAACAACTTGTAACCATTGATAACGCACTTCTAAAGGAGAACCAAAACAAACTGACTTGTCTCTAAATAACATGAATCTAACTGCAATGGTACGCTTACCACAGTTTGAGAAGATTTCTATTTCAAACTGTCAATTAAAGCTTTCAAACAGCAAACTAGGGATGGGACGATATACAATATTAAATTAAATAATCGTGAAATTTTTCATAATCGTGATAATCGACATGATGATAATCACGATTATGAGTCTATTCACAGACTCTGAGACAAAGTTAAATGATTTTTCTCAACATTGTGTTCACATTTGTTCACTTTGAATCATTGTTGATTTCACTTTGACCAAAATACAATAAGTAGTTGTACAAACACAGCATAGTGTGCAGTAATAAATGTTTTAGAGACTTTTAAATGGTAAATGGTCTATTTATATTGCACTTTTCTACCTTTCCAGGCACTCAAAGCGTTTACAATCTAGCATCCACCCACCCAGTGTACGCAGACACTGAGGCAATGTGGGTTAAGTGTCTTGCCCAAGGACAAACACAATCTACTCTTGTCGTCCACTGTGGGACCTGGTGTTCTAACGGTCTCCCATCAAAGTACTAACCAGGCCTTCTTTGCTTAGCTTCTGAGATCTGAGGGATCAGGCTTTGACAAGCAGGTATGGCCACAAACTGTAAACTGTACACGTTTAGCAAATTATCGTGATAATGACATTAATCGCGATTATTTTGGTCACAATAATCGTCCATTCCTACTGCAACATCTGGTGATATCACAATATGAATAATTAGGGCTGGGCCAAGAATCGAAAAATCGAGATGGAATCGTCAATTATTTGGTGGTGGTTTTAAATCGAAAAATCGAAAACCAATCCTTTGTCAATAAAAATGTAGTTTGGAGCAAAGAATATTAGAATATTGATATATAGTTTGACATATTAAAAGTTTTTGTTTTGTTTGTTTTTGAAAAGGTTAAACAAAATTGAATAAAAAATCGAGATCGATCAATATGAGAATTAAAATTGCGATTATATTTTTTCCCAGATAGCCAGCCCTGTGAATAATACATTGTTGCTACAGAATCATAGAAATGCTGATTTGTTCTCCTGCCTCGACAAGCCTTTGGTGTGAATCACTTCTGTTTAATTATTGCTACAAATGACCTGCACTGAAGAAGAGTTTGTGTATGATGTGTAGAAGTTTGTGTATGATGCGTAGAAGTTTGTGTATGATGCGTAGAAGTTTGTGTATGATGCGTAGAAGTTTGTGTATGATGCGTAGAAGTTTGTGTATGATGCGTAGAAGTTTGTGTATGATGCGTAGAAGTTTGTGTATGATGCGTAGAAGTTTGTGTATGATGCGCAGAAGTTTGTGTATGACGTGTAGAAGTTTGTGTATGATGCGTAGAAGTTTGTGTATGATGTGTAGAAGTTTGTGTATGATGTGTAGAAGTTTGTGTATGATGTGTAGAAGTTTGTGTATGATGTGTAGAAGTTTGTGTATGATGCGTAGCGGAGCGAAGAGAAACACAGACAGAAGTCTTGTGTTTTGAAGTAAAAGAGAAGGAAGGCGCGTCTTTCATTTACGCGGACCAAGAAAAGAGGAGAAAGACAGAAAGAGCAGTGTGTGTGCGCATGCAGCAAGGAAAAATGAGGAATGATGTTACACACACAGTGAGAGAAAAGAAAACTGAATGACCGGTCGTGTTTGGACACTACGTGCGTTGGCTCGGGCCAGGTCGGGCTGGATTTTTTTGGGTCTGATCTAATTTCTATTTTATTGTCTATCTTGCATGGCACAGTCCGCGGACTACACTTTAAGACTCGCTGCATTAGTCTAATAACATTTTTTTCTTTTCTCCTCCTCTGGACTCTCCGTTCTGTCTCTTCTTCTGCTCATTAGTCTCTTGTGTTTTTAGCTGTTTCCTTGTCCTCTTCTGACGCATCTTTTGTTTGAACTTCCGTCTATCTCTCTAATTCTCTCTCTCCATCTTGCTTTCTCTCTTTTCTCTCTTCTTTTTCTTTCAACCCTCTCACTTTCTCTCTTTGCTGATGTCTGTTGAATCACATTATTTCTCTCACTCTCTTCTCCCTCCTCTTTTCTTTCTTTGGTAACATTGGTTGAATCACAGGTTCTGTTTCTATATCTCCTCCTCTCTCTCTCTCTCTCTCTCTCTCTCTCTCTCCTCTATGCTGACGTTGGTTGAATCACAGGTGATGTTTTTATGACATTAAGCACATCTGTTCCAAGGTGACAGTGCGTTAGAAACTTGACTTTGTTTGGACTCGCAGCGCTGAATCATCTCAGCCTCCAGTCTTTATTTCTTTATGCTGATGATGCTCTGTTGTAAATGGACTCCCACATTAAAAATCAATAGCTTTTACAGTCTTCACAACTGCCCTTGAGCTTCATTTAAGATTTCCTGGCATTTGTATAGCATGTGTGAAGTCCTGATGTATCCTTATTTGCGGATATACACCTGTTTTACATTAGTTCTGGGAGTAGGGTTGGGTTACCAAACTGAATTCATTCATTCATTCATTCATTCTCTACCGCTTAATCCGTTAGGGGTCGCGGGTGACTGGAGCCTATCCAGTGACTTTGGGCCTTAGGCGGGGAACACCCTGGACAGTGGCCAACTTGCCGCAGGGTTAGACAGACAACCATTCCTAAACCTAAACATGCATGTTTTTGGAGGTGGGAGGAAACCGGAGTACCCGGAGAAAACCCACGGTGACACGGGGAGAACATGCAAACTCCACCAGAGAGATCGTGAGATGTTGGTATGGTCCGACCCGGGAGTCGAACCCACGACCTCCTTATTGGGAAGCCAGAGCTCTAACCACTTGGCTACCGTGCACCCCAAACTGAATTGGTCGATCAATTTCTTTATTCATATGATAAGGATTATGCCTGCACGATATATAAAAAATAATCAATACTTACTAAACAAAAGATGTGAGATATATTAATACATTTTGTATGTATATTAATCATTCGTTTTTAGCGACAAGTGGATTGATAACTCCGGCGCCTCTGATGGTGCTGCTTAGCGATGCTCGAGCGAGCCACAGGGCATGATAGGAGTCACTACTGTAAACACATGAAAGATGAGCTGCAAACAACTTTTCCTAAAAACACTGCATCCTGAGAATTCTTCTTTTGTTGATTCGAGTCAGAAGCCACAGTGAGAGGAAATATAACTGCATAGCTGCTTTAACAACCCCACAAGGAGCGCTGTACTGGTTCTTTTGCTGCGTTCAGAGTGGACAGTGCTAATTTTGCCCGTTGTTGACGCAGAATATTTTCAAAGCTTACGCCCCTCTTTGTGTTCCTACTTTTTTGCAAAAAGCTTTGAGAAAGAGGAGGTGGAGAGATGCTTGCTGCCTTAATAAAATGTAGCTTACCTGACCTGCACAACTTTCTCCTCCTCCAGGCACTTCTTGAAGTCCTCCATTGTTACATCATACCGCAGTGACAACGACACGACAACAAGCATTTTAATAGATCCATGCGCATTCTCAGTTCAGATCATGTCCCATGTTTGTTTTGTTGTGTCACCAGAGTAACAAACGACCAACCTTTGAAAAAGACCTACAACAAACATTATTAAGTTATTAAAAGACTTCAGTAAACAGTCCTTCGTTCCCGTTGATCTGAGAGATGTCACTACGTCACAGGAGAGCAGTGTCTGATTGGTGGACACTGCGTTCGACGCTTGAAAGTTCAGCAGTGCCTAACTTGGTTGTCACGCTTTATGAGGCCAAAGCCTTCGCAAGACGCAATGTCAGCAGATGCCTGAACAAGCAAATTTCAACACGCTGGACGCCAATTCAGACACCCCTGGTTTAGAGAAACTGCAGAGCCTTAGTGACTTTTAAATGCAGAAAGTGACAAGATTAAACAAAATATTCTACAGTTGTAAAGAAACAACTTATTTTCCCAAAGAAGGAAATAATGAGCGATTATGAATAGACTTGAAAGTTACGGTCAATAATCATGATTATTCTATTCTATACTATTCTATTCTAGACTATTCATGATTATTTTTGTAAATGATTACAGCACTAATCGTAATTCAAACTGAAATTTGATTAATTGCACAGCCTCAGTTCCCACTTGCTCCTAATTTCATAGTTTTGCTGGATTAGTCTTGATTTTTTGTTCAGTCAAACTTGTGGTCTGTAGATTATAGTTCTCTGTAATTGTTCAACATTTTCTGCTTCCAGTGTCTACTATTTTAGTTCGACAGGAGCTGAGAACAGCCGCGATGATGACGCGTTCAAGCTCTGAGAATGGTGGGAATAAAATCCACCAATAGACGTCTATTTAAAGAAGTGTTAATTTGTGCAGCGATGTAGCAGATGTGGTCGCTGCGACTGGCACACGCTCTAGCTCCGGATCATTTCAGTTTTGTGTCTCCAGGCATTTTTCAGCTGCAAAACGAGACTAGCTTGAACCAAAGCATCTAGAGAATGTTTTCACCAAAAGTATACAGATGTAGCGTTCCCTTTTCACCGTCAGTGTGAGATGTTCTGTCAGATAAAACTGCTGTGTCCCACTTTATACTGTAACTGTTGTGTGTCGTTTGTGAGATTCTTTCAGAGTTCTGTGTCACAGGAAGGAAGAGGCTCTGTGCTTCCTCTGCATTAGCCAATGTCACTTCAGTTTATTTCAATTATTGTGTTCTTGTTGCCATAGAGATGAAAAACCTCACAATATTTCAGCCCAAGTCGCTTAAACAGGAATAAAATGTATCTTGTCATTGCTTTGTTTTAGTGAGTGATTTAGGGTTCCATGATTGAAAAAAATCAAATCAGAATTGTAATATTTAAATTTCAAATGCAAATTTTTAAAGATGGTTTATATTATTCTCAAATATCAAATCTTCCTGTTTTATTCAGAAAACATGTAATTGAAGATTACAACAGTAAAAATCATGGTTTAAAATTAATCGTGACATTTTTTCATGATTGTGATAAATCGTACGTGACGATAATCACAGTTATACTCAGAGTCAAAAGTGCTTCACACTGAGACCCCGTTCCCTCAGTGACAGCAGCCGCCCTGGAGCAGCTCAGCCGAGGAGATTCACCTGAACACCTGGCGCCTCAACGCCGACTACCACTAAGCATGCATCCCTTGCATGTTATTGGTTGGTGAGGAAACCAGAGTGCCCAGACGGTGTAGAAACATATAAACTCCACACAGACAGGCCCCCGCCGAGCGGGAGTCAAACTTGCATACTTTGTTACAGTGGCCGAGAAGCCTGATGCAACAGCCGGTTTCATTTCTCTTTGAGAAGTTTGTTCGCTCTACAGCAGGCAGGTACTTTTTTGTTTTTCAGTGGCTGCTTTTTGGTCATTATGTAGTTCAGGAAGTTAAGCATGAACATGTGTCGGTGATTTTATCTGTTTTTGTGTGGTAAAGTTACAAATGATCATATCTAAAGTTAATGTTTGACACAAGGTCAAAGGAGAACTTATACTGTCATCAAGCTCAAGATGTTGACATATATTGTATATAATACTATAGTATACTGATGCCATGACCTTATCTGTTTATTTATATGCTGTACTTAGGGATGTCACGATATCAAATTGCATTATTGCGATTATAGAGACAAAATATTACAATTTTACAATTATTCACAATTACGCTTGTTACGACCAAATAGCAGACATTTTTAGTTTTCTTGCATTCTCATTCTCAAACATGTCACTTTTCCAAGTTTTTGACCAGTTTTAAGAAATTAAACTTTTGAATGCAAAACTGGTCAAGGTGGCAGAAACATTTAGAAACCTTTGCTTAAATAGAGTTTATCAAAAAAAAAACAACAACTAAGTTTTGCTTCTTAAATGGCAACATTTGGCTTGAAGCAAAACTGAATCTGTATTATAGCCGATAATATATGTTCTATTCCCCAGCTGTAATACCTTCTCAGGACTAACTTGTTGCTGGAGTGCAATGAAATTTAGCGAAAGCATTAGCTTGGCTAGTGAATGAACACACCTCTCCACAGATCTGACTTTGGCCTGGTACAACCACACGCTTGTCTTCATGGAGTTTACGACCATGACATTGTGATCTCTATAGAGAAAATGAGACTGCAGACTTGTCCTTCTCCTCAATGTTACACAGTGAACATAATGTGGTTGATCAGACAGATTAAGATTAGATTTATAGTTGTTCAGTATTGTGCAGCGCTAATACTAGTGAGTACATTTTACTTCTACTTGGACCGTGTGTTTCCCTCCTGCAGGATGTTTTAACTCTCTCCTGTCAGGACTTGTACCAGACTGACTGACAGACCATAAACATTCATCTGAGAAGACTAAAAATACTTCAGCCTTGTACTTGGAACGAGCTTTTTGTCAAGTTTTCAAAAAGCTTTTCTTTGATTAGATTATGATTACAGACATTGTGTAATCGAGTAATCTTAATTATTAACTGCTGTGAGTCATAAATGTGTTTGTAGCACTAATATTTTCAGGCGTTGGAAAAGTAGGTCTCAGACAGTTTTCTTTAGATAAATGTGGGCAATGTATTAAATTGTAGATAATATTGTGATAGTTGTTTTGATACTTGACTCTTAATTCCAGTTTCAATATCACAGTATCAATAAAATGTCCAATATCGCACATTTTCAGGTCTCGGGATCGGTGTTTACTGTCCTGAATGAGGAGCTGTAGATGCAGCCGCGGCAGCTGTTCTCTGCTCGAGGCTAAAGCTACAGCTAACACTCAGAGCAGCTAAAAAAGGATCTGTGGAGGCTCCGTCACTCCCCAGTCATTTACCGAAATTGAGTCAATAGCTAGAGTATATTTTCATTGTTCAAACTGCCAGCGCACATCAACTTTTGACACAATTCGGCACTGACTCTGATTGGGGAATGAAAAAGTTCAACCATAAAAATACTCCATATATGTAGATAAACAGCCATTTTACCTTTCAGAGCAGAAGAACTGTGGTCAAACTAACTCTAAAAATTGTCCAACAGCAGTGCTAGCTAGCGGCGCTAACAGGCTAACTCTGACTTCTGTTTACATTGCATTTCATTAAGATGAGCATCTTTTTACAGCCTCACTGTTTTTATGACACACAGAGGTAGAAAAGCACTGAATGAAAAAATACTCCACACAGTTATGTTTAATGAAAAATACATTTGAATAAGTTACAATAAACACATCTTTAATATAAAGTAACAGTAGCCTATTTCATTTATATATAGCACTTTTTATGAATTCATTTTGCTTTTTGAGATTATTAAAATTGATTTAAATAGTGTTAAAAGCTGTACTTACAATATACTTCTTTAGCCATTAAAATGCAATATTATAAAAAAAAAAAAAAATTGTATTGGAACAACACAATTTAAAATTGCATGTTTTGTACTAGTTGCTGGGAAAACTTTCAGATTGAACAGCGATGATGATGAGCGATGAAAATTACACTAGTTTATCTGTTAATCTACTTCTGTTCTTAATTAAAGCCAAATACCCAATATTTTATTAAATATTTGCTTGTAATTAGTTACATTATTGATTGTGGTCCGGCCCTTCACCACTTGCCTGGATTAGAATATGGTGTTCAACGAAAAACAACTCCCCACCACCTCTGATCTAAACTACAAATTGATTATTGGAAAGAATCATCGCTCAGCTAATAGATGAACAAACTCCTGGTTAGTTGCAGACCTGGTGTTGGTTTGTGTTGGATCACAGAGTTTTGTTGTGCTGTGTTTCTGTCGCTGCTCAGGAAGGATGTGGTGCTTGTGGTTTGTTTCAGTCAGATGGACTCTGGTCAGACTTACAACAGAAAAACTACAAAGTCATTTCCACTTAACGTCATGCTTCATTCTCACTTTTTTATCTGGTCCTGACAGGAAGACATTTTTAATGCACCAGAAACATGGCATTGATATGTTTTTATTTGTTAGTTATATTTTCCCAAGAATCCAGCCATTGGTTTATTTGCAGAGCTGTTGCTTTTTTAAATCAAAATCATCCCAGTTCAGCCATTTTTTAGGAATAAAAATGTACTTCCTGTTCATAAATAATGACATGAGGAAGTTGTCATGTTGCCTGGGATCCAGAGTAGAGACCTGCATCGGGCGGGAATTCCTGCGGGACCCACGGGACCCGTGAGCAAACCCTCGGGATCGGGCGGTTTTAACGTTGCCTCGGGCGGGAACGGGCGGTCAGGCCAAACACCTCGGGTCCCGAACGTACCCGCGCTCTCTCCGCTGTCTTCAAAATATTACGTAGCAAGAAAGAAATACCGCTTTGTGCGCGCTGCTGGTCAACAGAGAGATGCAACACGGACACCTGCGAGGTGCAGACACGTAAACTTGCTGCTGCATTTCCTAGTCTAGCGTGCGTATCATCTGTGCGTCCTCGCGCCAGCAGCAGCCGCAGCACGGGCCCAGAGGAATGAATGAAGGACTGGCTTTTACGCACGGGGAGATGGAGATAATACACACGGAGTTTGCGGCAACTTTCGGAGGCGGAGCGGAGTGCAGCTGCATGTAGTGGGATCCCTGCGTAAAGTGTTTGCTTAGCAGAATCTGGAGGTGTGAGGAGCTTTGTATTTCAGGTAAGAAATACACAGACATCATGGCTTTATGATTGAATGTGTCAAACGAACATAATTGCCTTGTTGCAGATTATTTAGGCTGGTGCCTAATCATTTTAAAACTAGATGCAGAGAGTTATGCAGAGTTTAGTTATTTGTGTCCATGTTGTTATGCCCTGGGGTCGCCACGCAACCTCCGTGAAAAAAAAAAAAAAAAAAGTCGGGACCCGACGGGACCCGCGGGGGTTTCTCGGGCGGGCAGGCACACGGGGGCGCCGGGATCGGGCGGGAACGGTCACGGATGCTTCGGGATCGGGCGGGAGCGGTCATGAAAATCTAGTCCCGTGCAGGTCCTTAGTCAGTGGCAACATACCGGGCAGTCAGACCCAGATGTAACGAAGGAGCTGATTGGTCGTCTGTCATTTAGACCAAAATCTAACTCCACTCCATGGATATATTATTAGTGCTGGATTGGACTCTGCCCCCTCTTTCTCCCGTGCAAGTGCATAGTGGCTGGTTGGGCCAAAGACAAATTTCCCCATAGAGCAAAAACATAGGTGCCACTGATACGGCACCTATGGTTTTAATAAAGGTCTCATTTTGAAGGTATTTCTCTCCAGTTTCACAACTTAAAGTTTTCCAGATTTTTCAATGCCGCGAACACTGAAACAATGTTTAGCCTAGCTTAACGCTCTGCCCGCTCCTCCGCTGCTCTCCCCTCCCTCAGGAAACCATCGCTTTGAACACGGGCTCTAGCCCGTGTTCAGGAAAGAGCGCGGATGAAAATATATTTTTCAGCATCAGTGCGCTGCTGAGCTAACCTGGCCAGCCAGATGGTTTATCTCGTGATATTTGTGAATTCACAAACACGAGATAAACCATCTGGACTTCCAGCCACCTGACTGGTTTGGAGTTCGACACAGCGGTGTTTCGGCCCACTCACATCATAGCAGCGTGGTTTTGAGGCCAAATCACATTATAGCAGGGCGGGTTAACACGGGCTCTTAGTATCGAGTCTGATTCCATCTAAACAATGATGACTGCTCTCGTGTTGTTTGCTGCTTTTGATGCGGTTTTAGCAGAAATACGGAGTAATTTTTTTTTTTAAAGAAAAGCAATATATAAGAGCAAAAAGATCGGCCGCTCACCCAATCAGCTCGAAGTATTTCACTAAACGCCCCACCTTTTCTCGTACGCTTTCAGTGAGTCAAGTTCCAGATGGAGATTGTGGAAGAACTCAAGTAGTTTAACACAGATCCATCTTGTGTGAGCCCGGTTACCGCTGAGCACAAACCATTAAAAACAACAGGCGGCCATCTTGGACTCTTCTTCCAGTTCTAATTTTACTTCGATGCTTCACTCACTTCACGTTAAAATAGCTTTTTATGTGATGAGATTCTGCACAAATCTGCAATGTTTTTCAGTTCTATGTGATTTTTTTTTTTTTTTCAAATTTTTTGTTGTAAGCAGCCATGTTGGTTTTCTTAGGGAGAAGATGCGCGTCCCTGATTGGCTAATTAATGTGTCAATCACGTCCACTGAAACTCAAATAAGGGACAGAGTGGCAATACAATATTTTTATATATCATCTGGATTTTCTAGGCAAATTGCCAAGCAATCATGTTATAAAATGGGCCCAATTTACTTGAGAACTAAAAATACTCTAGAACACACTAGTTTAGTTAATTTTATGTTTACAGTCTCAAAAAAAGTGTTTTATGTGAGAAAATTGAAAATGTCCTGATCTTCCCAGTGTGAGATCCACCCAAAGAATTTAAAATGAGAAAAGATTAAACATCCCTTGTTTGTCTCACAATGTGTAAATTCCAGTGTTGCAATGCACAGTTTGAGAGCAGCAGGGAAAATAAAGAACATGCAATCAAACAAGATGATAATTTTAAAACAGACTTGGCAAAAAATATATAAAGAGATTTATAAAAGTGTAAAACCCTTATGTACAATTAGCTGCTGTAGTATACGAATGTTTTTTAATCTATACGAGAGGATAAATACATATGTAGTTTTATGTATAATATGTGACTATAAGAACAACAGCAGCAGATGAACAGGATAAAGAACCAGAGAATAAATAAAAGATCAAATGTCTATGTATATAAAGGGAGCAGCATTCGAGTAGGAATGAACAAAGAGATAAAGTTTACCAGTGAGTCGTACCAGAGACGATTCACACGCTAACACAGTATTCACAGCAAACACGAGGAAATAATTCATAATAATAATAATTTATGTGAAAATTTCAAACTCTTAAACTCTATTAGTAACATTTTCTCACAAGATAACAGAGGGAACCTTGCTCTTTTGTGAATGTAATGGTATTTGTCTAATCATGTTCATCAGAATAAAAGCAGGAAGTGTGTGAGTGTTTGTGGAGCTGGTGGTTTCACACGGGGGATTTACTCTGAGTAAGACGCAGCCCCGAGAGCTCGAGATTTCCTCATTTCAAAGTTTCCAGCGCTGAAGTTTGACATGTTAGCGTTAGCATGGGTTAGCTCATTCATAAAAGTCGCTGCTGTTCATTGCCACAAACAGGATTTTCTCTGCAGTTTGGTTTGGTTTTGTTTTAAGTTGTGTTTATGGGGAAGCGGGCTGTTCTTCTGTTACTTCATTTGTAAACTTTTGAACTGTTTGTGACTTCTCTTTCTCTCTCTGTGTTTCTCTTTTCATGTGACGTGGCAGTTTAATGAGGTCTTGTCCCTTTCACACAAACATGATTCTGCTTGAGCGAGCGCACACGCCGCCACGCTTTGTTCTCATGCTACAATCTGTCACTGATAATATTCACTCAGTTTTAGTGGTCAGTGCAGTTGTGACAGTTTTCAGGACAAGGCCTGCAACGAACGTTCATTTTTGTGTGGATTTTTTTGTGTGTGTGTTTTGGATTATTCGATTAGTTGTTTTATTTCATGAAAGACCGGTCAGCATCTAGATTTTAGTAAGTTTGACTATTGTATAGCTTGAGAACAACATAAGCACATCAGTGTCATTTTGTACAGTTCTTTGCTTTGTCTTGACTCATGACAAGCTTTTAAGTAAATTATCGGGTCGATTACTAAATTATTTAACTATTATTGCAATGATACTGGTTATGCACTAAAGTCTTCCGGTCTCAGATTGACAGAGGTCGCTACCTCTGGTGGTTGCCATTAGTGACACAGTTGTTTACTTTAAATGCGATGGACATCAGACGAGGACTAGTCATGAAGCGATCTTGTTAAAAAAAAAACGTCTTTTGTCATCTGTTGCAGACGCAGCTGCTGTAACAGCAAGAAAAGTACAGCTTCTGAACTGGATTTTCATGATTGAAAGTTGTAAAAGTGAGCACGATCTACGTGAACAGAAGCTGCAGTGTTTCCCATTCATAGAGGAGATTATGGCAGCCCCCCATTGTCTAAGTTTTGCCCCCATAGTCTAAAACATTAGACTGATGTGAATATAATATTACTTGAAGCTGGTAGCATTGCAATAAACATAGGTTAGGAGATATATTTAATCTATAAGCAATATTTTGATCAGTAGAGGCAGAAAGTGACTTTTATGGAACAAAAATTGCATGAAATAACATATTCAAACATGGGTGTTACGGCCCCTGTTGTGCCGTTAATATTTGTCATTAATTTAATTGTCTGTTTTGAGGTGACCCGGATGTGCTAGGGCCCAGCGTATCCAGCCGCCTATAAAAGGGACCCGCCTCCTGCACCCTGGCGCTGCTCCTCTGGCTGTTCCACCTGGCCACGCTACGCCTGCTGCCACATTGCACTTTAGCACAACTTGCACATATTTATTGTTAACTTATTAAAATAAACGCTCCGCTTTTGAGCTTAAACTTTTGAAGCCGTGTCCAGCACCTTTTCTTGTTGCGGCTCCACGAGCCGGTCGTAACAATGGGTCACCATGATCTCTACATAAACTTGTGGGAAACACTGAGCTGCATGCACGTACCAAGACTCATGAGCAGAGGCGCTGTGGGTCAGGAAGAAGTGAGCACACGCACCGCTAGGTGTTGCCAAACGCGATGACCCTCGACCCACAGCACTTCTACATGAGTACAGCGAGTTTCAGTGTGTGCACGGAGCTTCTGTTTGCATAGCTCTTTTTTACAACTGTTCCTGATAAAAATCCAGTTCAGAAGCTGAACTTTTCCTGCTGTCACAGCAGCTGCGTCTGCAACAGATGACAAAAGAGAAAAACTTTTTTTTTTTAAGGATTGCTTTAGGACTAGCCCAAAATCCCTCGTCTGATGTCCATCGCATTTGGAGTAAACAACTGTGTCTCTATGGCAACTACATGTAACAGGTGACTAATAATACTTTATCGAATTCCACCAAACCAGTTGCAAATTAATTATTTTTTCTGTTGCCATGGTACCCTTGTTTGAGTATAGTTGTGAGTTTTTCCTGTTGTACTTGAACGCAGCGCACTCACGTCTCCCGACGCACACGGAGACACGCCAGTGCTGCTTTAAGCTATGCAGGAGGTAAGACGCAGAAAACTTTGGGTCTGGTTTAAAAACATTTTTCCCGTCTATCTAATGGTTCAAAATCAATATAGTTCTACATTAAAATGTGTTAGGATGTTTTTCCTTTGACCACCAAGTGTAAAATGTGACCTGTGTGTAAAGATTAGTACTTAAATCGGCATTTTACGAGCCAAGACGAGCGCGTATGTGCAGTTGTATTAAAGCTAGCTTAAACTCGCGCCACTCCTCGTGGACCGTTTGTCCTAATTTTCTTTTTTGTATTTTATTTTCTTGTAAAGGGAGATGTTTGGACCCAGGGTGTGCAGCAGACTCACAGCAGTTTCTTTTTTGTGATCTCAAACAGGTACGGTGTTCATGTGCGATCTCTGTATTAGTTCAGACCAAGTGTGTGTGTGTTAATTCATGTTCTACTATGTTTCTGGGGACATTTACGAATTTTTATTCATAGCATTGTCAAAGTTATTTACAATATTTTTTTATGTAATACAGTGACTGTGAATGTTAAATATTGACTTAAATATGTGTGAGTGCTGCTTTAAGCTATGCAGGAGGGAGATGTGTGGACCCAGGGTGTGCAGCAGACTCACAGCAGTTTCTTTTTTTGTGATCTCAAACAGTAAACTACAATCAAACCCCGACCCTGTCTGTCGTCATTCCCTGCACCCAGAACACAACGCAGATCAATCACATGGGTGGACCGGTTACAATGGTGCCGTGACCTCTTGGATCCAGGAGCATCGGTGTCATCTCGATCGCCGGGGGAGCTCATCTCGTCTCCAAGATCGTCCTGTTGAAGTGTAACCGGTGGACATTTGGTCTTTGATTTTAGGTCTGGGGCTTTGGTTGAAGCCAGTATAGGAGTTTTGTGTTTTCTTATACTGTAATTTTTTTTTCTTAACTATCCAGTTTTCTCTGTATTCGCCATGTTTGCGGCAGCTAACTATGATGGAGATGGGTGTATTTCGGATGATGTGGGTGTCTCTAATGTGGGTTTTGGGAGAGGATGGTTTAGAGATGTTTCTCAGACTCCTCAGGTGGGTGCGTTACGAACCCCAAGGTTGAGCTCTACTCGTGTAGGACCCTCATTATGTGATTCTAACCCACAAGTCTCAGGCAATGTCGAGTTAAGCACTTTGATATCAGATTTAGCTAATCAGATTGGCCAGTCTATTGCCGCTCAGTTGCAGAGCGATGTTAGAGGTGCTCACTCACAGTCTCATGATACTTTTCAGACAGCTCAGAGTCCTTCTGAGTTGAACTTATCTGGTGTTAAACTTGTCATGCAGTCTGACGTTAAAGAACCACCTGTTTATAGAGGCGATGGCAGTGACAAGTGCTCTGTTAATGAGTGGGTAGAGATGGTAGAGCTTTACCTGACTAAGAAAGCTATTCCTGTACAACAGCAGAGACCTGAAGTGTTAGCTAAGTTGTTAGGAACAGCTAGAGACGTAGTTAAAGTGACTCTACGCAACCTATCCCCGACTGATGACTCTCAAACACCTAGCGTGATATTTGACATACTAAAACAGCACTTTGGTGAGTTAGCCTATTCTGCTATGCCCATGGCTGACTTCTACAACACGAAGCCACTCCCCTCTGAAAGTGTGATGAAATATTGGATCAGGCTCAACAAAGCCATTGACATTGCTGACGAGTGCCTGCGAAGACAAGGTAGGAGTGTTGAAGACCCAGGTCGTGAAGTGTCTATGATGTTCATTAAGTACTGTCCAGACCCCATTCTTGCAAACAGGCTGAGTTTTAAAGCAGCTGAGGAGTGGACGACTAGTGAGGTTCAGGAGCGGATCAGCGCTTTCCAAAGAGAATGCAGAGCCAATAACTGTGAGTCTCCCATTACACCAAGGTTCGTGTCCAGTTATGTTCAGTCTAGACTACAGCCAGAACAAAACGCACAAGCCCAGTGTTGCCCCAACTCACAAGTATGTCCAGCCTCTGCCCAGGTAGCCCCACAGACTTCCCCTGCTGCCACTCAAGCTCCTGTAATTACAGACCTTCACCAGCAGCTCCAGCACTCGCCCCTGTCTGGCCCTGCACAGCTGTCAAGCATTCAGGTCCCACAACAGCTAGCTCCCTCGCCACCATTGTCCTTCTCGCCTCATCCGCAGTTCCCTGCCAGCTCTGCAATGAATGCTCCGGCCTCTATCTCAACCCAGCCTGTGGATGTGGATGGTATGCGCTCGTTGATGCAGCTGCTAGATTGCTTGGTCACCCGCTACAACAACGGACCTATCAGCTCAGTCCAACGTCCAGCCCCTGATCGCTTCCAGAGATCCTGCAAAGTCTGTGGTGACTCGGCCCACTCGACGCTTTCACATTGCAGAAGGAATGGCCTGTGCCTAGCATGCTTTGCTCCTGGACACTGGAGAAGAGACTGCCCGAGGCGAGGTCAGCAACCGATACAGACCCAAACTTCCGAAAACGCTAACCAGAACCAGCCTTTGGGAAACTAGCACACTCACACTCGGAGAGGGGCAGTGTGAGTGGTGAAGAGAAGACCCTAAGTGAAGAACCAGATCTTGAGCTTGTCTATGTCAATGCCTGTTCTACTGCTCCGGAGGGATATCAAGTCGTGGTCCAGGGAACAACAGAAGTCCCAGCCTTTAGTGAGTTGTTTTACGCCCAGGTTAAAGTCAACGATGTTGCAGAGCTGAGGGGCATGATCGACTCCGGATCTATGGCTTGCACTTTGAGTGAAGAAGCAGTAAACAAGCTTGTGGAGGCAGGAGCCAAGATTGGAGATCCTAAATCAGCGGAGCGCATTCTCCTGGTTGGATGTGGTGGTAAACAAACACACCCGAGATGTATCTATGACCTGACCCTTTCTCTCTATGGTATGAAATGCATTGTTCCAGTCCTGGTTGTTCCCGGTCAAAAGATATCTTATCATTGGTTCTAATGTCCTGAAAAGTTGATGAGTGTCCTTAAGTGCCATGATGACTACTGGAAGCACGTTTCAGACAGCTGCAAATATTCTCTTCCTGATATGAACACTTCCTTGATATGATGTCCTGCTCAGTTAGATGGAGAGGCGAAGACGTGCCTGACATTATTGGAACAGTAAGGTTACCCCGTGCTGTCACCCTGCTCCCACAACAAGAACATCTAGTGTGGGGCAGACTGCCAAGCAACACCCCAGTATCCCCTGGCAGCACCATCCTGGTGGAACCTTGTTCTTCTAGAGCCAGACCCAGAGACATTTTGGTTGGACGAGTCGTCACTTCCATGTACGGGGACAGGTGGATTCCCATGAAGATCACGAATCCCCTCACAAGGCCAGTTACTCTCAAGCGGAACTCCAAAGTTGCAGATGTGTCGCCATGTGTCGCCGTTGAGGATTTCAGCCTTGGCCAAAGTCATTGCTCGAAGGTTGATAGAGATCCCAGCACCACCTCAGAGCCAGCTGTCTCGCAAGCTGACCTTAAAGTCAAGCTCGAAAAGTTAGGTCTAAGTGATCTCGACATTGACTCCTGTCAAGCTAGCTTTTGCTCCAAAGAAAAGCTTGTGGAACTGGTGGAGCAATATGAAGACATCTTTTCACGTCATTCACTTGATTGTGGTGAGGCCAGTGGTTTGTCCATCGTATCCACTTAACTGACGAAAGACCCTTCCGCATGCCGTATCGCAGAGTGCCCCCAGCCCATTACCAAAAGCTACGTCAAGTCCTGACTGACATGGAAGAGAGAGGAATAATACGCAAGTCTGTTAGCGAGTACGCATCCCCTCTGGTCATGGTCTGGAAGAAAGACGGCAGTTTGAGGATCTGCACAGACTTTAGATGGCTGAATGCACGAACGCTAAAGGATGCGCACCCGCTCCCTCACCAGGCTGATTGCCTCGCAGCTCTCGGTGGCAACACCTTTTTTAGCACAATGGATCTAACATCAGGATTTTATAACATCCCCATGTGTGAAGAGGACAAGCGCTACACCGCCTTCACTACACCAGTCGGGCTCTACGAGTACAACAGAATGCCCCAAGGACTCTGCAATAGCCCTGCTTCGTTCATGCGCATGATGTTGAGCATCTTTGGAGACCTCAACTTTACCAGCCTTCTTGCTATTTGGACGACTTGCTTGTCTTTGCCCCGAGAGAGGAGGAAGCTCTTAACAGGCTGCATGTCGTGTTCCAGAAGCTGAGGGATAACCATCTCAAGCTGAGCCCTAAGAAGTGTCACCTTTTGCGCAGGTCCGTGAAGTTTTTGGGACATTTTATTGACCAGGACGGAGTGTCTGTGGATACATCTAAGGTGGCGGTGATCTCCAAAATGCCTAAAGAGTCCCTGATGGATGACGATGGCTTTACCCCTTCTGTGAAGAAGCTTAAATCCTTTTTAGGCATGGTGTTCTTCTACCAGAGCTTTATTCCTCGCTGTTCAGCAATTGCAAAACCACTGTTCGCCCTGACAGCTGGACTCAAGAGAAAAGGCAGGCACTCGCAAACCAGGAGTGGGATTGGTACATTCAGGAAGCTGACCAAAGCAGACTGGACTCCGGTTGGGAAGAGGCCTTTGAGAAGCTAAAAAGTGAGCTCCTGAACTGTGCTGTGATGGCCCATCCAGATTTCAACAGGCCCTTTATTCTGTCGGTTGATGCATCTTTAGATGGCCTCGGGGCAGTTTTGTCGCAGCTCCCTGTCGGTGAAGATAAGGCTCGACCTGTCGCATTTGCGAGTAAGACCTTGAGCAAATCGCAACAGAGATATCCCGCTCATCGACTCGAGTTCATGGCCCTAAAGTGGAGCATCACAGAAAAATTCAGTCATTGGCTCAAGGGACACAAGTTCACGGTGTGGACCGATAACAATCCTTTGGTTCACGTGCTCACTAAACCAAGACTGGATGCTTATGAACAAAGGTGGGTCGCCAAACTCTCAGCCTATGACTTTGACCTGAAGTACATCCCGGGCTCGAAGAATGTTGTGGCCGATGCATTGAGCCGTGAACCTTTTGCATCACCCATCAGCGAAAGACTTTTGCATGAGCCCTACAGCAGATTGGTGGGGATAGCCGATGGTGCCGATGTTGATGCAGTGCAAGATGCTTTCCGACTTGGCCTTCAGCACAACCAGGTGATTCAGTGCCCTCAGCGCTTTGAGCATGCCCCAAGTTCGCTCAGTTCTCCAGAGGTCAAGGCGGTCCTTCAGCACCATGATTTCTGGCAGAGAGGAATTGAGACTCAAGCTGTCCACTTCATCCAACATGTTCAGTCACTGCAGCCAGTAGCCCCTGAGCCCCTGTCATCCCTTACTCTGCGCGAACTTGAGGACCACCAAAGTCAGGATGCCACAGTCTCAAAGTTGCTGCCTCTAGTCATCCGCAAAGTTCGCCCCTCAAGACGTGACCGATCTGGGTTTAATTCTGGCCAGCTCACCCTGCTAAAGTCCTGGGACAAGCTCAAAGTCCGAGACGGGATACTGTATAGGGAGTCCAAAGATCCGGTGACCAAGGTGACGAGGCTCCAGTTTGTCCTGCCGGCCAGCCTCAGAAACAGAGCCTTGGAAGGTGTCCATGATTTGGCAGGTCACCAGGGCCAAGCAAGAACCCTCCATCTCGCCCGGCAAAGGTTCTTTTGGCCGAACATGGAACGAGACGTCACTGAGTACGTTCGTGGCTGCCCACGGTGTGTCCTCGCCAAGACCCCTGAGCCTGCTGCTCGTGCCCCTTGGAAAGCATAAAAACATCTGCTCCCATGGAACTCATCTGCATTGACTTCTGGTCAGCGGAGGACAAGAACAAACGCTCTGTGGATGTACTGGTGGTGACAGACCATTTCACCAAGATGGCCCATGCTTTCCCCTGCCGTAACCAGTCCGCAAAACAAGTGGCCAAGAAGCTTGGGACAATGTGTTTTGCATATATGGTTTCCCAGAACGTGTCCATCTGACCAGGGGGCCAATTTCGAGAGTGAGTTGCTGTCTGAACTCCTGCGCCTGTCAGGTGTGGCAAAGTCGCACACCACAGCCTATCATCCCATGGGCAATGGAGGGACGGAGCGGTTCAATCGCACTCTGGGAAATATGATCAGAGCTCTCCCCTTAAGAGCGAAGCAAGATTGGCCTCAGCAGATTCAGACATTGACCTTTGCCTATAATGCGACAACTCACGAGACCACAGGTTTTGCTCCCTTTTACCTGATGTTCGGGCCGTGTTCCTCGACTTCCGGTGGATGTGATGTTCCGGTCAGTTCTCCACGACCTTGATGTAACCGACTTCAGCACATATTCCACCACTCTTCTCACGAATCTTGCAGATGCTGCCAAGATAGCCCAGCAACATGCCACTCGACAACAAAAGCGCCAGACAAAAGAGTACAACAAAAGAGTCAAAGGTGTCGCTCTCCAGATTGGCGACAGAGTGCTCTTGGCTAATAAAGGTGAGCGTGGCAAAAAGAAGTTGGCTGACAGGTGGGAGCCCACGATCTACACTGTTGTGGACAGGCGACCGCAGATACACGTTTACAAGATCAAAGATTCAGAGGGACACTGTAAAGTTGTGCACAGAAACCTGCTGCTTGATGTGACTTTCCTACCTGTTACGGGACCACAAGACCTCAGTGCTGGAGAGGCTTCAGAGGAGTGCGACACTGCGAGTATAGACATGAGTGGCCCAGGCAGCCTTGATGCAGAATGTTCAGAGGAGCGAACTTCTTCTTGGGTGCTGTCCAGATGCAGTCGTGGTTCTGATGTTGGCTCGGAGTTGGACGACCTGGAGTCTGATGTGCCTGGCTTTTCATGTGCTGCAGTGGACCACACGAATGATGTTGCCCCGGATCTCCCACCAATTCCAAGTGACCGTGTGGATGTCTCGCCAAGTGCTGACTCTCCCGAACTAATGACTGTTGATTCCACACACTACCCAAAGCAGCTGCTGACGCTGACTTGTTACCTGACTTGGGACTCCTAAGTTCTGATGTTGACCATAGACCGCCTGCGGACTCAGCCAACGTCCCGGGGCATGTTGTTTCTAGGGCCGGTCGTGTTGTTAGACCTGTGACCCGACTAATAGAGACTATGGTTCAGGAGCCCAGGGTGTGGGATTTGTTGCAACCAGTGTGGGTGGAAACCACGGTTTAGGTGGTTCTCTTTATGTTTTCCTTTGCTATTGATGTTTGTGTTTCACAACACTACATTTCTGGACCAGCTTGTTTGGGGGTGTAGGCTGCACCTCTGTACTCTTGAAGTGTTAGCGGGCCTGATCAACCTGTTGACGACTTTTGATCTGTTTGTCAGATAGTTTTCTATGCTGATTCAAGGATTTGATCCTTGCTGTGTCTGGTCTACAGTTATGCAGAAGGTTATAGATATTTTTTTTTTGGTAAGAGATCCGTGTTGTGGTTTGTGGAATTCTAGGAGGGTGAATGTAACAGGTGACTAATAATACTTTATCGAATTCCACCAAACCAGTTGCAAATTAATTATTTTTCTGTTGCCATGGTACCCTTGTTTGAGTATAGTTGTGAGTTTTTCCTGTTGTACTTGAACGCAGCGCACTCACGTCTCCCGACGCACACGGAGACACGCCAGTGCTGCTTTAAGCTATGCAGGAGGTAAGACGCAGAAAACTTTGGGGTCTGGTTTAAAAACATTTTTCCCGTCTATCTAATGGTTCAAAATCAATATAGTTCTACATTAAAATGTGTTAGGATGTTTTTCCTTTGACCACCAAGTGTAAAATGTGACCTGTGTGTAAAGATTAGTACTTAAATCGGCATTTTACGAGCCAAGACGAGCGCGTATGTGCAGTTGTATTAAAGCTAGCTTAAACTCGCGCCACTCCTCGTGGACCGTTTGTCCTAATTTTCTTTTTTGTATTTTATTTTCTTGTAAAGGGAGATGTTTGGACCCAGGGTGTGCAGCAGACTCACAGCAGTTTCTTTTTTGTGATCTCAAACAGGTACGGTGTTCATGTGCGATCTCTGTATTAGTTCAGACCAAGTGTGTGTGTGTTAATTCATGTTCTACTATGTTTCTGGGACATTTACGAATTTTTATTCATAGCATTGTCAAAGTTATTTACAATATTTTTTTATGTAATACAGTGACTGTGAATGTTAAATATTGACTTAATATGTGTGAGTGCTGCTTTAAGCTATGCAGGAGGGAGATGTTTGGACCCAGGGTGTGCAGCAGACTCACAGCAGTTTCTTTTTTGTGATCTCAAACAGTAAACTACAATCAAACCCCGACCCTGTCTGTCGTCATTCCCTGCACCCAGAACACAACGCAGATCAATCACATGGTGGACCGGTTACATTAACATGTTTTTAAATCAAGCATTCAATGGTTTAGTATAGTTTAATTTGTGCAAAAAAATCAGGGTTAAACCAGAAGTAAGTCATGTTTAAGCAAGGATTGGACCAGGGTTGCCAGATTTCCAGAGAACAAGACGTGACCAAGCATTGAAAAAAGGCCAAATCAAATAGTAACCTCAGCCTTTCAATAAAAAGTTGTCCAAATAATCAGCTAATAACACATGTTAATAGACATATTTTAATTGTATTCCACAAATAGTATGCTAAAAGACCATATTTCAGCCATGAGAAGTTATATTTTCATGGATCAAACTTGGAAAGAACTGACCTAGAAATAATCTTTGTAATGACGTTAAAAAGTGACGCCCACAAGCAAACTCACAACTGTCAAAATTCACAAACAACTTTACAAAAGTAGAAACCTGAAGCTGCTATAAAGAATTAAACTTGGCAATTCTGGATTGGATCATAACTACAGTAAGTCAAAAACTTGCCCTGGATCCTGGTTCATTTCTGAACTAGAAATGGCAAAGACGAAATCAAGTCAAATGGACCGAAATAAGACGAAAGACTTTCGCTTTCAAAAATATTCTGAAACATGGTTTATTATACACATGCATTTGTTTTTTTAGTAAGATAACGAGGGCTGCAGCAAGTTTGATTAATTGCAACTAATCGATTCTTTGAGTAATTGTCAGAATTACTCAGTTTCTTTTAATCTAGACTATTTTTTTTATCCATTAATGCATCTTTTACAATTGTTAAGTTATGCATAGTTTTGTACTCTAATATGTAACATAGATCCTCTCCAACATTTGTTCCCCCCTCTCCTCTCCGCCTCTGTTCTCTCTCCAGTGTTGAACACAGCCAATCTGCTTCATCCTCACGCTGGAACAGAAATACTAAAGCCTACATTTTTGTCCGGACACAAAGCCTCATATTTTATGAAGCATCAACATCTGCTGTAGTTTGTGTGATTAAATCTGCCGTCACATAAAGCTCATCAGGTATTTGTGTCATAACTCAATGAATATGTGTCCTATTGACGCAAAAATATATATTGAGTGGCAGAACTTTATTTTCATTTGTTAGGGCTGCACTTTTCACCCTCACCATCAGATAGCGCCCTAAGCAACTGTCTAGTTTGCCTATGCGCGAGGGACGGCCCTGCTTGACAAGAACAGTAGCTCAAATCAACATAATATGTATATGAATTCAATATTATTTTTGGGAATATTATCCAGACTTCATAAAAATCTCTCGTTGACCGGCCTTTTACAAGTTGCAACGTACACATCTATTAAGTGAAAGAAATAATGGACAGAATAATCAATTACCAAAACATTTGTAAGCTGCAGCCCTAAAAATAACATTAAAATCCTTTAAATTGTTGACTTGAGAAAACATATTAATGACTCGATTCCTATCACAATATACATTAAGATTAAAACTGTCACTAAATGCAATAATTGTATTGAGATTTCAAAGCAGACAGAATCTACAGGATGTAAAAGCCGAAACCAGCCACAAGCACAAATGTAATGTTCATGAAATGTTTGTTTATTTTGCATTTTATTTTGTATCTGTTATTTTATTATTTATTTTACTGTTGTTATGATGATTATTTTTTTAAAAAGACTAAAAAAATAATCTATGTTGTACTCTGATCCGCTGCAGGCTAATTTTTAGAGGCATTACGAAGCAAAACTGGAAATGCATTAAAGATTGTAGAAAATGTATTTAGTGTCTTGTTTTTTGTCTTTTGCTGCCCCCCACAGGCACAAACACCAACAACAACTGGGATTTTATTATTGTGGCGTTCTTCTGGGGTAAAAAGTGTTAATATGGACACCAAAGTCTTTTAATATTATTTAAGCAACACAAGACAGATGAGAGTATCGGATAAACCATGATAAGAAAAGATTACATGATTTGGGTGTTTACATGTGGCACATCTTTTTTGTTTTCAAATAAAGTACAATGTGATGACAAGGAAATTCTTAGATTCCTCAAAAGTGTGCTATGCCACCTTCTAAAATGTTTAAATGTAAATATTTGTACATTTGATTTGCTATATTTTGTATGAAGTCCTAAAGCAGAGGGGGGCGACTATTTTCTATATTCAAATCCAGACAAGTAGCGGAGGGTTGGACTGTGATCATCACTGTGACAAATATACATTTTTCAAGACGAATTGACCTGGCCTTGCTTAAAATGACTTTGATTTAAAATGTGAGTCATTTTAACTAAATATGTTTAATTGCTCACATACTGGAGAATAATGTTCTGGTTTCAACGCATTTGTGACTGATAATGAGAGAATTTAGCTTTAAACAGTAAATACATTTTCTAATGAGGTCAGTAACCTGTTACTTTACCCATTGGAAAATGAATAGTCTCAAAAGTATGTCTTTAAACAAAACTGTTGAAGTAAGGAAAATCATGAAGATCTTCAGTTTGTCAGCATTTTAAATTAAGGTTAAAATTGTAGAATCAATCTATTTTAATTATAATTAATTCTTAAAACACATTTTGAAGTGTTTCTGTAGCTTATAGGCTATTTAATCTATTGTATTAATTGTGATCTTTTTCACAGGTGCATTAGCTGCTAATCAAAAACAAATATAAAGGCTACATTTAAAAACTGAGGTTGAGGGCCACATCTGGCTCCCAGGCTGCAGTTTGCCCAGGTGTGTCCTCAAGTTGAATGCCCTAGGGTGGAGTAGAACAGTGGTTTCCAAACTGTGGCACAGGTACCCTCAAAGGTTATGTGTAGTGATGAAGGCACAAATTCCCAACCTGGGGATCAGACCAAATTTGGGGTCTCCAAAGAAAAAAAGTGCATTCAAAGTGAGAACACCTTTATTAACTATAAAATGATGTAATTAAATGTGTCCTTATTAAAGTATTTTTCAGGTAGAAGAGTTAAAATTCGTCATAATTTTACAGAATACTGAACATGTCATTATTTGTAAAACTTTCTCAAAGTGGGTAGTCTCGTTTTTTTTTTTTTCCTCTGCAGCTTTACAAAAGTGCCTACACAACAATAAAATACATTCTTACACTTTTGTAATTATAGCTGCTATTTTGAGTTTATTGTAGCTCGCAACGTGTGCCACAAACAGAAATGTATAAGTAAGTAGTTGATATCAACACAAAAAAAGAAAAGAAAGAACTTTCTTTTGATGATCATTTATTGCATTTCAGAAGGCGTCCAGCAGATGGCAGACTCTTAGTAAACATGAGAAGGAATGATGTGGAAGAAAAAGAAGTACATTCAGCAGCTCAAAGCCAAAGTGCACAGATGCTACACACACTTCAGTTTTACACACACATAAAAGAAATCACATTATTATCAGCAATTCTCACATGCTCACGTCAAAGCAGCTGTGAATCCAAACTAAAATCATCAATAATGTCACACACATTTAATTATGTTCAATAACAGCTTTGGATAAGTGCTTACAATGGAAGACAGAACTGCAGCAGGTTAGGTCAACATTTAGTTCAAATTGGCCATTCTTATTACAAATTATCTTCTGTGTCTTTATGTTTTTGCTTTGTCTGCAATGTACCACACGATGGGATTAAAGCTAAAGTACTACATTTTTACACAGCAAAAAAGAAAGTCAAACTACTTCCAGCTCTCACTAATCTTTCAGCACAAGTTTAACATCCACTTGCATTTATTTTGGCTGCGATTATGGCTTAAGAACATTTTTACAGACAGCAAAGTGAAACTGGAGTGGACCACCCAAGCACAGCCAATCAGAGCGCTGCTTCAGTTTTAAATAAGAGATAAAATACTTTAGTATTGGATTCAGACAGTACACAACAGTCTGAATTAGTAACAAGTGTTGTGTTTACAATATATTTTTCAATTCACAAATAAAAAAATGTTAGGCACCCCAGCATTAAATCAACTTTGCTCACAGTAAAAATGAATGTTTTTCAGTTTATTTTGAGCAGAAACATCTGTTACAAAATACAGTTTACTGCCAAAACTGGAGCATTCCAGACAAAGCAAAAACATCTCAAAGGAGACAAACAGGTGGACAGAAAGTTACGCAGTGCATCTTTAAGTAGTTCATCTTAGTGCTTCAAGTTTTTTTTTTTTTTTTAACAACCGAAAAAAAAAAATTATATACATATTTTACATCCACTGATGTAGAATTTGGTTTTGTGTACAACATTTTGAAGGAAGATTAGGAGTAACCCATAAATCAAAAACACCAGGTTCAAAACAAAACGGAATGTTAGCATTAGCATTCTAGCCTCTGGTTTGACACTTATAATCAAAGTTGTATTTTAGCCTTTTAAGCAGACAACAAACCAGCTTCACAGCGTTTA